>BPTQ01000006.1:217985210-218045978 GCA_019973895.1 Chrysanthemum seticuspe
CAAGAATAAATTCATTTTCAGTTTCATCGAAGATTGAGTTAAACGGTCAAGTGACAACTTGAACATCTAACATTTAGATTAGTAAAATCGAATATTTACCTATGTCATCGAATTAAAGTTGAATAATGTCGAATATTATTGTATTATTCAGTCATATTATCTAATATTCAAGTAGTATCAGTTCGAACGTCAAATTTATTTTTCAGTTTTTTACAAGTGACGTGTTAACACGTCAGAAATAAAGTTTTCGAGTGTCTCTCGAATACTTACTCGAAATTAAACACATTTAATCGAAAAACTCTTCGAGTGAATCGTAAGAGTTCAAAGGTCAAGAATTAAAGGTTAAAAGTCGAATAAGTTATTCGGACTAGTACCGAAAATAGAAACAGGATAAAGTAAGTCGTATGTTTATTCAGTAACAACCTTAGTGAGGATTTGTCATAAAGTTCATAAATATAAAGTATACATTATCCATCGAAACAATACCGGAAATACAAACAAATTCCAGTTCGAATACATCTTCCGGGTATTCGAACTAGGTTTCGGTTATTCCTTATCCCTTCCTCTCCCTCACAACGGGATCGAGGAACGGATATTTATGTAACATTATTGGAAGTAAACTTCCAACCAACAAGTTCAATAAGAGATACAACACAAGCTTATAAGAGAAGAGATAAGGCGATTGAACAAGTAAGCCAAACACACACACACAAGTATACTTGACCGGTTATGCGTAGAGTGTAGTGAAAGAGAATAACTTGAACAACCAACCTTCAAATGAAGGTTATTACAATGTATTTATAGGCAAGGAGCTAGGGCAACACTCCCTCTCCTTCCCTATTCCTTATTGGCTTTGGATCAAGCTTATGGGCCTTCTACATAAGCTTGACCTTAAACAAACATAAAGGCCATAACAAAGCTACCTATTACATATGAAATATAAATACTTGAAATACTGTTTAGGAGTGATTCCAACAATGACTTATTTGTATGCTGAATGAAATAGGACAAAGATAAAAGCCATGATCAGGCTTATTGAATAAGCTGAAAATTGGAAATTAAGAACTGGAAACTTGAGAATGCTAAGTGAGCTTCTCAAAAAGCTAATTTACACAAATTAAAGCTCATTCATAAGCTCTCTGTGAGCTTTTGAAATAAAGACTGCACAATTGTGCAGTGAACATTTTTTGACTTTTTATTTAAACTGCAAGCTTGACTATGATGAACTTATAATCTATTATACTGACTTATTATGTTATTATAAGCTGTAATAAGTTGAAATTAAGCTACTGTATCCATTTATAAGCTAAAATGATTAGATTTACAATCTACAAGTTCAACAGTGAACTGGCAAATTGAGTTAGAAGCTACTTTGACTTTTACTTAAATAAGAACAAGTTTTATTGCTTGAACTGAGTTCCTAGATTGTATTGTGACAGATATCAGACAAGTATTCCACTATAAACAATCTCTTAACACAGTTTCTACATCTAAACCAAACAACCCTTAAAGAAGCTGTTATGAAGCTAAACAAAGGATTCCAAGGATCAAGATCATACAACTAATTAAAAACCTTATACTAACTGCATTTAAACATGATTAAACTATAATTACCAAGTTTTAACTACTAATAGCTGCAGATGCAAAATTTTGGAAAATGGCTTACAAACTGAGATCATGCACAAGAACCAGAACCAGTGACTGAAATCACACCCTATGGCTTCCCAAGAAGCTCCAAACCCAATAACAGTACAATTCCAGCTCTGCTTCAGCACTTGATCATCATTCCCATGATTTTTGAATTTACACTAATTTTTTTAGTATTTTTGAGAATTTTTGAGTTAAAACTTTAAACTGAGTTATAAATGATTTCATTGGCTTAAACAGGTAACTAAGAGCTTATATAAGCTTATTGAGCTCAAAACATCAACCATAAACAACAAAAGCCAATTTTGAGATTTTGGCTCAAAATTTGCATAAACTTGATATGTAAACTTTTCTTGAAATTGAAAATGCAAACAAGTTTTTATCACACTCAAATACAAATACAAAGGTTTTAAAAGCTTAAACATACACTGTAAACTTAAATTATTTAAAAACGAGATAAGCTAAATTAAGCTACACTAAGCTACTCTACTTGGTCTTCTCTTCTGCTCCTTTCTTGATATTTATTGATTCATTTTGTTCCTTGTCGACATCTGATCATATTCCACCTTTTCTAACCATTGGATCCATACAGGTCATCAAAATTGCCATTTGGCAATTTTGGCGGGAAAGGTCAAAATAGCAGGTTTTTGCATTAAATGCAAATTGGTTGGATGTGGAGGTGGAGGGGGACAGTGTGTGAAGTGGGTAAGGAGTTGGAAAGGTAGTGATAGCAGGTGTCGAGGTGTGGCTGGAAACAGGTGGAAAGGTTGAAGATGAACAGTGATGGCGGGGTGTTTTATTTTAAACACTGGGTTTGGGTCATCCGGGTTATAGGATTGGATTTGGGCCTGAGCTGGGCTTGTGTTTGGTTTGTTTTGATATTAAAGGTCCAATTGGTATTTTAAGCTTGTAAAGCCCAAGGACTATTTCTGCCATTTGATGAAAGTTGAGGGGCTAATCATGTGAATTTTCCAAACTTCCTTTGAAGGACCAAACCTGCCATTTATATAAACACAAGGACCAATATTGTTTAATTAAAACATTTTAAAGCTTAAAAATGACCATTTGTGTAAATTTTGGATTCTTGGGGGACTAAAGTATAAATTTCCAAAAGTTATTCAAAATTGTTCCATTTTGTATATTCATGAATAGTACAAGGGTGTTTTTTGTAAAATTCCAAGTTTTGAATACCCAGGGACCATTTTTGCCAATTTTGTAACTTGAGGGGTAAAAATTGTCATTTTGTGTAAACTTACATCCAGGGATTTTTTGTGAATATTTTTGATTTCCCAAGGACTTAAGTTGACTTTTCTATCATTTAAAACATTTAGGGACTAGTTTTGACATTTTGTGAAACTTGGGGGACTAAAACTGCCAATTATGCAAACTTGATACGTTTTTCACCAGATTTTGATGTTTTTGCATTTAAAACATATAAAACACTTGTTTGTGATATTTTTATCATTTTGATGTGTTTCTGAGTGTTTTCAGATGTTTTTGGCATTCTAACAGTATAAAAATGATGAGTATTTAGACACTCATCAGTGTCTATTAAACTTGTTTCAATCGTCCAAAACCATCCTGAATCTTAAATTTCACTAAGTTGAATTCTAGGGTTCTTGCGCTCATCTAGGGCTTTTCTATTCTGTGATATGTTATTAGGTAGTCAAGAAAGTGTTAGAATAAGTTTATATGCATGTTTTTGAACCTTTAAATTAGCCTAGAAACATCTAAACTGTAAGAATTTAAGTTTTAGGTTTTAGGGTTCATCTCCCATGAATCTTCTGATTCTGTGGTGGAAATGTGTTAAATCTTGTTCCATTGCACTCATATGACATCTAGGATACTCCAGAAACATTCTTGTTTGATTTGTGTGGCTATATCTCTTACGCGTAGATTAAGGGTTTAGGGTTTAAGTAATTTTACGCCTAAGTCTTTATGTGTGTATCTGATATGTTCTTGTGCTTGATTTGTGATCTAAAAGATGTTTGGAGTTAACTGCAATCAAGTTTTCATGTTTATTTTTAACAGGTTAGTTATTCATAATGTCAGAATCTTTAGGTGTTCAAACCTTTAAGCTTAAGGAATACTTTATGCGTAAAGGTTACGCCTAAGAGAAATCTTACTTGTAGATATTACGCATAAGGGGTCTACAGTGGATTAAGTGTATCTTGGAAATATATTCGTAAACAAGGCTTGTTACGCATAAGCTTTACTCTTACGAGTAAATTGTACGCGTAACATCTAGCTTATCCCTACGCGTAAGCTTAAAGCCTTTGAACTTATATTATGCGTAAGAAACTCTTACGCCTAAGCTTGGTCTTTCTCTTTAGTTTACTCCTACGCATAAGCTCCTTTCTTACGCATAAGGATCCTTGTTACACATAACCCACTGTTCACTACATTTTGGCCTAGTATGCATATGTTACTTGTTAAATGTTACGCATAAGTCACAAATACCTGATGTTTCGTATAAGCTTACAAAAGTTAATATGTTGTGTGTTAAGTGAAAAATTGGACTTTGAAATTTCAAAATTAACGTGATTCACGTACTTATCACTTCAAATTCAATCAATTGGAATAATGTGACTTAGGACGTGTAACTAACATAAACATGTTACCATCAAACAAGGAATTAGATAATAAATCAGACTAAAACAAACACCTTGTGTTTCCATATGTCTGTCTTTTTGTCTAATGTCTTTCAGATCACAAAATGGCTGCAAATCAAGCAATCATCAATGCCCCAGCAGAGCTCTTGATGGCAAACACATTCCCAGCTGGATACGACAAAACAATTGGCAAGAACAATCTCCATGTCATCTTCAACAACTTCATAAGCTCATAATCATCTTGCAGAATTGCTGTGGACATCCTTCTGAAACATCCATTCAAATTCATGCTCACAAAGTCATCCTGATGATGAGTATGATTCAATGGAAGAGGAAATAAAAGTTCATAAGACATTAAAGTAGAAAAGGATGGAATACCATGCTTCAACCTTTCCGGTTAATCAACCCAGTGGGGCAGGAGGGTCAAGTAGTAGTCCTCCACTTATGGAAGATCCATTGCAAACATATCTTACCCCATCCGATCCGGTTAATCTACCCGGTAAGGATCAGGGTGTCACTGTTACCACAACTGTTGAATTGAAGCAACCACAAGAACAACTAAAACAACCGCAAGAAGAAAAGCATGGTGAAGATGTGGATTTATATGACGAAGGAGATTACGATCATGATAAGGATGAAAGAGTCACTGATGATGATAATTTGGTGACTGAAGAGAAAATGATGCAAAAAGAGGCTGAAGAAGCTGCTAGAGCTGAAGAGGAAAAGTTAAAGCAGGAATCAGACAACTACATAGTTGACAATCCAACACACATACCTCAACAGTCTTCTGAACCACTTTTTTGACACTTCCACCAAACCCAAATCATCATCTCATTCATCACCTCCATCAACAAAAGAAACAACTAAGTCAACAACAAAATTTGTTAAGAAGGCAACTCCATCCAATGATTCGACAAATGGTTAAGCATGTTATCACCACTACACAACAAGCTACACAGCCACCACCATCTGATCAACCAAGGGATTCAGAAACCACACCACCAATGGAGAAAACCGTTGATCACTTTACATACACTGGTGGTGAGGATCACGCCATACCTGAGCCCCAACCAGAACCTCAACCGAAATTTAGATCAAGTACATTACTGCACTCCTTGTTTTCATATGCTTCAAATCAAAGATCGTGTTGAAGTTCTCCACCTTAGGGTCAAATCTTACCTAAATTCTACACTTCATCGGAATCAATCAAGAACCTCAGTACAAAATCGTTCATAAACAAAAGTTTATGTTTGTCTACCAAAGTGAAAATCATCATACTTGCTTCATGGCTTTCGATGAAATTCACTACGTTCTATGACGCCACCCTGGAGATGGTTCGAGATGGATTGGCATATCGATTGAAGGACATTGAGTTGGGTATAATTCAGACGAAGAGATGGAATTCAAAGGATCGCAAGGATGTTCGTTGATTTATCACTAGGATTGATGAATGTTTGATTCATCAGGATCAGATGCAACGGTTGGAGAGCTATGTAGGAGGATGATCAAACTTTCCGATTCTGACTTTCCAACGTCCTCAGAAAGTAGCTGATCGTTTGTAATCATTAGGTACTCTCTTCATTGTGATTTTTTTTGTTTGATTATCTGACCATGGCTTGTGCACACATAACAGTGTACAACCCGTTCTTGTAATGAAAGGACCATGTGGTACGCTTCAGTGCCACAATCCTATAAAAGGAGCGAAAGCTTCTTACTTTTGAGTTAAACCTATCAAACCTTTAATTTTTCAAGGTTTTGCTCAAAAGAACAAGTACTTCCCCCTACGTTTTCAAAACCTCAAAAGTTAGTATTACTTATTGAGGGGGAGTATTTGCTAAAATATTTGTTCAAACAACTTGTTCTTCGTGATAATCTTCCCACAAAACTCACAATGGTCATATTTATTATCAAAACGTTATCAAAAATAACATTTATATGCCATTTTTGAGGGGGAGAAAATTATTGTCATAAGAAATATGTTGATTTGCTATTAAATCGTCATGTGAAAAGACTTAACCCATGAATTGACGGGATCTGAATAGTCATACATTGAAGATTTGTCTTCCAAAGACTTATCCAAGTAAATTGTACCTATTCGAGAAACTCTTGATAGACATGAACTTTGACGGGATTGACAACCTTTTGAGGTTTGTCCACACCTTCAAGGTAGTTATTAGAGCTAGTTGTCACCTAAAAGCTGACAATGTAACTCTTTAACTATGCAACGTAACCGTGTCCCTCGGGGAATTGTCTATCTTGAGTCGATCAATTCAAAAAGTGCACGCTCTTTCCTCACTGTGCAGATTTCTGTCAAAACTATTAAGCACATGTTAAGGGGGAGTATTTCTGAAAATGTAAAACTCTTGAAGTGTTCAAACATGTTTTTCATTTACAAACACTTCGAGAGATTTTCATGAAAATGATTTTATGGCAATGGAGATATAAGGTGACTAAGGTTAGGAATAACCATCCTATGATCCGCCAGAGCCGGAGGGATCTACCCAAGGACATCACAAATAGTTAGTACTTAGAAGTCCTTAGGAATGATTATAAAAAGGAGAAAATGAGATTCGGAGAAAGAAGGAGTTGAAGAATTAAAAAGAAAAGCAAAGAAAAGGGTGAAAAGAAATAGCCCTCCAGATTATTCAACTTAGGGCAGACACCGGGTTCAATTCATATGCTACTGATTGTCACTTGATGACGCCGGTATTGAAGATTAAAAGTCGTCATGGACCCAGTGACGCATGCACTAAACCTTCTTAGCCACTCAAGTTTCTCCCAAAAGAAGCTTGTTTCATTCTCATAGGGAACCCTATGTAAACTATCGGCTTTCTCTTAGAGATTGCTGGTATTGAAGAAGGAGACCCTCTCCCTAGTCTCCGCTCAGGAAAACCAAAACGCACTATTGAGTCTAGAGCCACGGGATTAATCAAAAGATCTCTTAGGTACACTTGACATTTCATCACTTGTTGTTCAACAAATAAGAACAACAGTGGTACGTTATCGAGTCCTACACAGATCCTAGCAATCTGTCGAGAACATTTATGAGAGGTTCACATCAGTGATCCTCAGTGATTGAATGGAAACTCCTAGCAGGGTCAACATCAAACAGCCCTGACAGCAGGTCGCTTCGGTAACTCCTCGTGGATTACGCTTAGTGGTCTCAAACAGTCTACAGTCATGAGGTGATACTTCGGTGTACCTCAGCGACTCATTTGAATCGTAGGTGTACTTCGGTACATTGTGTTATCTCACTTGTGGGACTCCGGTTCAGGAACGGCATTTGAATCGTAGGTGTACTTCGGTACATTGTTTTCACACTATGCTGTTAACACTCTCGAAGTTCAAACTTGTAAGTGCCGGAATCCGCTTATAACTAACCTTTCTTATGTTTACTTCCTATGGAAGCTCTGGAGCGGACTGATCGTGCAGATTCTCCATATGCTCATGCCAACAACATCACTTATGGAAGTTCTCTCATAATCAAAGGCAACACAAAGTCAGAATGATTCTTTGTCAACAAAGAATCTACAAAGTTTAACGACTTAAAGAACTTCATCAACTGTAATCCAACGTTAAAGAGAGTGTGAGCATGTTGGAGAAAGACGTGGAGACACTGGAGCAGCGAAGCAGACCTGATGCAGATTACCACAACATACTATCACTTTCAAAGAACAAAGAACTAAAGAACAAAGAAAATGAAGACGTCAAAGCAGAATACTTCAAAAGAAACAATTTCTCTACACTGGGGAGATTGTTCGAATCAAGACACCTCTTCTCACAAGAAAGAAGAATGTCAGAAGACGTCAAAGCTACTATTATATCAGCACCTACAACGTTTATCACTCATTCATTCATCACTAACACTTAGGAGGAGATTGTTGGAATCACTCCTAAACCTTATTCAAGTGTTAGTGATTCATATGTAATAGTTAGCTTAATATGGCTTTTATGTTAGTAATTATGCTTAGGCTTATGTAGAAGGCCCATAAGCCTAGGCCCAAGTCCATAAGAGAAAGGAAGGGACTAGGAGTGTTGCCCTAGCTCCCTCTCCTATAAATACCTTGTAATAACCCTCACTTGAAGGTTGGTTGTTCAATTCACTCTTACATTTTCATACATCCTTATACGTGTGTTTGTGAGTTGTTCATCCGATCACTTCTCTTCCTTATTTCTTCTATTGATACTTGTGTTACTAATATGGTGACCTAACAGTCATTCTTATCCTTATTTATTCCTTTGGGGTGGAGGTTGCATGGAGGATGATTCACCAGACTTCTTCGGGCGTTTAGGCTCATCATTCTTATCCTTATCCTTATCTTCTTCGTCTCTTGGACGTTTAGGCCTTTGAGCTTCTTCCCTGTAAGCTGATTTGAGTTGGTATTCCAGCAGTGCTTCAAACAATTTACCTTTGGAAGAAGTAAATGTTGCAGAGCGTTTAGACATTTGAGCTACCGGCCTGTTAACCAATTCAGCATCTGAGAATATTTTGGGATCAACTGGTTTGATGTTGACATGCATTGGTGTTGATCTCATAGTTTGCTTGGCCAAATGTAATAGATTCGGATAGAGTTGTTTGGTAAACATCTCCTTTGTGACTCCAGGGACGATGTCAAGAAGGTACTTATGAGTGTAACCTTTGATCATCTCGTTCATTTCCCCTTGAAGGTCTCGTTGCATGAACTTCTGGATGTAGTCCTTTTCTTCTTTCATCTTTTCATTCTCGTCATGAAGATACTGTACCTGGTCAGCGAGAAAATTAAGCTTTCTGTAAAGCACGTCTTTCTTTCTGACCTGCTTGACAGCTTTAACGATTCGAGTCTTAGCATGAGAGATCCAAGAGGCCGTAGGCTTCTTTACTGATTTGGATGTGGATTTGGTTGATCTTTTGGATGGTGGTGGTGAAGAGTGAGAAGACGAATCTGATGATGAAGAGACATGAGGAGACTCGGGGTCCTTCGGTGGTTCAGAAGTTTCCTACTTAGAACGTGCGGGACTGTCTAGAAGAAAATGATCATAGGCGGTTTCTTCTTCATTTCCAGACTTAGCCGTTTCATCAGCCTTAGTATCATCAGCAGGAGTTTTCTCAGTCTTTTCCGTTTCTGGTCCAAAATATCAAAGTTGATGGAATCCTAAATCAGCCGTTGTTGTTGTTCGTGGGTGATGGTAGTACCAGTTCCCTTATCGGGTTGATTAACCGCATCAGGAACTAGTGTGGCTTGAGTACCACCGCTTGAACCTCTAGGGCCACGAGTTTGATCTTTTACGAATGCTTCGGCAAGATGTTTATTTCTGAGTTCCTTCAACTTCCTTTAATATTCCTTTTGCTCATCTATTGGTTCTTCTTCAGAGCTCTCCTTATCATGTTCAATCACAGGATTTTTCCCTTTACCTTTGTCAGCTGGAGGACTGGGAGGTTTAGTTACTGATGGAGTTATATAGGTTGCAGTTTCAGAGTAGAAGACCTCATCGTCTGATTCGGTGTTATCAGAGCTTTTGTCCACTAGCTTTCTTTGCGGTTCAGGCTTGGGAATGGAAATAGGAACAACTTCCTTAGAGGGAACTTTCCATCTGTGGTCAGGTTTCCTCTTAGGGAACTTCCTTTTACTCTCAGTGCTTGCAGCACTTCCTGCACTTCCTCTTCTGGTTTTCCTTGTGGGTGTGCCAGAAGACTTGTCATTGAGAAAACCAACTTTGCTTTCTTTAACTGCTACCAGATACCTTTTATATGTGTAGAGCTTTTTGATTTCATCATACAGAAGGTGATCTGGCAACACAGCACCCTGTTTCTTTGTTGTTGATTCCTTGAATCTGACAGTTAGAGTAGGTTCAGTCAACATGTCGTGAGTGTTGGGGTTATTGAGTCTCTTGGGGATATCAGGATTAAGCCCAAGTGCTCTTTGGATCAACAGTTTTGTATATCTGATATAAGGAATCTTTGAGCCAAGATTTTTGAGGAATGACATCATGTCGTCCCATATCAGAGCTTCAATTTCGATGTGCTTCATGTTGATCAAAGCCCAAAAGATCTGCAGTTCCACGAGCTTGGGATGCTCATAGCCACTGTCACGACCGGAAACAGATTTGGTGATGATGATGTAGAGAGTTCTCCAGGGTTAAGGAATATTCTTAAGATCCACGTATGAATGCTTAGTGATTACTCCTGTTGCTTCGTCATAACCAATGTCGATCATGAATTGTAGAACAGTCTCTTCAGTTGGTGCAACAACGTAATCGGTAGGCTCGATGTCGGGAATGAGGAGAACAGTCCTTAAGTCTGCAGGTGTGATGCTGACTTGTTTGTGGTTCAGAGTCACTGTCACAACATTTTGTCCTTTGATCTTTTGCATTGTGTTCCAGAACTGATGAATGTAGATCTCAGGCACTATAGCAGAATTTGAGAGCATGTTCTGATAAGGATGATTCTTCAAAATATCCACAGCAATCAAGCAAGAAGACTCTGAGCAGGTGAGAGTTTCAAAGTCAACACGAAGGTTGTTCTTTCCAATCTTCATTGGATAACCATTAGGGAAGATATCAGCAATGGTGAGAACATTTGGTGCATCCACATTCTGCATTTGAGCGTCCATGTCGTGATCTGAAATATATTTAGCCAAAAGAACCAACATATCGAAAGACATTATGTTAGTCAATAGATGGTTTTATTGTTTAATTATTGAATGTGATATGTTAATGATTGTTACGAGTCCAATGTCACTTGTTTGTCCAATAGTCCAATGACGTCGTGATAAGTTTTGTGAGTTAGTTAACTTTAAGTTTTAAAGTTCATGTTATCACTTATCTTTCACAACATATTAAACGTTTAAGCTTATTAGTGACATTATTGGTTTTGTGACGTTATGATTTATTTATTTACAAGTTTGCACGCGTAACAATTCATGATTAAGGTTAAACAAGACTTAGGCGTAGAAATGGCAAGCTTATGCGTAAACAGGAGTGATATACGCGTAAAACGCAAGCTTATGCATAGGTACTTGACTTACGCGTAAGAAATATTATGCGTAGGAAAAGGGGACCTTATGCGTAGAGCTTACGCGTAAGCGTATGTAAAACCTTACGCGTAAGGCTTACTCGTAAGAGTAGACCTTATGCGTAAAGTTCACTGTTTACGCATCTCCTTCACAGGATACATGTAGTCCCATATGTAGAACCTTACGCGTAACAGTTACGCGTAAGATTACTCTTACGCATAACCTTCTACGCGTAAGGTGATCCTTATGAGTAGATTGCTAATAACCTTGATTCTGAATTTCATGCGTAATAAACCTGAAATAAGTTAATCATAGCACCAATTATTAACACATACATTCAATATTCATCAGATCAAGCATGAAAAACTCATCAAACAGTTACGCGTAAAAACCCTTATGAGTAAACCTAAACCCTAAGGTTTAATTTCTACGAGTAAGAGATTTAGCCATAGGAATTGCACCAAAATGATTCTGGTAAGTCTAAGAAGCCTATTAAGTTGTCTTATCCAAGTTTTAGCATCAAATAGGTCATGAATCAAAAATACCCAAACCGTATGAACATAAACCCTAGTTTCCAATTTATGAATCATTTGTGTTTTTGGGTAATTTCTGGGCCTAATATGATCAATTCAACTTGAAAGCAACCTCATACAACAATATTTATCACCAAAAATATTCACATATGAAAACCCCCAAACTAACACATGAACCCTAATTCACAATATCAAGCAATTCGTATTTCTGGGCGAGTATTGATGACAAAAATGGACTCATAGTTATTAAATGAACGTTTTAACATAACCATTTTAACCAAAAACACTCAAACACGATTATGTGTTCATACGCTTATGCGTAGAACACTAAAATCACTAAATCTCAAGTTTTAATTGTTAAATTTGTGAAAGATTCGAAACCATTGTTTAAAAACTTGTTATAAACACAGAATTACTTACAAATTGATGATCAAGTAACTGGATTTGAAGAATGATTTATATGCGTAGGATGAGTTTGGTGAGTATAATAAATGTGAAGAGTAAATGTTAGGTGGATAGTTTTATTTAAAATAACTTTTAGCATTTTACACAATTAGTCCTTCCACCTTAACCATTTTCATCCAATGCCCATAACTTCCATTTTGGTTACCAAACGAAAGATTTTAGGAAAGAAACTTGACGACACTCCCTCTCGGCTTAAGAAATAATGAAGTTTTATAAATTTCAGTCCAAGGAGTGTCAATGAACCAGAAAAATGACCATCATTAATAAAGAAACAGCCGGGATAAGATAACATGCAAGTACAAGGTTTTTAATGAAACTGTTAAGTGATTGATTTCTCCCCCTCAACACTTGATCGGAAAAATACTGAATTTTGAATGGTTTGAGTGTTGACGAAAGAATTGTACTTGCCATGTTTGAAGAAATATAGATAGAAGAATATTTTTGTTGTTTATCAGGTTTTATATTTTTGTATTTTGTTTTTGAAAGATATTTACAAAAGATGTTTTGGTGTTTGACTGGTTTTTTAAGAATGTTTTAAGAGTTCATCCAGTTCCTCTTGAGTCAAACACCGTATACCAATCCGGTGGACCAACTCATTAAACCTAGCAGGAGCTAAGGCTTTGGTGAGAAGATCTGCCAATTGGTATTCTGTACCCACAAAGTATAATTCAACAGTACCCTGTTCCACGTGGTCCTTGATGAAGTGATAGCGTAGATCGATGTGCTTTGATTTCGAGTGTTGAATAAAGTTGCAGGAGATTGCAATAGCACTCCGATTGTCGCTGTACATCAGGATTCTGTCAAATACGTAACCATAGTCTTTGAGTTGTGTTCGCATCCAAATGACTTGCGCACAACACGCCGACATGGCTACATATTCTGCTTATATTGAGGACAGCGATGTACAATCCTTCTTCTTTGATTGCCAAGACACCAGTTTGTCACCAAGAAATTGTAGTGCTCCTGAAGTACTTTTCCGAGAGTCTAAGCATCCTGCGTGGTCAGCGTCTGAAAAAGCTATTAGTTCAAAACCAGAATCCTTCGGATACCAGATCCCCAAGTTAATGGTTCCCTTGATGTATCGGAGGATTCGTTTAGCCTCTGAGAGGTGGGTTTCAGTTGGTCTCGACTGATAACGGGAGCAAAGATATACGGCAAAGACAATATCAGGTCTGCTGGCTGTTAGATACATGAGAGACCCAATGATACTATGGTATTTTGTAGGGTCAACCGGTTTCCCATGCAAATCAGCGTCTAGCTTCTTGGTATGTGACATTGGTGTGGCATAAGTATCACAGGTATTCATTCCAAATTTGTTCAGAATTTCAAGGGCATATTTGGACTGACTCAAGAAAATACCACGGGGTGATTGATGAACTTGCAGTCCTAGAAAGAACGTAAGTTCACCCATCATGGACATTTCAAAATGTTTCTTCATTAGTTTTGCAAAAGCGATTGAGTACTTTTTATGTGTTGACTCAAAAATGATGTCATCCACATAAATTTGAACAATTAAAATATGTTCCCCGTGATATTGTATGAAAAGAGTTGGGTCGACCGAACCTTTGGTAAAATTATTGGCAATTAGGAAAGATGATAACTTATCGTACCACGCCCGAGGAGCTTGTTTGAGACCATACAGAGCTTTGTTCAGTTTGTAGACATGGTTCAGGAACGCGGGATCAACAAATCCTTCTGGCTGGCTGACATAAACCGTTTCTTTTAGTTGACCATTTACAAAAGCAGTTTTGACGTCCATTTGAAAGACCGTTATGTTCATATGAGCTGCGAACGCGAGAAAAATCCAAACAGCCTCAAGACGAGCAACCGGAGCGAATGATTCTTCAAAGTCAATACCCTCTTCCTGTCTATAACCCTTAGCCACCAGATGTGACTTATTTCTGATTACGTTCCCTTCAGCATCCAATTTGTTTTTCCATATCCATTTGAGACCAATGACGTAGACCCCTGTTGGTCTTTCAACCAGTTCCCATACTTCAAGACGTTTGAATTGGTTGAGTTCTTCTTGCATGGATTCAATCCAGTTGTCTTTTGTCATTGCGTCCTTAATGTTTTTAGGTTCAGATTGGCAGACAGTGAGTGCATAAATGCAATGTTCACCATCTGTGTGAAGACGTTGTCTCGTAACGACTGGTTGATTAGGGTTGCCAATAATATTTTCAAGAGGATGGTATTTTGTCCAACGATGTGTAGAGGGTTGATGTTGGTATACATTGTGCAAATTTTGAGGATTCAAATGGTTTGTTGATGATTCCACGACATCAGGTGCAGCAGTCTCATTGGCAAATGGTTTGAAGAACGCATTTGGATCAAAATCTGCAGGTGGGGGTACTTCATTAAGAACATCAGCAGCTGCTTCAGCGTCGTTGGAAGCAGTTTGTTCAACTGTTGTAGTAGAGTCAACTGGTGGTGCTTCTTCAACAATAGTTGTTGTAGCAGGTGTATTAGGTATAAGAGTATTATCAGGTTGAGCAGCGGAAACAGCGGATACACCTGGAGCACGTTCATCAATATCGTCACTGAACAGAGGAGCAAATAGTCTTTCCATTTGTTGACGAGTAAGCTGAGGGCTTGTTTCAGCTGGTGATGGGGTTTGGGGGAAGTTTAAGCGGTTGTGACCGGGTTCCAAGCTTTTATGCTCAGAAGCCATTTCTGTAAGTTCATCAAAATTAGCATGAATCATTTCCATAACCTGCTTTGTACGACGATTCCAGATCCGGAAACCCTTAGAATTTTCACAATATCCTATAAATACTCCAATGTCAGCTTTGGCTTTGAGCTTACCAAAGTCATCACGATCATTATTCGGATAGCAAAGGGATCCAAATACATGAAAGTGTTTGAGATTCGGTTTATGGTTATGGATAAGCTCAAAAGGTGTTTTGTTATGGCATTTAGTAATCATTGAACGATTTTGAGTATAGCATGCAGTTGATACAGCTTCTGCCCACAAGTAATCTGGAAGTATAGCATTGATTAACATTGTTCTTGCAGCTTCCACTAACGTTCGGTTTCGTCTTTCAACAAATCCGTTTTGTTCTGGTGTACGTGCAATAGATGTCTGATGCTTAATTCCCACTTTCTCATAAAATTCTCGAAGAGTTTGGTTAAAAAATTCAGTTCCTTTGTCTGTTCTAATTTGGCGGACGGTGTTCCGGAGCTGAACTTGAATTTTCGTGAGAAAGGTGATGATCATCTATGGAGCTTGATCTTTACTTCGAAGAAAGTAGACCCAAGTCCATTGTGAGTAGTCATCGACAATTACCAAGATGTAGCGTTTGTCATTAATCGTTTGCACGCGCATCGGGCCAATCCATGTGAAGAAGATGAAGCACATGCTTAGAGCTGTGTTCCACCTTTGAAGGAAAATGAGAACGAGTGCTTTTCCCTTGTTCACAAGCTGAGCATAGGTGATCTTTGGAATACCAGAATCTTGGGAGACCTTCAACAAGTTTGTATCGAGCAAGTCTGGTTATGGTTTGAAAGTTTAGATGTGAGAGGCGACGGTGCCATAGCCAAGATTTTGTAGATGTAGCCTTTGAGAGAAGACAAATGGGAGATGAAGCAATCATGTCTCGCATGGAGATAGTGTAGAGACTGGATGAACGTTGGCCAGTGTTGGGTTCAGTAAATACCCAAACCCCTTAATCAAGGATTTGAATAGAAAATAGCCCAAGTGTTTAATCCGTTAACACTAACAGGTCACTAAATGCATAGTCTCTCAGTGAGTCATCTTCAGGATACTCAGTATGAGGCGAAGAAGAAGTCTCTCCACTCAGTAAGGCGGAACTTAAAGGGTGAAGACTGAGTCAAGAAGAAGATGATGGATTCAGTGAGTGATGACAATAACTCACTGAATCCCTAAGACTCCTCTCCAACTACTTACACTGAAGACAAACTGAAGTAGAAGACTGAAGGATGTAAAGACTAAAGAAAGAGCGGGAAAAGGCGAGAAAAGGTTGAATCAGATAAGACGAAGTCCTTATCAACCAAAGTCAACTTTCCCTGAATAGCAAAATATCAGGCTCATTGTCATCACTGAACTTAGTAAAATAGTCTTGTCTCTTACCTAGAATAGTCTTTGTAAACAGAGACAAAATACATCAGTATTTTGTCTTTTGTATGATGTCAGTTTGTCACTTAGGAAAGAGTCAAATATCGTACATGTATAAATAGCATAAGAGATGGAGTGAAAAGATTAAGCTTGTAAATTGTAAAAACACACATACACGCAAGCCATCTTTTCACTTCTCCAAATACAACTTAGTTCCTGAGATAGCTCAGTGAGCTCTAAGAGTTGTGCTCAGACTTAGCCTGAGCTTAGAGAGGAGTCACTCAACTTTGTCATTTCAATCCCAAGTACTATTCCGCAAGTACTTGGGTAACGTATTCTTTGTTGATTTATTTCTAATAAGAATATGATGTTGAAAATTACTTTGTGTGTTTTACTTATGTTAATTTCAGTCTTAGTTCACTATTAACTTGTTTTATATACTTAAACTGTTTTAAACGATAGTGAACGGGGAACAACAAGTGGTATCAGAGCAAGGCTAGTTATAAAACTCATTTTTTAGGTCGCTCTAAAAGTTTTTAAATTAGGATCCTAAATGGCTGAAATTGATGTACCCCAACTAGTCGATAAAAAGGGTTGAGCTTATTCAGCTGTTACCCCTAGACTTGAAGTTGGCAAATTCAACAAATGGAAAAAGCGAATGCTTTGCTATTTGATTGGGATGGAACCTTATTATATCAAGTGTATAAATGAACGTCCATTTGTCCTAAAGACTGCTGAAGGGTTGCCTAAACCTGAAGCTCAGTAGACCCATGATGAAAGGAGAGTGGTCAACCAGGACCAAAGACTCAAGAGTATCATAATATCTTGTCTTCCTGACAATATTATGGAGTCCGTTATAAGCTGTAGTACAGCTAAGCAAACCTGGGATGACCTAGTTCATAGTCATGAAGGACCATCTGATACCAAGGAAAACATGATAATGGACCTGAAACTTGAGTATAACACCTTCAGGGCTAAGGACTCAGAAACTCTCTCTCAAACTTACACCAGGTACAAAACTCTTTTAAATGAATTGTCAAATGATGGTGTTAAGTTGTCCAAACATGAAATCAATGTTGGTTTTGTCAACAGTCTCCCTGAGAGGTGGTTGAATTTCTCTCAGGGACTTAGGAATGCTAATCATATCCAAAATCTTGAGCTTCCTGAAATTTATGGGAAATTTGTCTATGAGGAAAACCTCATCAACAGAAGATACCCTGACTTAAAGAATTATCAAGAAGTCAAGAACTCCCTGACCACCACCTCATCACCAATATCAACTGCTTTCTATTCTAACAATGTTGTTCAAGATTTTCAGGAAAATTCTGATAATGAGCCTGATGAGAGATCAAGTGAGGAGTACCTAAATGACCTGAACACTGAATTTCAGGAAAGGGCACTCCTTGCTAACTCTCGAAGGTTTATAAAAAGAAACAAAGCTTTTTTAAATGCCAAAGCAAATGAGGACACTGAATGCTTTAAGTGTCACAAAAGAGGTCATTTTGCAAAAGACTGTTTTTCAAAAACAATTTCTGAACCCTCTTATAAACCATCAGGGTCAAATCAGTCCTCAGGCTTTAGCAAATTTCAACCAAAAATCTATCAGTCTCATCAAAACTTTCAAAACAAATCTGATCAAAACAAAACTGTTAATTTTGAAGCTAAGTATAAGAAAGTCAAAGCTAAGCTTGCATTGCTCGAGGCCAGTCCCTCAGAAACAACGAAAAGTATTCAATCTGTGCAGGGTAAAAACAAAGGCCTTGTTGCTGAGACCTTCAACTGGGATGAAGAGCCAGTGTCATCAGATGATGAAATGGTGCATGTCAGTGCACTGATGGCCCTCTCAGAAGAGGACAAGCTAGCTGTTGGAAAGAATCATGCCAGAAACGGGGAATGGGTCAACATCACTATGAAGAAGGTAAACATCTTACTCTCTATGGATGATGACTCTGATTGGCAGTCTTATATGAATTATCTTAATGTTGACGTTAAGTTCGTAGAAGAGCAAAGATTAAATCTCTTTTCAAAATACAACAAGCCAAGTTTTGAATTAAACAAGTGTAGAGATGAACTGCTTATTTTAAAACAAGCCAAACTTGAGGCTGTCACTTTCCGAATTCAAAACACTGAACTAGTTAAGAGAAATCAGGCTCTTCAAGATGAACTTAAAAAGGAACAAGATATTCTTGATAGTTGGACTGCTAAGAATCCCAGGGTCTTTGATGCTGTGGGTGCCCCCAGTAGCAAAAAGAGAGTCATAGGTGAAGATCATCTCCCTGACTCTCGCAACAAAGACCAAAGTTCAAAACCATTTATGTCTGGTGGTAGGATTACCAATATGCTGACAACTTCAAACTCCAGTGATTGGATTGAACGGGTTAATCCTGAGAGTAAGCTTCCAAATTTCGATTCTGGAAGGATTCTTGAATCTGAGAGCCAAGCTCTTAAGAGCATGCTAGGACTCCCTGATGTGCCCAGTAGTACTGAACTCATTTTTGAGTCTGAAGCAGAATCTCAAACACCGCTTCCACCCCTGAAACCTCTTCAGGGTGCTGATCCAAGCTCTGAGCTTACTCCTCTAAAATTCAATCCTCACTCACCAAAAGAAAGGTCTGGACTTGGTAGAACCATCCTGCAAAGACAAAAAAAAACAAATCCAACAAGAGTCTACTCCTACTGAGACTTCAACATCCTCTGTCCCCATTGAAGCTGACCAAATTCAGCAACTTACAGAGCTTGTGAGGAAGCTGACAGAAAAGATGGATTCCATCGAAAAAGCCCCTGAGTCAATCAAGGAAACTAAGTCAGCCTCATCTACCTCATCAAAGTCAAAATCCACCAACAAACCCAAGCAGAAGTGTGAGCTGTGTCATTACACTAGTCATACCACTGACAACTGATATAGAATCCTTTATTGCATGATCTGCAATAAGGATGATCACAGAACTGCAGACCACTTACAGTATGTAAGCTCTGTCAGTAAAGCAAACTATACCAAAGTTGGTCATCAGTATGCTTCATCCTCCAAAACATCTCTCAAGAATAGAGCAAAACCTTTTCCTCTTTTCCCTCATTGTGGGTTTAATGATCATCATTAGCATGACTGTCTCATGAACACATGTTGTGACATATGTGGAAATCCAGCTCATGAGACATCCCAACATGACAGTATCATTCATGCAAGGAGAAGTACAAAACAACCCAAAATAACTGAGTCTTCCTCAGTCTCTAAATGCAAAACCTGTGGTAGCACAATGCACTCAACCACTGACCATGAGTCAATTTCAAAATTCAAAGAGACCTTGAGACCCAAGCCCACTAGCAAGTGGGTCACTAAGAGAAACTAATTCAGTTTACTACTTGTGCAGAGACACGTCAGGGAGCCTATTTGGCATCTAGACAGTGGTTGCTCAAGAAGCATGACTGGTGTGAAGGAGTATCTGCACAAGTATGTAAAGGAACCAGGACCCAAGGTAGTATTTGGTGATAACTCATCATGTCCCACTGAAGGTTATGGTTCAGTAAACTGCAATGGAATAGTTTTCTCTAGAATTGCTTATGTCAATGGTCTCAAATACAATCTCATCAGTGTCAGTCAACTATGTGATGCTAAGTACATTGTGCAATTTAATGAAAAACAAGGT
Organism: Chrysanthemum seticuspe; assembly: GCA_019973895.1. Classification (NCBI taxonomy): domain Eukaryota; kingdom Viridiplantae; phylum Streptophyta; class Magnoliopsida; order Asterales; family Asteraceae; genus Chrysanthemum; species Chrysanthemum seticuspe. The sequence goes on from BPTQ01000006.1 coordinate 218,005,179, forward strand.
ACCATCTTCAATGCCAACAAGGAAGTGGTGTTGATAGCTCCAAGGAGAGATGATGTTTATGTGTTAGACATGTCAACACTCTCCCAAGATGGAACTTGTCTCTTTGCTAAAGCCACTAAAACTATCAATTGGCTGTGGCATAAGAGACTCTCACACTTAAACTTCAAAAACCTCAACAACTTGGCAAAACAAAATAAGGTCCTTGGCTTACCATCACTGGTTTTTGCAAAAGACAAACCATGCTCTGCCTCTGAAAAAGGTAAACACCACAAAGCATCATTCAAAACCAAACAAAATTTCTCCATCAAAAGCTGCCTTCACCTCCTGCACATGGATCTCTTTAGACCTGTCAGTCCCAGATCAATCCAGCATGAGAAGTATACACTTGTCATTGTTGATGAGTTCTCAAGATACACTTGGGTATACTTTCTTTCAAAAAAGAGTCAGGCGGCTGATACAATAATGTCATTTATCAGGAAGATTGAAAACCAGAATGACATTACTGTTAAACAAATCAGGACTGACAATGGTACTGAGTTCAGAAATCAAGAGCTTGAGAGTTTCTGTGATGAAAAAGGAATTTCTCAAAATTTCTCATCTCCATAAACCCCTGAACAAAATGGGGTTGCTGAAAGGAAAAACAGAACCCTCATTGAGGCTGCTAGAACCATGTTAAATGGCTCAGCCCTCTCCAAGCATTTCTGGAATGAAGCAGTCAAAACTGCCTGTTACACTCAAAACAGGTCAATCATTGTCAAAAGACATAATAAAACCCCATATGAGATCTTCAAAGTTAGACTTCCTAACATCAGCTATTTTCATGTGGCGGAAATAGGAATTGATGACTCATCAAGATATCCTCCTGATGAGTATAACACTGAATTTAATAATTCATATCAAGCTGATGCTGACATCTGATATTATGTCTTACCTCACAACCTACCCCAACCAACTATCAGTGAGTTCATTGATAATCAGTCAGTCCCTGCTGGGATAGGAAGTACTGATCCAAATGATCAGGAACCTGTAACTCATGAACCTCAACCTGAACTAGACATCTCGACAGATGATCTAAATGATTATGTGACTGTTGCACCTGAACTCACATCTGAACACCCAGTGACATCATCAAGCTCAGATCCCAGATCACAAAGTAAGTGGAGAAGAACTCAGGATATTGAGCTTGTAAACATCATTGGTGAACCCACTGAGGGCATGCTCACTAGAAGCATGGCTGCTAGTCTAACTGCAGCTTCAGCCAATGAATATCTATATGCTGATTACCTATCAGATATAGAACCCAAAAGTGTCACTGAGGCTCTAAAATACCCAAGCTGGGTTCAGGCTATGCAAGAAGAACTGCAACAGTTTGATAAAAACAAGGTCATGACCTTGATCAAATGTCCTCAGGAAGTGGTAGTCATAGGAATGAAGTGGGTTTTCAGAAACAATACTGATGAAAACGAAACTGTCATTAAAAACAAAGCCAGACTTGTAGCCAAAGGTTACAATCAACAAGAAGGCATTGACTATGATCAGACATTTGCTCCTGTTGCAAGAATGGAAGCCATCAGGATCTTCCTTGCATATGCAACATACATGAACTTCAGGGTCTACCAAATGGATGTTAAAAGTGCATTCTTAAATGGTGATCTCAAGGAAGATGTGTATGTTCAGTAACCTTCAGGCTTTGAGAGTAGTAAATTCCCTGACTATGTCTGCAAGCTTGAAAAAGCCCTTTATGGACTTAAACAAGCTCCCAAGGCATGGTATGAAACTCTCTCAGCCTTCCTGATACAAAACAAGTTTGTCAGAGGAAAGATAGACAACACACTGTTTGTCTATAGAACTCAACAGGATGTGATACTAGTCCAAGTGTATGTTGATGATATCATCTTTGGCTCAACAAACTACAAACTTTGCAAACAGTTTGAAAAACTGATGACAAAGAAGTTTGAAATGAGCATGATGGGGGAACTCACATACTTTCTTGGACTACAAATCAGGCAAACTGATAAAGGAATATGCATCAGTCAAGAGAAATACACCAGAAATATCTTGAAGAAATATGAGATATCTGATTGTGCCTTAGTGAAGACACCAATGGTCCCAGCTAACAACCTTGGACCTGATCTCACTGGCAAACCAGTCAATCAAACCCATTTCAGAGGGATTGTTGGCTCACTGATGTATCTAACCGCTACTAGACCAGACATACAATTTTCAGTCTGTTTAACAGCAAGATATCAGTCCAATCCCAAAGAATCTCACCTCACTGCAGCCAAAAGAATACTCAGGTACCTGAAGGGAACCCCAAACCTTGGACTCTATTATCCAAAATGCTCAGGGTTTGATCTCAAGGGTTACTTTGATTCTGATTATACTGGCTGCAACATGGACAGAAAAAGTACCTCAGGGTCCTGTCAATTTCTTGGAGGAAAACTGGTTTGTTGGAGTGCAAAAAAGCAACAATCAGTGGCTATGTCCTCAGCTGAAGCTGAATATGTAGCTGCAGCAGGATGTTGTGCCAATGTATTATGGATGAAAAGTCAACTCAGTGACTATGACATCCATTACAAAATGGTGCCCATCTTCTGTGATAACACCAGTGCTATTGCAATCTCCAACAACCCTGTCCTCCACCAAAGAACCAAACACATTGATATCAGATATCACTTCATCAGGGATCACATAATGAAAGGAGACATTGAACTTCATTTCATCCTTACTGAATATCAACTGGCTGATATCTTCACCAAACCCTTGGATGAACCTACCTTCAGGAGACTGAAAGCTGAATTGGGAATGCTTGACATTGAAAGTCAGGTATCTGAAAACCAATCTCAGTAAGTTCTCTGAAATGGTTCATCCTCCCTGAACATCCCAAACCAATCTCTCACTGAATGAGTAAGACTCATTCAGGGTCCCTGACATTTGACAAAGAGCATTGAATGAGTAACTAAATGATCCAAGTATCAGTTACTTAAATGTCCTAGGTTAGTAACTATGCTAATTTAATATAGGAATATATGTCTCATTGTCTTACTGTCATCCCACTTGGCATTTAATGCCTCTCACAAAAATATCAAATTGATATTTTATCTCTACAAAAGTGCACTTTTACTGTGCACTGCAACTGTTCCCTTGAAAAACGGGATTTTACTGCGGGTAATGGAGTGGTAGCATTAAATGAGGAAATTCAAACGTTCTTCAAAAACCGACTCTTAATATTCCCATTTGTGCACAAATCACCCCTCTTACCACTCTATAAATACCCTGTTCCAACACAAACAAACATACACAAATTATTTTCTACAACAAAACTCTATCAAAATCATTTCTAAAACTCTGAAATATTTGTGTGTGCTCAAAAACTCTTCAAACCTCTTTTGGAAAACCCTTCTTGTAAACATGTACAAAAGTTTTACATCACAAACTTGAGAGATCAAAAAAACTTTGATTATTCTAGTCAAAATATTTTCAAAACCCTAAAATCTTTTAAATGGAAATGGCTAGAACTCAATCTCTCCAATTTGCTTCTCAGTGGGTAGGGGATCTTACAAACGTTGAATTTAAAACTAATAATGTCATAGGCAACTTTGAATACCCTGAAACTGTCCCAACCTACAAAGACATTATGAAATGTTTGTTTAATTGCCCACTGAAAACGGCCTTTGTTCAGTGTCCCTCCATTGTTTACCAAAATCTCCTCAGGGAGTTTTGGGCAACAGCCAAGGCTTATGACCCGACACCCTCCACTGATGAGAACAACCTCAGACCTCTCAGGGAATATCTCATCAGATTCAGTCTTCACGGGGGGCAACAACGATTCACCCTGGATTATAAAACGTTTTGCACTTCAACAGGCTTGGATTATAACAAAGGAGTCTATGTCGCCCATCCTGAACCCTCCAAAGTGAAGGATGGGTTAAAACAAATCGTTTTAGATCCAACATTTTTGGACAGGACCCCAGTCACCAAAAGCTCATTTCCCGTGGCTTGGAGGATCCTATTCACTTTTGTGATTCAGGTCCTCGGCGGGAACCACTCATCCACTGAACAAGTTAACTCTATTCAGTTGATGATGGCATACTGCTTAATGAATGGGGTCACTGTCGACATAGGGGAGATCATTTACAGTGATCTCGTAACCAAGCTACAGAGCAAAACTAGGACGAAATACGTTTCATATCCCAGTTTGTCTCTTGCGCTTTGCAAGTGTTACTGGGTTCAAATTATCCTCAGGAAGAAAAATTTGGTGCTTTACCAGGCATCCTGAGCCAATCAAATTTTCAAAAAGACCCATCCCTTGTCACTCTTATTGAATTGACGGCCCATATGGTTGCTGTAAACAACCAGGAAGGATCAGTGTCTCCAAACCCTGCTCCTAAAAAGAGAAAGGGGAAGTCTCAGACTGGGACTAAGACTAAACCCAAGTCCCAGGGCCCTGAGGCTTCAGTAACACAGCCTAAAAAGGCACAAAAGGCCCGAGACTAAAAAGACACCCACTGAGGACCAGGTAACATCCACCCCCGTGACAACGAAGGACACTGATACATCACAGTCAGTGCCCTTGGTCACAACCACTACTCCCCAAGATCCAGAGGGACACAAACAACCCGCTGGTAGGGAAGCGCCTTCCACAACGCCCAGTGATGACATTAGCAAATCCAAGCCTTTGTCTGAGGGCACACTGATCGATCCCAAAGACTCAGAGGGAATAATACAACCCGCTGATAGGGATACAACTATCACTGACTCCGCCAAAGGCACTGGAAAACTCCCACCAGTGTCTCAGGGGTCAATGGGGGACAAAGACTCGGAGGGAAAGAAAAAACCCGCCGATACGGAACCCACAACCAATCCTGACTCCAGCGAAGGCACTGGGAAACGCCCACCAGTGTCCGAGGGGTCAACGAGGGACAAAGACTCAGAGGGAAACATACCACCCGCTGATATGGAACCCATCACCAACCCCCTGTTAACCGTTGCTAATGTTACTGGAATACTCTTTTCGGAAGATGAGCTTGCTAAAACTGATGATGAAATTTTATCAGCTGGGGAAGAAGTGGACGCTGAGGTTCAAGCTGAACAAGAGCATCAGCCTGATCCACAGGAACATACCGAATCACCATTCCAGCATGAAAATGATGACTCCTCTTCCTCCACTGATGAATTTGAAAGATTTGATAATGTTCTCCCACTTACTGAAAGGCAGCTTGTTCAGTGGATCACCAAAGCTTCAAGAAGGTTATACTCTGGGGTCACTGAAACACTGTGAGAACAACACACTGAGGCTGCTGCCAGTTACGCTGATCTTAAATCCGATGTGCTCACCTTCAATGAAAATGTTCACGAACACAGGGATCTTATGTATCAACAAATTGACAAACATAATACAAACTTGGGTTAGATTCGAGAGTATCTTCATAAGTGTGGCTCATCAATTGATGATATCAAAGAGACTGTCAAGGAGGACCCAACACTCAATTCCAAAGTACTGGAAGCCACTGAAGTTTATATGAAGAATTCCTCCCGTCTCACTGACCTGGTTGATATGCTTCAGTCTGCCAATGTTTAGAGCCTACAGAGTTCTGTTCAGTCTCTACAATCTACATTGGGCTCTCTTGATGATCAGGTGGCTAATCTGGCTAAGGCATCATCCTCCATGGCTTGGAATCTTGGGCCTCGGATGACAGCCTTAGAATTATCTCATGCTAACTTAGAAGCAAAGGTCACTGGTATTCAAACCGACACATCAGACATCAAGGCAATGATCTCTGAAATTTATCAGGCCTTCAAGGGTCAAGCGGCTCCATCCCCCTCAGCACCCACTCCAACTCTTGCCCTCACTGACGCTCCGGCAACAGTTGAGGGGGAGAATATTGCTGAAGAACCTCCTTCTCTCACTGAGGGGGAGCCAACACCAACAACATCAGTGGCTCAGATCTCATCATCACCACCAGTCTTAGCAACACCTATCTCATCAATCCCACCAACAACATCAACAACAACAACACTGACAATAATCACACCAATAACAACAACACCACCACCCCTGGGAGCAACTTCATCTTCCTCAGGCCAGGACAAAGGAAAAGGCAAAATGACAACTTCTGAGCCTGAGAAGATTCCTTTTAAAATCGGCAACACCATGTATCTGCTCACACTACTACAGCTAAGTGCTCACCTTGCTAAGGAGGAAAGAAAAAAGAAACTTGCTGAAGAAGAAAGAAAGAGCAGAGAAGCACTGGTACAAGTAGTTGCTGAGGAAGCTGAAAATATTAGGATAGATGCAAAGAAGCTTGAAAAGGGTCAGGCAGGACAAAAGTTCAAGGAAGCTCAGGCTGCTCAGATGGCTGAAATGAGAAAACAATTGGAAGAAAAGAAGAAGAAAACTGAAGCCATCAGGCAAAGAAGAATTGAGCATTACAACTAGACAATGACAAGCTGAAGGCTTCCTGAAAAGATCACAGATGTCAGAATCATCCCCAATACCAAACCACTGGCCATGAACGTTTACAGAGGGGTTAATAAAAGACACTTCTAGGTTCATGATCCCCTTAAATTCACTGACTTTGGGATCACTGAACTCGATGAGCTTGGTCCAATTATTGAAAAGAAGAAGAATGCGATGGTTAAGGACCTGATGAAGATGCTCAGTAAAAGATATGAAAGACTGAGAGATTGTCCAGCCCAACTGGGAATTCAGCCCGCCTTAACCGCACCTCAAGGATCTCAACCACAATTATCAACTGGCAAAAGGAAGAGAGTTGAGTTCCAACCTAAGATTAAAGTGCCTGGACTGGAGTGTAATAGGGAGCTGCCTGAAGGTGTTAAGTTTGTGAACTGTCTAGTGATTGAGAAGCCTGAAAGAGGGCTATTCCACATTGATGTCTATGGAAACCCAGCATTTCAAAGATGGAGTGATATTGATCAGGCTGGTGTAGCTGCAATGCTGAGTTACATACCAGTTGCCTCTCAGATACAAACCCCAGCAAACAACAGGTTTTGTTAAGACCTGAATGCTAAAATAAGAGACCATCCTGACAGGGAAACACTCATCACTAAGAAAGTTAAGCTTGAAGCACTGGGAATCCATCTCGACTGACATCATTTTTTTTTATCTTTTGTACTAGTGATAGGAACTATGTAATCTGATCAATAAAAGATGTATGTTTTGTTAATTTTACTCAGTGTTCCTTATTGTATTCATTAGTACATTCAGTGTAAGAAGAAGCCATTTGCTCACTTACACTGATCAACCACTTAGGCTATTTGTATATCCAAATAGGGGGAGACTGTTGGGTTCAGTAAATACCCAAACCCCTTAATCAAGGATTTGAATAGAAAATAGCCCAAGTGTTTAATCCGTTAACACTAACAGGTCACTAAGTGCATAGTCTCTCAGTGAGTCATCTTCAGGATACTCAGTATGAGGCGAAGAAGATGTCTCTCCACTCAGTAAGGCGGAAATTAAAGGGTGAAGACTGAGTCAAGAAGAAGATGATGGATTCAGTGAGTGATGACAATAACTCACTGAATCCCTAAGACTCCTCTCCAACTACTTACACTGAAGACAAACTGAAGTAGAAGACTGAAGGATGTAAAGAGTGAAGAAAGAGCGGGACAAGGCGGGAAAAGGTTGAATCAGATAAGACGAAGTCCTTATCAACCAAAGTCAACTTTCCCTGAATAGCAAAAGATCAGGCTCAGTGTCATCACTGAACTTAGGAAAGTAGTCTTGTCTCTTACCTAGAATAGTCTTTGTAAACAGAGACAAAATACATCAGTATTTTGTCTTCTGTATGATGTCAGTTTGTCACTTAGGAAAGAGTCAAATATCATACATGTATAAATAGCATAAGAGATGGAGTGAAAAGATTAAGCTTGTGAATTGTAAAAACACACATACACGCAAGCCATCTTTTCACTCCTCCAAATACAACTTAGTTCCTGAGATAGCTCAGTGAGCTCTAAGAGTTGTGCTCAGACTTAGCCTGAGCTTAGAGAGGAGTCACTCAACTTTGTCATTTCAATCCCAAGTACTATTCCGCAAGTACTTGGGTAACATATTCTTTGTTGATTTATTTCTAATAAGAATATGATGTTGAAAATTACTTTGTGTGTTTTACTTATGTTAATTTCAGTCTTAGTTCACTATTAACTTGTTTTATATACTTAAACTGTTTTAAACGATAGTGAACGGGGAACAACAAGTGGTATCAGAGTAAGGCTAATTATAAAACTCGTTTTTTAGGCCGCTCTAAAAGTTTTTAAATTAGGATCCTAAATGGCTGAAATTGATGTACCCCAACTAGTCGATAAAAAGGGTGGAGCTTATTCAGCTGTTGCCCCTAGACTTGAAGTTGGCAAATTCAACAAATGGAAAAAGCGAATGCTTTGCTATTTGATTGGGATGGAACCTTATTATATCAAGTGTATAAATAAAGGTCCATTTGTCCTAAAGACTGCTGAAGGGTTGCCCAAACCTGAAGCTCAGTGGACCCATGATGAAAGGAGAGTGGTCAACCAGGACCAAAGACTCAAAAGTATCATAATATCTTGTTTTCCTGACGATATTATGGAGTCCGTTATAAGCTGTAGTACAGCTAAGCAAACCTGGGATGACCTAGTTCATAGTCATGAAGGACCATCTGATACCAAGGAAAACAGGATAATGGACCTGAAACTTGAGTATAACACCTTCAGGGCTAAGGACTCAGAAACTCTCTCTCAAACTTACACCAGGTACAAAACTCTTTTAAATGAATTGTCAAATGATGGTGTTAAGTTGTCCAAATATGAAATCAATGTTGGTTTTGTCAGGGACTTAGGAATGCTAATCATATCCAAAATCTTGAGCTTCCTGAAATTTATGGGAAATTTGTCTATGAGGAAAACCTCATCAACAGACGATACCCTGACTTAAAGAAGTCTCAGGAAGTCAAGAAGTCCCTGACCACCACCTCATCACCAATATCAACTGCTTTCTATTCTAACAATGTTGTTCAAGATTTTCAGGAAAATTCTGATGATGAGCCTGATGAGAGATCAAGTGAGGAGTACCTAAATGACCTGAACACTGAATTTCAGGAAAGGGCACTCCTTGCTAACTCTTGAAGGTTTATAAAAAGAAAAAAAGGTTTTTTGAATGCCAAAGCAAATGAGGACACTGAATGCTTTAAGTGTCACAAAAGAGGTCATTTTGCAAAAGACTATTTTTCAAAAACAATTTCTGAACCCTCTTATAAACCATCAGGGTCAAATCAGTCCTCAGGCTTTAGCAAATTTCAACCAAAAATCTATCAGTCTCATCAAAACTTTCAAAACAAATCTGATCAAAACAAAACTGTTGATTTTGAAGCTAAGTATAAGAGAGTCAAAGCTAAGCTTGCATTGCTCGAGGCCAGTCCCTCAGAAACAACGAAAAGTGTTCAATCTATGCAGGGTAAAAACAAAGGCCTTGTTGCTGAGACCTTCAACTGGGATGAAGAGCCAGTGTCATCAGATGATGAAATGGTGCATGTCAGTGCACTGATGGCCCTCTCAGAAGAGGACAAGCTAGCTGTTGGAAAGAATCTTGCTAGAAATGGGGAATGGGTCAACATCACTATTAAGAAGGTAAACATCTGTCACACCCCCAAATTACCTGTTTTACAGCGGAATGGAATACCTTGGGGAGGACTGTCATAGCATCAAAGTTACAGTTATATCGAACGACTTAAAGTGTCGTTTTGAAAATACCGTTTGATTCAGTAAAATAATCAAAGTTTACAAAACATAGGTCCCAAAAGATTTCCAAGATACCAAAATAAGTTTGTTACAACCAAACGATAGTTAAGTGCAAAAATGTAGGTGAGACGCGTCGACACCGCGACTCTATGATAAGTCCACATGCATGCCATGGAGTGAATGCCTTAGATACCTGAGATAAAACATGCTAAAAGTGTCAACACAATGGTTGAGTGAGTTCATAGAGTTTGGTTAACAAGTAAAGCTTTTAAAGAGCGTTCATGCAACAAAGGCAAAGTTTTTGGTCATTTAGAATAGTCCACAAAGCAAAGGCATTGTAAATCAACTCAGTTCCAAGTTCCGCCCATACAAAACTTGCAACCTGTGTGTTCACAACCCACTGCCAAAATATGTCTAGTTTATGTTCATGCACACGTTGTCAAATGAGGTCACAAAGCAAAGGCATTGTAAATCCACTCAGTTCCAAGTTCCGCCCATACAAAACTTGCAACCTGTGTGTTTACAACCCATTGCACAAAATATAGTGTGTCTAATAGTCAAGTATACACTGTCATAATAGTTCATAGTATAGCACCACGTATATAATAATTCAGGGATGCTCCGAACATGGGAGACTTTGCACTGCTCCAACAAGGGAGACTTTGTAATGATGCTTCTGATGAAACCAAATTATGCTAGGTGCCACTACCCAAAGTTATGTTGGGTGCCCCTTCCCAAAGATATACTGGGTGCCTCTTCCCAAAGATATATTGGGTGCCTCTTCCCAAAGATATACTGGGTGCCTCTTCCCAAAGATATACTCCGAACATAGGAGACTTTATAGTGATGCTCCGAACATGGGAGACTTTATAGTGATACTCCGAACATAGGAGACTTTATAGTGATGCTCCGATCATGGGAGACTTTATAGTGATGCTTTGATCATGGGAGACTTTATAGGGATGCTCCGAACAAGGGAGACTTTAGGTCAAGGTCATAACACGTACGGTTCAATAAGTTCAAACAAGTCATAAGTTTGTATTTAAGTTCAAGAGTTCCGTTCAAAAGTTCGTAATTAAGTTCAAAGATTTAAGTCGAGTTCAAAAGTTCAGAACAGTCAAAGAGTTCGAATAATATCAAAAGGTTCAAGATAGTCGAAGCGTTCAAAATCACGTCAAACAAGTTTGAAATATATCAAAAGGGTCCTTGTACAAGTTAAAAGAGTTTAACTATATGTCAAAAGGTTCATATCAAGTCCAAAGTGTTCACTTATATGTTAAAGGGTTCGAATCAATTTAAAAGAGCTCAAATATACATGTCGAAGGTTCAAAATCAAGGAAAGTGTTTCAACTAATAGCGTTCATAACATAGTGATCAATTTAGTTCGGGCACAATCTACTTACTAGCATAAGTAGTGAAACAAAAAGGGTAACAAGTTCATGATAGTTCCAACAATATAGTTTAAGTTCATATAAGTGTGAAATAAAAGCATGAAGTTGAGCATGTATCTCCCCCGAAGAGTTTATAAAACAGTTAAACAAGTAAAAGTGGGGCTACGAACTCACCTGATGCAATGATTATGGTGACAAAAGTAGATACACTGAAATGAGGTGCGATCTCTATCCGCAACCTAATATGAATGATATGCTCTAATATAAGTCATGAAACAATGTCGTGCATGCAAACTCATATGATATCCATACCACTTGTACATTTTGGAAAATAAAGTTTATCGTCGAAATATATGTTTATGACATATTGTCAAGTTACCAAATACTTTACAAGTACTTACGTCGAAATGATATCCTACGATAATCATTTAGTGATTTATTAAGAAATTATAGTTTTTCGTCGCAAAATAATATAATTTGACAAGTCATGAAAGTGACTATATGGCCTCGGAAAGCTAGTCGTAAAATGGTGCACATCGAGTGTTAGGAAACAAACTCAACGGTTTTGGGAAGCTTGTATCGTTATCTCAAAGTTTTAGCATTTAAGTTTCCATCCTAGACGTCTCGATCACAAAGAAAAATATAGGTTAAGTATGGTACTTTAGTCCAAAGTATAGTTTAAAGGATGGTTTTCGGCAAAGTTTGAGTGACCATAATTAATTCATTACAACTCCGTTTGACAAACGGTTGGACATTTTGGAAAATATGCTAGGCGAACTTACTTTTACTAGAAGACATCATGTTATGAAAAGTAATACATTGATGTTAAAAACGACCCTCAACATGGTCACTTGTTGCCGTAATACTTGTCTAATAGAAATATAATAGTTTTTCTTATATAATAAAGTTACGGCAACTTTGTGTAAACATGTATAATTTAATCGTTACAAGTCCGTTTTCTACGTTTTATATGTCCTTGGAATCGTGATAATATATACTAATATATTTTTGATAAGTCGACACATTCAATAACGCTTAAGACTCATTTTTTACTCGTAAAAAGTTAATATAACATGCTGAATTTTCTGTACCAAATATCTTTCGTCGTCAAACTTGAAAAATTCATAACTTCTTCATTATAGCTCCGTTTTAACCCGTTCAAGCGGCCATGTTTTCGTTTTAAAGTATATTTTCCAAATATCTAGCCCAAAATATTTTAACAACTGTCGGATTTTACAGATTTTCAAAATATGGACAGACCCTTATTAATAGTTGTCGAAATGAGTTTTTATCGCGCAAAACCTATTCTAACCAATTCAAAACAACTCCGCAGCTATTCAAATCCTACCATACACCTTCTTAGGGTGTCATGGGTTCCTAGACATCTTCAAAACTAATATGTTTCAAAGGATTATATATAGGATGATTATAATTCATAATAAGTAATAAAAACACTAAAAGTGGTATAGACACACATGATACTTGCATATATTTCTTAATAAATCATAAAAATAGATCAAGTAAATGTTTAAAAGATTAGAAAAATTAGTAGTAACTTACTTGAAGTGATTATGAGGATAGATGATAGAAAACTTAGTTAATCTTCAAGGTTTAATCCTAAACCTTAACTAGAACACTAATAGGATCATAATAATACTTGCCTTGAAAAAAATGGTGAACTTCTTCTTCTTTATAAAAATGTCGACACCCATGGAAGACAAGAGAGAAAGAAAAGAAAATGAGCTAGTGATATTTAAGAGAAGAAAGACAAATTGAGTTTGAGTTACTAGATATATGTAACTTATATTAAGGTATTTTGTTATTATGTATAGAGTTAGCTAGAAATTGATTTTAACGTAACAAAATAAAATGTATTGAAGCCGTAAAAATTATAAAAATACATTTCCTACATGAGTTGAGTGAATAAATATTTATCGTTTTGAATTTACGAAGACCGTCGTAAATATTTATATATAACAATTTATATACAAAATAAATTGAAAACATCGGGTAAATTAATAATATAATTTTTATTGTCTTAAAATGAGTATAAACATATATTAGGATTATTTTTGAAAGTGTCGGACAAATATTCAAAATAATGTTTACGCGATAGCGTTTATTTAATATGAAAATAAACGTTTAATGAAAAATGCAAATCCATGCATGAACTAATATGATATTGATGTGTAGACTAAACCTAGTCTATATGAAATGTCCTTGATGATTGTTTATAAATTCGCAGCTAAACCCCTAAGGTTATGCGAATTTAATACTTGTGAACATAGTTTACGATAAACAATGAAATAGTAAATGTGAGAAATGACCGGAAATTGAGAATTGTGACAACATCTTACTCTCTATGGATGATGAATCTGATTGGCAGTCTTATATGAATTATCTTAATGTTCACCTTAAGTTCGTAGAAGAGCAAAGATTAAATCTCTTTTCAAAATACAACAAGCTAAGTTTTGAATTAAACAAGTGTAGAGATGAACTGCTTATTTTAAAACAATCCAAGCTTGAGGCTGTCACTTTGCAAATTCAAAACACTGAACTAGTTAAGAGAAATCAGGCTCTTCAAGATGAACTTAAAAAGGAACAAGATATTCTTGATAGTTGGACTGCTAAGAATCCCAGGGTCTTTGATGCTGTGGGTGCCCCCAGTAGCAAAAAGAGAGTCATAGGTGAAGATCATCTCACTGACTCTCGCAACAAAGACCAAAGTTCAAAACCATTTATGTCTGGTGGTATGATTACCAATATGCTGACAACTCCAAACTCCAGTGATTGGATTGAACGGGTTAATCCTGAGAGTAAGCTTCCAAATTTCGATTTTGGAAGGATTCTTGAACCTGAGAGCCAAGCTCTTAAGAGCATGCTAGGACTCCCTGATGTGCCCAGTAGTACTGAACACATTTCTGAGTCTGAAGCAGAATCTCAAACACCGCTTCCACCCCTGAAACCTCTTCAGGGTGCTGATCCAAGCTCTGAGCTTACTCCTCTAAAATTCAATCCTCACTCACCAAAAGAAAGGTCTGGACTTGGTAGAACCATCCTGCAAAGACAAACAAAACAAATCCAACAAGAGTCTACTCCTACTGAGACTTCAACATCCTCTGTCCCCACTGAAGCTGACCAAATTCAGCAACTTACTGAGCTTGTGAGGAAGCTGACAGAAAAGATGGATTCCATTGAAAAAGCCCCTGAGTCAATCAAGGAAACTAAGTCAGCCTCATCTACCTCATCAAAGTCAAAATCCACCAACAAACCCAAGCAGAAGTGTGAGCTGTGTCATTACACTAGTCATACCACTGACAACTGCTATAGAATCCTTTATTGCATGATCTACAATAAGGATGATCACAGAACTGCAGACCACTTACAGTATGTAAGCTCTTTCAGTAAAGCAAACTATACCAAAGTTGGTCATCGGTATGCTTCTTCCTCCAAAACATCTCTCAAGAATAGAGCAAAACCTTTTCCTCTTTGCCCTCATTGTGGGTTTAATGATCATCATCAAAATGACTGTCTCATGAACACATGCTGTGACATATGTGGAAATCCAGCTCATGAGACATCCCAACATGACAGTATCATTCATGCAAGGAGAAGTACAAAACAACCCAAAATCACTGAGTCTTCCTCAGTCTCTAAATACAAAACCTGTGGTAGCATAATGCACTCAACCACTGACCATGAGTCGATTGCAAAATTCAAAGAGACCTTGAGACCCAAGCCCACTAGCAAGTGGGTCACTAAGAGAAACTAATTCAGTTTACTACTTGTGTAGAGACACGCCAGGGAGCCTATTTGGCATCTAGACAGTGGTTGCTCAAGATGCATGACTGGTGTGAAGGAGTATCTACACAAGTATGTAAAGGAACCAGGACCCAAGGTAGTATTTGGTGATAACTCATCATGTCCCACTGAAGGTTATGGTTCAGTAAACTGTAATGGAATAGTTTTCTCTAGAATTGCTTATGTCAATGGTCTCAAATACAATCTCATCAGTGTCAGTCAACTATGTGATGCTAAGTACATTGTGCAATTTAATGACAAACAAGGTACCATCTTCATTGCCAACAAGGAAGTGGTGTTGATAGCTCCAAGGAGAGATGATGTTTATGTGTTAGACATGTCAACACTCTCCCAAGATGGAACTTGTCTCTTTGCTTAAGCCACTGAAACTCTCAATTGGCTGTGGCATAAGAGACTCTCACACTTAAACTTCAAAAACCTCAACAACTTGGCAAAACAAAATAAGGTCCTTGGCTTACCATCACTGGTTTTTGCAAAAGACAAACCATGCTCTGCCTGTGAAAAAGGTAAACACCACAAAGCATCATTCAAAACCAAACAAAATTTCTCCATCAAAAGCTGCCTTCACCTCCTGCACATGGATCTCTTTAGACCTGTCAGTCCCAGATCAATCCAGCATGAGAAGTATACACTTGTCATTGTTGATGAGTTCTCAAGATACACTTGGGTATACTTTCTTTCAAAAAAGAGTCAGGCGGCTGATACAATAATGTCATTTATCAGGAAGATTGAAAACCAGAATGACATTACTGTTAAACAAATCAGGAATGACAATGGTACTGAGTTCAGAAATCAAGAGCTTGAGAGTTTCTGTGATGAAAAAGGAATTTCTCAAAATTTCTCATCTCCATATACCCCTGAACAAAATGGGGTTGCTGAAAGGAAAAACAGAACCCTCATTGAGGCTGCTAGAACCATGTTAAATGGCTCAGCCCTCTCCAAGCATTTCTGGAATGAAGCAGTCAAAACTGCCTGTTACACTCAAAACAGGTCAATCATTGTCAAAAGACATAATAAAACCCCATATGAGATCTTCAAAGGTAGACTTCCTAACATCAGCTATTTTCATGTGTTTGGATGTCATGTGTTCATTCATAACCACAAGGATCATCTAGGCAAGTTTGATGCAAAAGCTGATGATGGATACTTCTTAGGCTACTCACTGATCTCCAAAGCCTTCAGGGTTTTTAACACAAGGAGACAACAAGTTGAGGAAACCTTTCATGTCACCTTTGATGAAAGTGCTGAAAGCATCAGATTCACCAACACCTCAGTGGCGGAAATAGGAATTGATGACTCATCAAGATATTCTCCTGATGAGTGCAACACTGAATTTAATTCCTCATATGAAGCTGATGCTGACATATGATATTATGTCTTACCTCACAACCTACCCCAACCAACTATCAGTGAGTTCTTTGATAATCAGTCAGTCCCTGCTGGGATAGGAAACACTGATCCAAATGATCAGGAACCTGTAACTCATGAACCTCAACCTAAACTAGACATCTCGACAGATGATCTAAATGATTCTGTGACTGTTGCACCTGAACTCACATCTGAACACCCAGTGACATCATCAAGCTCAGATCCCAGACCACAAAGTAAGTGGACAAGAACTCAGGATATTGAGCTTGTAAACATCATTGGTGAACCCACTGAGGGTATGCTCACTAGAAGCATGGCTGCTAGTCTAACTACAGCTTCAGCCAATGAATATCTATATGCTGATTACCTATCAGATATAGAACCCAAAAGTATCACTGAGGCTCTAAAATACCCAAGCTGGGTTCAGGCTATGCAAGAAGAACTGCAACAGTTTGATAAAAACAAGGTCATGACCTTGATCAAATGTCCTCAGGAAGTAGTAGTCATAGGAATGAAGTGGGTTTTCAGAAAAAAAAACTGATGAAAACGACACTATCATTAAAAACAAAGCTAGACTTTTAGCCAAAGGTTATAGTCAACAAGAAGGCATTGACTATGATGACACATTTTCTCCTGTTGCAAGAATGGAAGCCATCGGGATCTTCCTTGCATATGCAACACACATGAACTTCAGGGTCTACCAAATGGATGTTAAAAGTGCATTCTTTAATGGTGATCTCAAGGAAGATGTGTATGTTCAGCAACCTCCAGGCTTTGAGAGTAGTGAATTCCCTGACTATGTCTGCAAGCTTGACAAAGCCCTTTATAGACTTAAACAAGCTCCTAGGGCATTGTATGAAACTCTCTCAGCCTTCCTAATACAAAACAAGTTTGTTAGAGGAAAGATAGACAACACACTGTTTGTCTATAGAACTCAACAGGATGTGATACTAGTCCAAGTGTATGTTGATAATATCATCTTTGGCTCAACAAACTACAAACTTTGCAAACAGTTTGAAAAACTGATGACAAAGAAGTTTGAAATGAGCATGATGGGGGAACTCACATACTTTCTTGGACTACAAATCAGGCAAACTGATAAAGGAATATGCATCAGTCAAGAGAAATACACCAGAAATCTCTTAAAGAAATATGAGATATCTGACTGTGCCTCAGTGAAGACACCAATGGTCCCACCTAACAACATTGGACCTGATCTCACTGGAAAATCAGTCAATCAAACCCATTTCAGAGGGATTGTTGGCTCACTGATGTATCTAACCGCTACTAGACCAGACATACAATTTTCAGTCTGTTTAATAGCAAGATATCAGTCCAATCCCAAAGAATCTCACCTCACTGCAGCCAAAAGAATACTCAGGTACCTGAAGGGAACCCCAAACCTTGGACTCTATTATCCAAAATGCTCAGGGTTTGATCTTAAGGGTTACTCTGATTCTGATTATGCTGGCTGCAACATGGACAGAAAAAGTACCTCAGGGTCCTGTCAATTACTTGGAGGAAAACTGGTTTGTTGGAGTGCAAAAAAGCAACAATCAGTGGCTATGTCCTCAGCTGAAGTTGAATATGTAGCTGCAGCAGGATGTTGTGCCAATGTATTATGGATGAAAATTCAACTCAGTGACTATGACATCCATTACAAAATGGTGCCCATCTTCTGTGATAACACCAGTGCTATTGCAATCTCCAACAACCTTGACCTCCACCAAAGAACCAAACACATTGATATCAGATATCACTTCATCAGGGATCACATAATGAAAGGAGACATTGAACTTCATTTCATCCCTACTGAATATCAACTGGCTGATATCTTCACCAAACCCTTGGATGAACCTACCTTCATGAGACTGAAAGCTGAATTGGGAATGCTTGACATTGAAAGTCAGGTATCTGAAAACCAATCTCAGTAAGTTCTCTGAAATGGTTCATCCTCCCTGAACATCCAAAACCAATGTCTCACTGAATGAGTAAGACTCATTCAGGGTCCCTGACATTTGACAAAGAGCATTGAATGAGTAACTAAATGATCCAAGTATCAGTTACTTAAATGTCCTAGGTTGGTAACTATGCTAATTTAATATAGGAATATATGTCTCTTTGTCTTACTGTCATCCCACTTGGCATTTAATGCCTCTGTAAAAGTGCACTTTTACTGTGCACTGCAACTGTTCCCTTGAAAAACGGGATTTTACTGCGGGTAGTGGAGTGGTAGCATTAAATGCGGAAATTCAAACGTTCTTCAAAAATCGACTCTTAATATTCCCACTGTGCACAAATCACCCCTCTTACCACTCTATAAATACCCTCTTCCAACACAAACAAACACACACAAATTATTTTCTGCAACAAAACTCTGTCAAAATCATTTCTAAAACTCAGAAATATTTGTGTGTGCTCAAAAACTCTTCAAACCTCTTTTGGAAAACCCTTCTTGTAAACATTTACAAAAGTTTTTCATCACAAACTTGAGAGATCAAAAAAACTTTGATTATTCTAGTCAAAATATTTTCAAAACCCTAAAATCTTTTAAATGGAAATGGCTAGAACTCAATCTCTCCAGTTTGCTTCTCAGTGGGTAGGGGATCTTACAAATGTTGAATTTAAAACTAATAATGTCATAGGCAACTTTGAATACCCCGAAACTGTCCCAACCTACAAAGACATTATGAAATTTTTGTTTAATTGCCCACTGAAAACGGCCTTTGTTCAGTGTCCCTCCATTGTTTACCAAAATCTCCTCAGGGGGTTTTGGGCAACAGCCAAGGCCTATGACCCGACACCCTCCACTGATGATAACAACCTCAGACCTCATAGGGAATATCTCATCAGATTCAGTCTTCACGGGGGGCAACAACGATTCACCCTGGATTATAAAACGTTTTGCACTTCAACAGGGTTGGATTATGTCGCCCATCCAGAACCCTCCAAAGTGAAGGATGGGTTAAAACAAATTGTTTTAGATCCAACGTTTTTGGACAGGACCCCAGTCACCAAAAGCTCATTTCCCGTGGCTTGGAGGATCCTATTCACTTTTGTGATTCAGGTCCTTGGCGGGAACCACTCATCCACTGAACAAGTTAACTCTATTCAGTTGATGATGGCATACTGCTTAATGAATGGGGTCACTATCGACATCGGGGAGATCGTTTACAGTGATCTCGTAACCAAGCTACAGAGAAAAACTAGGACGAAATACGTTTCATATCCTAGGTTTGTCTCTTGCGCTTTGCAAGTGTTACTGGGTTCAAATTATCCTCAGGAAGAAAAATTTGGTGCTTTACCAGGCATCCTGAGCTAATCAAATTTTCAAAAAGACCCATCCCTTGTCACTCTTATTGAATTGACGGCCCATATGGTTGCTGTAAACAACCAGGAGGGATCAATGTCTCCAAACCCTGCTCCTAAAAAGAGAAAGGGGAAGTCTCAGATTGGGACTAAGACTAAACCCAAGTCCCAGGGCCCTGAGGCTTCAGGAACACAGCCTAAAAGGCACAAAAGGCACGAGACTAAAAAGACACCCACTGATGACCAGGCAACATCCACCCCCGTGACAATGAAGGACACTGATACATCACAGTCAGTGCCCTTGGTCACAACCACTACTCCCCAAGATCCAGAGGGAAACAAACAACCCGCTGGTAGGGGAGCGCCTTCCACAACGCCCTGTGATGACATTAGCAAATCCAAACCTTTGTCTGAGGGCACACTGATCGATCCCAAAGACTCAGAGGAAATAATACAACCCGTTGATAGGGATACAACTATCACTGACTCCGCCAAAGGCACTGGAAAACTCCTACCAGTGTCCTAGGGGTCACTGGGGGACAAAGACTCGGAGGGAAAGAAACAACCCGCCGATACGGAACCCACAACCAATCCTGACTCCAGCGAAGGCACTGGGAAACGCCCACCAGTGTCCGAGGGGTCAACGGGGGACAAAGACTCAGAGGGAAACATACCACCAGCTGATATGGAACCCATCACCAACCCCCTTGTTAACCGTTGCTGATGTTACTGGAATACTCTTTTCGGAAGATGAGCTTGCTGAAACTGATGATGAAATTTTATCAGCTGGGGAAGAAGTGGACGCTGAGGTTCAAGCTGAACAAGAGCCTCAGCCTGATCCATAGGAACATACCGAATCACCATTCCAGCATGAAAATGATGACTCCTCTGATGAATTTGAAAGATTTGATAATGTTCCCCCACTTACTGAAAGGCAGCTTGTTCAGTGGATCACCAAAGCTTCAAGAAGGTTATACTCTGGGGTCACTGAAACACTGTGGGAACCACACTGAGGCTGCTGCCAGTTACGCTGATCTTAAATCCGATGTGCTCACCTTCAATGAAAATGTTCACGAACACAAGGATCTTATGTATCAACAAATTGACGAACATAATACAAACCTGGGTAAGATTCGAGAGTATCTTCAGAAGTGTGGCTCATCAATTGATGATATCAAAGAGACTGTCAAGGAGGACCCAGCACTAAATTCTAAAGTACTATAAGCCACTGAAGTTTATATGAAGAATTCCTCCCGTCTTACTGACCTGGTTGATATGCATTAGTCTGCCAATGTTCAGAGCCTACAGAGTTCTGTTCAGTCTCTACAATCTACATTGGGCTCTCTTGATGATCAGGTGGCTAATCTGGCTAAGGCATCATCCTCCATGGCTTGGAATCTTGGGCCTCGGATGACAGCCTTAGAATTATCTCATGCTAACTTAGAAGCAAAGGTCACTGGTATTCAAACCGACACATCAGACATCAAGGCAATGATCTCTGAAATTTATCAGGCCTTCAAGGGTCAAGCGACTCCATCCCCCTCAGAACCCACTCCAACTCTTGCCCTCACTGACGCTCCGGCAACAGTTGAGGAGGAGAATATTGCTGAAGAACCTCCTTCTCACACTGAGGGGGAGCCAACACCAACAACATCAGTGGCTCAGATCTCATCATCACCACCAGTCTTAGCAACACCTATCTCATCAGTCCCACCAACAACATCAACAACAACAAAACTGACAGTAATCACACCAATAACAACAACACCACCACCCCTGGTAGCAACTTCATCTTCCTCGGGCCAGGACAAAGGAAAAGGCAAAATGAGAACTTCTGAGCCTGAGAAGATTCCTTTTAAAATCGGCAACACCATGTATCTGCTCACACCACTACAGCAAAGTGCTCACCTTGCTAAGGAGGAAAGAAAAAAGAAACTTGCTGAAGAAGAAAGAAAGAGCAGAGAAGCACTGGTACAAGTAGTTGCTGAGGAAGCTGAAAATATTAGGATAGATGCAAAGAAGCTTGAAAAGGGTCAGGCAGGACAAAAGTTCAAGGAAGCTCAGGCTGCTCAGATGGCTGAAATGAGAAAACAGTTGGAAGAAAAGAAGAAGAAAACTGAAGCCATCAGGCAAAGAACAATTGAGCATTACAACTAGACAATGACAAGCATAAGGCTTCCTGAAAAGATCACAGATGTCAGAATCATCCCCAATACCAAACCACTGGCCATGAACGTTTACAAAGGGGTTGTTAAAAGACACTTCGAGGTTCATGATCCCCTCAAATTCACTGACTTTGGGATCACTAAACTCGATGAGCTTGGTCCAATTATTGAAAAGAAGAAGAATGCGGTGGTTAAGGACCTGATGAAGATGCTCAGTAAAAGATATGAAAGACTGAGAGATTGTCCAGCCCAACTGGGAATTCAGCCCGCCTTAACCGCACCTCAAGGATCTCAACCACAATCATCAACTGGCAAAAGGAAGAGAGTTGAGTTCCAACCTAAGATTAAAGTACCTGGACTGGAGTGTAATAGGGAGCTGCCTGAAGGTGTTAAGTTTGTGAACTGTCTAGTGATTGAGAAGCCTGAAAGAGGGCTATTCCACATTGATGTCTATGGAAACCCAACATTTCAAAGATGGAGTGATATTGATCAGGCTGGTGTAGCTGCAATGCTGAGTTACATACCAGTTGCCTCTCAGATACAAACCCCAGCAAACAACAGGTTCTGTCAAGACCTGAATGCTAAAATAAGAGACCATCCTGACAGGGAAACACTCATCACTAAGAAAGTTAAGCTTGAAGCACTGGGAATCCATCTGGACTGACATCATTTTGTTTTATCTTTTGTACTAGTGATAGGAACTATGTAATCTGATCAATAAAAGATGTATGTTTTGTTAATTTTACTCAGTGTTCCTTATTGTATTCATTAGTACATTCAGTGTAAGAAGAAGCCATTTGCTCACTTACACTGATCAACCACTTAGGCTATTTGTATATCCAAATAGGGGGAGACTGTTGGGTTCAGTAAATACCCAAACCCCTTAATCAAGGATTTGAATAGAAAATAGCCCAAGTGTTTAATCCGTTAATACTAACAGGTCACTAAGTGCATAGTCTCTCAGTGATTCATCTTCAGGATACTCAGTATGAGGCGAAGAAGAAGTCTCTCCACTCAGTAAGGCGGAACTTAAAGGGTGAAGACTGAGTCAAGAAGAAGATGATGGATTCAGTGAGTGATGATAATAACTCACTGAATCCCTAAGACTCCTCTCCAACTACTTAAACTGAAGACAAACTGAAGTAGAAGACTGAAGGATGTAAAGACTGAAGAAAGAGCGGGACAAGGCGGGAAAAGGTTGAATCAGATAAGACGAAGTCCTTATCAACCAAAGTCAACTTTCCCTGAATAGCAAAAGATCAGGCTCAGTGTCATCACTGAACTTAGGAAAGTAGTCTTGTCTCTTACCTAGAATATTCTTTGTAAACAGAGACAAAATACATCAGTATTTTGTCTTCTGTATGATGTCAGTTTGTCACTTAGGAAAGAGTCAAATATCATACATGTATAAATAGCATAAGAGATGGAGTGAAAAGATTAAGCTTGTGAATTGTAAAAACACACATACACGCAAGCCATCTTTTCACTCCTCCAAATATAACTTAGTTCCTGAGATAGCTCAGTGAGCTCTAAGAGTTGTGCTCAGACTTAGCCTGAGCTTAGAGAGGAGTCACTCAACTTTGTCATTTCAATCCCAAGTACTATTCTGCAAGTACTTGGGTAACGTATTCTTTGTTGATTTATTTCTAATAAGAATATGATGTTGAAAATTACTTTGTGTGTTTTACTTATGTTAATTTCAGTCTTAGTTCACTATTAACTTGTTTTATATACTTAAACTGTTTTAAACGATAGTGAACGGGGAACAACAGCCAGACATAAGATCATTTCCTTGTAGATCATGAATGAAACAAGTTTTCTCCCTGAAAGCGACCTCCAAATCTCCATCACAAATTGACCAACAGAAAAGAGATTGTGACCGAGGCCTTCCACATAATAAACCCTGCTAATTTCGATGTTGCCGTTGATGTAATCTCCGTAGCCCATGATAGCTGCGAAGTGATCATTCCCGAATCTGACAGTGCCAATGAACTTTGCAACAAAGTTTGATAACAGTTTAAGGTTGCCTGTCATGTGTCGGGAACAACCGCTATCAACAATCCAAAGGATGATCTGTATCACCTGCATTACACACAGACGACACAGATGGAATAGAAGTAGATGTAGAACCCGAAGAGTTAGAGGGTTCCAAAGCAGTTATAGTTGAAATACACCCATCAATGATTTTAGGCATCCATTTAAATCCTAGTGTATTATGTATCCATTTCTGCCATCTCCAACTAGTCTTAGCTTTAGTCTTAGTGAATGCACTAGGTGGTACTACATTCCTTGGAGGTGAGACTGGAGGTACAGAGACATCAATGTGTTTCTTAGAATCTAAAGAGGGCGGTTTACCAAGCACAGACTTAGAAGCAGTAGTGGGCCTAGAGGTATTCCGGGTCTTAGGATTCCGTAAACGAGACAAGATAGCTCTAGCAACACATTTGTCATGACAATCAGAGAGCATACTTTTACGACAAATAACACAAGATGCATTAGACTGAATATCAAAAGTACTTAAGGGTTCAACATTAGTTACAACACTTTTTCCATTACATTTGCTAGACGCAATATCTAAAGTGGGTGCAACTGGAGTCTTATTGAAAGTCCTACGGTGTTCTTCTACTTCAGCATTCTTTATTTGTGTTTTCTTTGGTTGCAACTTCCTATTCTTCCTTGTATTGCTTCTAGGCTGTGAAGTGCGGACGTTTGGAAAAGAGTCAACTATTCTTGTTTCAGTAGAGGGAAGGACATTAGTAACTTGTGTTTGGTCAGTAGGCATTCTGGGTTCACATTTTCTAAGTGTTACAGGTGCAATTCTCTTAATAATGCTAGGCTGAACTTGTTCATACTTTCCTAACATTTCCCGTAATTTAATGATAGTGTGCACCAAATCTTGATTTTCAGAACGAAGATTTCCAGCAAAATTCATGACTTCTTTAGTGTGTGCAAGGTAATGATCAAGTTCGTTTGATGCTTCATCACGAGTCTGTTTGAGTAAATCAAATATGACACCATATTCCCGTTTAACTTTTGAAATTTCAAGTTCATATTTTGAGATTTGATACTTAAAAGACACGTTTTGATCATCCAGTTGCTCAAGTTTTGGATTAGGATTTTTTGTATGCAACTTGGCGATTTTGTTTTGAAAAACAAGTTGTTGATCGTGAATATCTTTTTGACACCAATTAAGACGACGTTTTGCATTTGAAAGTTCGTTTACTAATCGTTCATTTTCAACTTTTAAAGACTCGATTTGAAGCACATTATCAGTATTCTCAACAATTTCAACAGAATCAACAGAATCAGCAGTGATATAATCAGATGCATATACAACAGATTGTAATAAAACCAAATTATTGATATCAGTACAGATAACATTTTCCAAGAGTCGATCAACATCTTTTCGCAACAATTTCGTTTTACGTTTAGTATTTGAAATCGATGTTTCTGTTTTCTCGAAAATAGTTTTCATGAGACCAAGTTCCTTGTGAAAATCCCTTTCCCAATATAGTGCACAATTTTTCAAAATTTTAACATGGGGTAAAAGTCTTTTCTGAAGAATGTCTCGATGTTCTCGCGCCATTAGCGATTGAAAATGTTCAACTTTTATTTCAGAATGAAATTCAATCTCACGTTCCAAAATTTTGAGGTCAGATAAGAAAGTGTCAAAGTATTTTATGACGCGACAATTTTCGGCTTTTGTTTTAACTTCACTAAGTGAAGGTAAAGGACCATTAATTTGTGCACCATTTTGTTTGGGACTAACTTCAGAAACTGGTGTGATAACAAAAGGTTTGTTAGAAGTATCTTGTTGTTTGACAAAAGTAACGGCTTTTGAATAGTTAAATGGTTTGTTATAAACGACATTTTCCATTTTTGACCGACTCTCGTCATCTGCATCTAATTCCTCCATGCGATTATATTCAAGAACAGTCATAATTGAATCATCAATTCTATGTTCTGCACTATAAACTTCAGGATTTGGTTTGAATGCTCTATTTGAAAACTTAGGTTTGTAATCAGCAAGAATTGGTCCATATCCATTTGGATTAGGTTTAAAAGTAAACTTTTGAATGGTTGTGATTGACTCACCATGTTTGTAAACAACATTTCGAAAATCTTTGATTTTGGTTTGTAAGTCGACAATTTCTTCAAGATAGTTATCTATTCGTTTCGTGGAATGTTGTTTGTACTCAGAGAACTGTTTTTGACAAGTTAACAACTCAGCCCTGGCTTTTTGAGTTTCCAAAGTAAGAGCGTTAAGTTGTTTTTTATGTTCATGTTTCAGTTGTTCTATTTGAGACAACAGTGCATTCTTGGAAGCGGCTAGATCACGTATCTGTCGTTCTAATGATTTTTCGTTTTGATGAGATTTAGCAAAAGCGACTTCAAAACCTTTTTCACGGTTTTCTTGAGTTTTAAAAAAATTGATTTGTCTAATTAAGCATTCATTATCCCTAATTAACAGTGCATTTTCAGCTTTTAATTTTGTATTGACATCATGATAATGTTCAACTCGGGATTGTTGGTCTTTAACTAAGGTCCTGAGCTCAAATTCTGGATTAGACAAAAAATCATTTTGTTCAACGTGAGTCTCAACATGGTCATTATTTAGATCCTCAAGTATAACCATGGAGTCAACTTGATCATCAATGGTAACCATAAGGTCATCTTGATCATAAAATATAACTACAGGGTCTAGTTGATGATCCTCGGAATGAGATGTAGAAGGCTCATGTTGAACACTCTGATCCTTGTCAGATGCAGATGTTGGCGGAGAGATCAGATCATTAATGATAATTGTTTGTTCAGGTACCTGAGACAAGCCATCAGTGTCATACACTGGGCCTGTATCACTCATGTGTAGAGCTTGCATTTGTGCCATCAACATCACTGCTGCATTAGCCTGCAAGTCTTCCATGTCATCATTAGAGTCTGCATCTGCCATAAAGCTCTGTTCCTTGTTGTTAAGAGTTCCACCAGCTTCATCCTTAAGATCCAAGAGCAAAGCCTCTTTGAAATAAGCACTGCCTCTTGTCCTCGGCTTAGGACATGCATTAGCCAGATGACCCTTTTCATTGCAGTTATAACAACGAAGACCATTAACCCCATTCTGAGCATTCCCCTGTTCAACCACTTGAGCTCTCTGTTGTTGTGGAGCACCCTGGTTATTCCTTCCAATAGCATTAAACCCTTGACCACCTCCCATCTGACGACCATAACCACGGTTCTGAACTTCAACACGTCCATTGTTCACAACAGCTTGATTCCTTGTGTTGGATAAGGAACGAATGCGATTGTTGGATTTGTTTGTATACCGACCGAAGGCTTTAGCAATCATAACAAATCCTTGTTGCAATTCATCGAAAGCAGCAGAGTCCTCATTAGCTTCACTGTAAAGTGCTTGAGCATTGTTGTTGTTGTATGGAACCAATTGAGTTTGTTGAGGTTGTTGCTGTGACTGATCATATGGTGTGATGGTTGCAGTTGGTTGAGGAGCTGGTTGCTGAGCTATATGAGGAGGAAGATTAGTTTGAGCCCACAAAGCAAGTTGTTGATTATCAGGAATTGTCTGTGAAGTCGGGAGTCCACGGATAGTCCTTTCTTTGTCAACTTCTTTTTGGTGAGTCTTCAAATAGTCATACAACAATCCGTATGTAGCATGATGAAGGTTCTTAGCTTGACGGAGAAAAATGACATACTTCTCCCATTCCGGACCAAGACTACTTAGGAACTTAGTGTTGACAGCAATTCGAGGCATGATGATGTTGTGTTTGTCCAAATCATTAATGATGTCTGAAAAGCGATGATGATAAGACTCTAATGTCTCTACGGGTTCAATCATGAAGTGTTCATAAGCCAAGTAGATTTTGGATTCCATGTATTCCTGATTGAGTGTTGTGCCTTCCATTAGAAGATGAATGTGTTACCACATTGCTTTAGCTGTCTTTTGAGCATCAACACTTCGAAGGATCGGATTGGGTAGTCCCAAAAGGATGTATTGCATTGCTAGTTCATCGGCTTCAAAGTGTAGAAGTTCATCACCAGTGAGGTCTGAGATAGTTGCAATTTTGGTGACAGCATCTCTTGGTGGATTGGCATATGGATTTGCGGGTGTAATAACAGTAGGCATCTGAAATGGACCTTCCATAATGACCTTCTTTAAGAACTTTCCATGTGGCTTCTTTAGATCACAAAACCTAAAGAACCTTATAACCCATTGATCATAATTACCGGGAGTGAGCATTGGAGGTCTATCAAGTGAGCCAGCTTCATGAATTGATTGTTGGCTACTTAAGGCTTCACACATCTTGCCAAACAATGTCGGTTCCTTCATAGTATTCCTTGATGGATGTTGATTGTAGAAGTTTGTGTAAGGTTGTATTTGAAGACTAGGTGGTGGTTGAACCATTTATGGTGGTGGAATTGCTCCAAGTTGTGGAGTATGTTGTTGATTAAATTGTTGTTGATAAATTTGTTGTTGATGATTAAATTGTTGATGTTGTGGACTTAGTTGTTGTTGTTGTTGTTGATGATAAGTGTAAGGAAAATAGTTAGAGTATGGTCGTTGTGACATGTTGAAAACTTGTGTTGTTAAATGGATCTTTGTAGTCGAATGAATCGTTGTTGATGAAGTATCCTTAGGCGTAGAAATCACAGACAAGCAAAGTACCACTTATGCGTAAAAACACCAAAGATACGCGTAACAGCAATAGTTACGCATAGGATTAGCTTACGCGTAAGTAAGGAGAAAACACTAAAGTTATGCGTAAACAAGAAGTTAGGCATAGAAAACTTAGGCGTAGGATTAACTTATGCGTAAGACAAGGCTTAGGCGTAAGATGAATCTTATGCGTAAAATTTCTACGCGTAAGCTTATGCTTATGTGTAAATTTAGGGTTTTGCCCAAATGATCTTTTACACTATCAAAGTGCAAAAGATATCCAAAGTTGACGTGTTTTCAGGCTTATCCAAGCAAGAAAACACGGAGTAAACCACGAAAACTGAAGATCAAACCAAGGAGAAGTTACGCGTAAGTTTAGGGTTTCACTTACGCGTAAAAAATAGCCCAAAATGATTTCTGCCAAATGATGTTTCCAAACCAGATTTCTGTGATGAAATAGCTTCAATATCACCAAAATAACACAAAAGTGTGAAACTTGATGATCCAAAGCTTAGAAAACAGTTATGCGTAGAATAAGAACCATGTATAAAACCTAGCTTAAAAACTATGATCCGCGCGTAAAGTTTGAAACTTTTTGCCAAAAACAGATAGTTTAACACCTAAAAACGTTGAAAGGACAAGAATCTTGGATTAAAAAGTGTAAAAAATCAATTTTTAAGCGAACCAAAGTTGAAACACTTTTTACGCGTACGACCACAAACCAAAAACCTTCAAAAACAAAAGTGTTCACCCAACTATTTGGCTCTAATACCACTGTTAGGTCACCATATTAGTAACACAAGCATCAATAGAAGAAATAAGGAAGAGAAGTGATCGGATGAACAACTCACAAACACACGTATAAGGATGTATGAAAGGTTATGCGTAAATGTAAGAGTGAATTGAACAACCAACCCTCAAGTGAGGGTTATTACAAGGTATTTATAGGAGAGGGAGCTATGACAACACTCCTAGTCCCTTCCTTTCTCTTATGGACTTGGGCCTAGGCTTATGGGCCTTCTACATAAGCCTAAGCATAATTACTAACATAAAGGCCATATTAAGCTAACTATTACATATGAATCACTAACACTTGAATAAGGTTTAGGAGTGATTCCAACAAGGTTATTGTGTTTAAAAAGAAAGATGTGGTACAAAGGATAGTTATGTCGTAACTCCTATAAGGAGTTACGCCGTAATTAATCCAAAACCTGCAGACGCTACAGGAGTGTAGCTACGGCGCAACCATTGAATGGGATTACGTCGTAATTGGTAATGCTCTGAGAAGAGCTACTGCAAAAAGTATGTTACAACGTAACCATAAGAATGAGTTACGCCGTAACTGTGGACAGATCAGGTCCCATTCAGCATGTTGCAGCAACTTTTCTCTATTTTCCTGCAAAAATGGTTAAAAACACAAAATCCAACAAAAATGAAAATAAAACAAATGAAATGGATAATTCGGGGTGTCTCACGAAAGAGCACTTTTCTTTATTTACGAGTCTTTAAGTTAGACTCAAGGCCATGGGGCTTTATGGCGGCCTTTGGACTTGGCCAACTTCCTCCATTACTTGGCGGCAATCATTTGTCTATTCAACAAAAACTCTTTTTCTGGTTGCATTTACGATGCTACATGTACTAAATTTTTGCGAGAGCCCTTATTGAATGATGTTAGGTCACCATGTTTTTAACACGAGCATCAATATGAAGAAATAAAGAGGAGAAAGGATCGGTTGAACAAAAAACCAAAACACATGAATAAATAAGAAAGATTTATGCTTAGAGTGAAATAGAAAAGTGAACAACCAACTCCCAAATGGGAGTTTACAAGGTATTTATAGGGAAGGAGCTAGGGCAACCCTCAAGCTCCCTTCCTTTACTTATTGGGCTTTTGGATAGGCTCATGGGTTTCTACATGAGCCTAACCTTGATTACTAACTTAAAAGCCTTTACTAAGCTAACTATTACATATTGATTACAAACACTTGAAATATGATTTAGGAGTGATTCCAACAATCTCCCCCTAAGTGTTGGTAATTAATGATTAGAGTGAAAAATGTTGTAGGTGCTGATGTAATAGTGGCTTTGACGTCTTCTGACATTCTTCTTTCTTGTGAGAAGAAGTGTCTTGATTCCAAAAATCTCCCCAGTGTAGGGATCTTGTTTACTTTGAAGTTTTTCAGCTTTGACGTCTTCATTTTCTTTATTCTTTGATCTTTGTTCTTTGTGGTGGTAGTGATAGTATGATGTGGTTATCTGCATCAGGTTTGCTTCGTTGCTCCAGTGTCTCCACGTCTTTCTTCAACATGCTTACACACTCTTTATCGTTGGATTTCAGTACTGATGTAGTTCTCTTAGTCTTTAAACTTTGTAGATTCTTTGACTTTGACGAAGAATCATTCTGACTTTGTGTTGCCTTTTGAGAGAACTTCAATTAGTGTTGTTGTTGGTATGAGCATGTGAAGAATCTGCACAATCTTTTCAACCCGCGAGCATCCATAAGAATAAAACATAAAACATGGGTTAGAAATAATCCAGCGCTTACAAGTTTGAACTTCGAGTGTGTTAACAGCATAGTGTGAAAGCACATCTCTAATTCTCACAAAGGCTGTTCCTGAACTGGATTCCCACAACTGAGATAACGCGATGTACCGAAGTACACCTACAGTTCTGGTGAGTCGCTGAGGTATACCGAAGCATCACCCCACGACTGTAGACCATTTGAGACATACTAAGCGTAACCCACAAGGAGTTACCGAAGTGACCTGCTGTCAGGGCTGTTTGATGTTGACCCTGGCAGGAGTTTCCATTCAATCACTGAGGATCACAGATGTGAACCCCTCATAAATGTTCTCGACAGATTGCTAAGATCTGTGAAGAACACGATAATGTATCACTTGTGTTCTTATTGTTGAACGACAAGCGATGAATTGTCAAGTGTACCTAGGAGATCTTTTAATGAATCTCGTGGCACTAGACTCAATAGTGCACTTTGGTTTTCCTGAGCGGAGACTAGGGAGAGGGTCTCCTTCTTCAATACCAGCAATCTCTAAGAGAAAGCCGATAGTTTACGTAGGGTTCCCTGTGAGAATGAAACAAGCTTCTATTGAGAGAAACTTGAGTGGCTAAGAAGGTTTAGTGCAAGCGTCACTGGGTCCATAACGACTTTGATCTTCAATACCGGCGTCATCAAGTGACAACTAGTAGCATATGAATTGAACCCGGTGTCTGCCCTAAGTTGAATAATCTGGAGGGCTATTTCTTTTCACCCTTTTCTTTACTTTTCTTTTTAATTCTTCAACTCCTTCTTTCTCCAATTCTCATTTTCTCCTTTTTAATAATCATACCTAAGGACTTCTAGATTCTAACTATTGGTGGTGTCCTTGGGTAGATCCCTCCGGCTCTGGCGGATCATAGGACGGTTATTCCTAACCTTAGTCACCTTATAACTCCATGAGTAACCTATGTTGCCATTAAAACCATTATCTTGAAAATCTCTCAAAGTGGTTATGATTAAAAGCATTTTGTACCACTGTTGAGAGTTTAGGATTTTACAGAAATACTCCCCCTCCACACGTGCTTAAGTATTTTGATAGAAATCTGCACGGTGAGAGAAGAGCGCGCACTTTTGAATTGATCAACTCTAGATAGACAATCCCCCGCGAGACACGGTTATGTGCATAGTTAAAGAGTTACATTGTCAGTTTTTAGGTGACAACTATCTCTAATAACTACCTTGAAGGTGTGGACAAACCTCGAAAGGTTGTCAAACCCGTCAAAGTTCATGTCTATCAAGAGTTTCTCGAATGGTACATTCTACTAAGACAAGTCCTTTGCAAGACATGTTTACATTACTAGCGAACTAGCTTGAAATTATTACCCGTCCCGGACAAGTCTTTTCGAGTTACTTACATTTAAGGATCTCGTCAATTCTGTTGGGTTTATTGATTCGATGATACAAAACAATAAAGAATGAAACATCAAGGGCTTAAAGTGACAAGAAGGAAATCTACAAAAAGATGGAGGGACTTGCTTGCAAAAGAAGATTTATTTATTAGTCCTTCGTAGTATCTTGTAAACCCCTAATTCTCTAGTATATAAAGAGGACATGGGGTGTAGGTTTTACATATTAAGTCTTCCAATATGTAGTCATTAAAGTGTGTGTGTGTGTCCTAGGCGTATAGTTCATTGTAAACACCTAGGTTAGTGTTAGTTGTTTACCTCCAAGATCAAAGAAGGCTTTGATCCCTGTTATAGTTTAGATAACACGTATTAATATATTGGAGGAGATGTGGAAAACCTTGTGTCAATAATAATGATGTTTTGATTTATTCCGCTGTGCATCTTATTGTTATCATTGTTATTGTTAAACCCTAAGGCTCAAAACGATCTCAAGGAGTCCTCTCAAGGAGTGTCCAGTTCCAACAAGTGGTATCAGAGACAGGTTCTGATATTTTGTTTTAGATGATCCAAGGAATTAGCTTGACTCACTCACTCAATTCAATGGAGATGGAAAACAATCAATCAAACTCTTCTTCTACACCCAGACTCCCTAAGCTTAAGCTTAATGAGTTTGAGATGTGGAGGATATTGATTGAGCAATACTTCCTCATACAGGACTATGCTCTATGGGAGATCATTCAACTTGGTGATTCTTTCAAATCTGTGACCACTACTTCAAAAGTTGGTGACACAAATGTTGTGAAAGTTTCTGTGCCTGAATCAAATGCTGAAAAAGCTCAAAAGAAGAATGATCTTAAAGCTAGAAGTCTGTTGCTGATGACTCTTCCTAGAGACCAGATTATTGCATTCAGCAAGTTCAAGACTGCTAAAGAACTGTTTGAAGAGATTTGCTCAGTATTTGGTGGTAATGATGCTACAAAGAAGACTCAAAAGACATTGTTAAAGCAAAGTTATGAAAACTTATCTGCTTCAAGCAATGACTCTCTTGATAGCATTTTCACCAAACTTCAGAAGATTGTTACACAACTGACTGTGTTTGGCATTGAGGTAGAAAAGGAAGACCTCAATTTGAAGTTTCTAAGAAGTTTGCCTTCAGAGTTTCAAACCAATGTTAGTGTCTGGGAAAACAAAATAGACATAGAAACAATGAAGCTCAATGATCTTTACAACAACTTCAAACTTATTGAACAAAGGTTGAAGAAGGCAGGGAAACTTGGTACAAGCTCTAGTAGCTTGGCATTGTTGTCAAATTCTGTTGACAGTGATGATTCTGAAGATGAAAGTGATGATGATATTGCCACTGTAGGTTCTAAAGTTTCCACTGCCAATGTGAATATTGCCACTGCAGGATCAAAGAAGAAGGTTGCTAGTATTGGAGATTCTACCTTTTATGCTTTTATCTCCACACAAGTTGATGGCTCTCTCTTAACTCATGAAGACATAGAGCAAATCAATGAAGATGACTTGGAGGAGATGGATATAAAATGGCAGATAGCTCTTCTTAGCATGAGGGCTAAGAAATTCTACAAGAAGACTGGCAACCCTATCCACATTAATGGTGATGATATTGCAGGCTTTGATAAGAAGAAAGTGGAGTTCTTTAACTGCCACAAGTTTGGACATTTTTCTAGAGAATGTAGAAGACCAAAGACCAAGGACAACATATCTACATGGTCCAAGCAAAAGAAGGGACCAACTATGGAAGAACCAAAGGCAATGTTGGCTATTGATGGTGTGAGCTATGATTGGAGTTTCATGGCTGATAATCTTGAAGAAGAACACACAGATGCTGCTCTTGTTTCTGCTGAAGTTGCTCTTACGGCTTTCTCTGACTCTGAGGTACAAAACTCTGAATGTTGCTCTAAAACATGTAGGGCTACTAGAGAAGTTGAAAGACTTAATGATTTATATTCTAATGAAAGACAAGAGTTATACACTGCTAATTATACTGTGGCTAATCTTTGGAGAGCTATGGTAGTTTTAGAAAAACAAATAGAGCACTATCAGGAAAATGAGTCAAATTATAATGATGATATGATTCTTCTTAGGAGAGAGGTAGAACATACAACTGCTGTGAATGAAGCATACCAAAAGGAGCTTGAAAAACTTCAAAAGAAAATTGAAAATGTCAATTTAACTGTAGACACATGTTATCATCAGTCTGAGTCAATTGATAAAATTTGGAATGCTCAAATATATAATAAAGCTAAGTCTGGTATGGGTTATAATACTGCGCCTCCACCACTAAAGGGTGTTCATTCACCTCCAGGTATAGATTTAGCTCATACAGGCATAGAGGATTTTATGGATCTTGAAAGAGAATATGGTCCTTTAAAAGACACAGTTGTGAAGAGTGAGGAAGAAAGTAAGCTTGATAATGATGTTTTTGAGAGTGCTAGTGATTCATCTGTTGTAGATGAGAGTGTTAAAAAGAATGTAGAGACTACTATACCAAAAATTGTTAATACTGTTATAGAGGAACCTAGGAAACCAGTTAATAAACCTAGACCAACTGTAAGGTATGATGAGATGTATAGGAACAAGCCTACAGCTCCTAGGGGTAACCAGAGGAATTGGAATCATGTTAAATCTCAACAACTAGGTAGTGATTTTATTATGAACAATAAGGCATGTTATATCTGTGGTAGTTTTGATCATTTACATGCTTATTGTGACTATCATGTTGGGAGAAGGGAATTATATGGGTATAA
Organism: Chrysanthemum seticuspe; assembly: GCA_019973895.1. Lineage (NCBI taxonomy): Eukaryota > Viridiplantae > Streptophyta > Magnoliopsida > Asterales > Asteraceae > Chrysanthemum > Chrysanthemum seticuspe. Next base: position 218,040,310 of record BPTQ01000006.1, read on the forward strand.
AAGGGTGGAGTCTAACAGGTATTGATAAGGTTTTAAAAGGTACCATTTTGAGGGGTCGTTTAAGTCCTTATTTGATCACTTTTGTATCCGTTATTGCTTAATATCGTTCCTTTTCACTCTTTAGGTCTCTTGAAGGCAAAATGCTGGAATGGCACTTATTTGGACGAAAAGGCGCGAATATATGAAGAAAATGGCCAAAGTCAAAATCGAGACACTCACAGTTGCTGAAATTAGAAGGCGACGGCATCAGGTGCTAATTGCGACGCCGTCCCAAGATTTTTGTGACGATTCAGAACTCAAAACTCGTATTTTCAAGTGACGACGTCTAGTTGTGAAAGAGTAGGCCGTCGCTACTCAGACGGCCTAGATGCAATCCAGACGACGTCAGAAGCTGAAGAGGACGGCGTCATGGACATAAGGTGACGCCGTCGCAAGGTTAACGTGGCCAAGACGAAACCCTAATGACGGCGACACGACGGCGTCACGAAACATAAGGTGACGCCGTCGCATATGTAATCTTATATATAGAATCCGAATTTTTCAGTCTTTTGTGGAGAGTCTTTTGGAGTGAAAACCTAAAACCGAACCTAAGGTGTCTTGTACAGTATTTTAGGGTTTTAAACCCTATCTTACATCAAGATAAGTCTTTACTTCATTAATTCAATTATGTCTTTGATTATTTGTGTGTATGCTTGCATGTTCTCCATGTCCGGCTAATTTATTTGTGTGTTTGCTTAGGAAGTATGAAACTTAATTATTGAATATTGATTGGTTATTTCTTATCTTAGTTGACTAATGATCTAGTAATGCGATAGGTCATTCGTTGTGTACTTAATGCTTGATTCATCTTTGTGAACCTTAGAATATAATTACCTGAGTAGTTGTAGGCTAAACCATCCAAAGAGCGCCTTAGAGTAGGAGTTTATCATCCCTAGTGGGTTTGTAGACGAGACCCTTTGGTAAGTTCAAAGAGTTAGGGAGAAACGTATACCTTACAACCTTAGACACACAACGCAACTAGGAATAAGGACGTGACAACTCAACCATCAATAGGAGATAATTAAGGAGTAATACAACCTAAGTAAACACATCTTTAAACTATCATACGAGCACACATTAATTAGACATAGACTCCCACAACCTTAGTTTAGATAATTAGATAATAGTAGAGTAATCGGTAGAAATACCAACCCCCCAAATCCAATACCCGAGATTCGTACCTTTCCATTTCATAAAATATAAAAAGATAAAAAAATAATCTTCCTCAACCTTAATCTTAGCGTAGTAACTCCTTACTAGCATTCCTATTCCCCTAGAGAACGATATCAATACCCGTGGCTTACCCTAATTACTACACTACAATGATTAGGTTCACTGCCTAGGGTGTTATAAAACTTGCTCGAAGAAAAGGAAGTTTCCTTGACCCCGAACGACGCGTGTAGCGTTATCAAGTTTTTGGCGCCGCTGCCGGGGAATAGAATAGCTAGTTAGTAGTCCACCTCGTTTAGGTTCTTTGCTTGATTCCTATCAAGTAAATTTTTTTTTTTCTTATTTTTAGCTTTCTCTTAGTCTATCCCCCTTCTTCGTGACCTTTGTTCGTAACCTCATCACTTTTCATCATGGAAGGTGATAACCCACTACCATTCATCAACCCACCGCCAAATGACTCGCCAAGAGCCCGTACTCTTGGTGAATACTCGAGACCAAGCCACCTAGGCTATAGGAACACCATTGAGCTTCCCGACCAAGCCCAAACTACGGCCCTGCGATCCGACACCATCTGGTTGGTGCAAAACGGATGTGCATTCCATGGACTTCGTTCCGAAGATCCAAATCAGCATCTGAGGGATTTCCTCAAAATCGTCGATTCCATCGACCTTGATGCTATTACTCGGGAGACCACACGCCTGCGTCTCTTCCAATTCTCTCTACGGGACCAAGCTAGTAATTGGCTTGAGCGACTTCCCGCCGGCTCCATCTCAAGTTGGGATGATCTTACCTCTCGCTTCCTTGCTCAATTTTTCCCACCAGGGAGAACCACTAAGCTTAGGAATGACATCTTGATGTTCCAACAACGTCAAGGTGAATCTCTCTACGAAGCATGGACCAGATTCAAGGACTTACTTCATAAAGTCCCTCATCACGACATTGATCTTTGGCTCCAAGTCCAAATCTTTTATGATCATGTCAACTTCCCCACTAAGCGATCCATTGACCAAGCGGCCGGTGGAAAACTTAGTGATCTCACCGCAGAAGAATCATGGGAAATAATAGAGGACCTCGCCCTCTATGACAACGAAAGTTGGGATGACCCCCGTGAGCTGCCCAAAACCGTTAAGGCAATCTCCTTGACCCCTTCCGACCGTAGGATGATCGAACTTGAAGATCAAGTTAAATTCCTCATGAGTTCCTACGAAAATCCTAAGTCTTCACACCATGTGAACAAAGTTTCTTCCTCGTGCGAGCCGTTTTGTGATCCTCATAACACGCGCACTAGCACTCGATCCCCCGAACACGCTTCTGTTGACTATGCATCCTCGCGTATTAATGGAGCGGGAGGAAGATTCCCTACAACACCCAGACCTAGGAATTTCAATGAAACCCGTGAGGCATGGAAAAACAAGCCCGACTTCTACTGGGGACAAACCAAAGAATTCACCTCTAATGATTTCTCATGGCCCCCACCTAACAGTCCTAACCAACAAAACATCGAAGGGATGTTGCAAAACCTAGTTGCATCCCAAGAAACCCAAATGGCTAAGCTCTCGGACCGCTTTAACCATCAACAAGCCGAGATGGATAGGAAAATAGACAACCTTTGGAAAGCCATAACTAACAGTGATAAGAAGGTTAGTGCTATCTCAACTCCCGAGCCTTCAGGTATAGAAATTAAAGATCCAAGCAAGCTAACTAAGTATGTCCAATTCGTCAATACCATCGCCTTAGTTGAACCTAATGAAACAAATGACGAAGAGGACTATACACTTGCGGATGATGAAACACCCGAGGAGGTAGATGAAGTAGACATTGACTATTTCAACAAATTTCCTACGGAAGAAGAACTATCTCGCCACCCTCACTTAGTGCGTGACCTTCGTCACATGTATGTTAGGAAAAGTCCTCGAATCAAGTTTGGGAACCCTTGGAATCTTAACATACCATGTTCCATAGGACACCTTTTTGTGGCAAAAGCCTACATTGATCGCAAGTCCCCAATCAACATAATGACTAGCACCTACTACAATTGGATATTGAAGAAGCCTATTCCAACTAGGCAAGACCCCAATGATCCTAATGTTAGTTGCAATTTTCTCGGAAGAATTAAGGGATTGCCCGTTTATGTAGGTAGTTTCACGTTTCCTACGGACTTCATAATTGTGGATGATATTAGCACGGCCATAGACCCTAGCTTGTCCCATGTTATTCTAGGAAAACCTTTCATAGAAAGCACCGGGATGACCTATGACCCCTCGTTAGGAGTAGTGCGATTCAAGAATGAGACCGATGACATAGCTTACCAAATGCCGTTTAAGATTGAGAAGTTTTCATCACTCTCTAATGATGAAAAGGAACTTAAACTGTCGGTCTATTATAGGAATGATGAGGATAGGGAAAAAGGTGTTGATTATGTTATGGCTAAGATTTTCGGATTCTATAAGGATTGCTTGAGCCTAGGACCGGAATATAGGACCAATTGGGGAAAGGATGAACTCTTAGAGAAGTGCATGTTAGGGCACTTCTACAACATGGAATCCCCCATTAGAGACCGTCAAGAGGGCGGTAATGAGAAAACGTAGGAGTACGACTATGAGTCTAGCTACAAGACTCTTAAATAAAGAAAAGCGCTTCGTGGGAGGCAACCCATGCTTAATTGTTTGCTTGTTAGTGTCATATATCTTTTATTAATTGTTTATCCTCATGTTTAAATTTGTAAAAATGCTTTATTTTGTTTTTAACCTCGTCTTAATTGCATATAAAGGTATTTTACGTAATGGATAAGTGTAGGGAGGATTACACACGTTTTCAAAAGAAACGTAAACATGAGAATAACAATTAACTAAAAGATATTTATGTTTGTTTGTTCGAGTCAAATACTTGTATCGAGTCATAATGGATGTTTTCGCAGAAATTTTTCCAGATTCTAAAGATGTAAATTTTCCAGAATTTTTTCCAGAAAATCGCAGACCAGTTTTTGTCAGGATAACCTGACGGCGTCAGGATTGCAACCTGACGGCGTCAGGAAGGAGTAAAAACATCAGATTACCTTTTTCTCGTTTTCTGAGCTACTTATAAATTTTTGGAATTTTCCAGGTCTTAATTTTCTTAGAAATTCTGTAAACATCCATTCCACAAGCATTATATCCTAGTTTAAATCGAGTCTTATATATATTATTACCGCGGATTTTACGCAAAGGTTTCGTTTGTTTTCTTCAAGTGTGCAGGTTTAGTTTGTCAAGAAGAAGTTACATAAGATTGGAAGGAGCTTTTCACGCAATAATTCTTCTTGAAAAGGATTTAACCACCACTTTACACGGATCCTACCGAGCTAATCAGGGGAGTACTAGTTTCTTTCGTTTTTGATTACCTTCTTTTATCATAACTTTGATACTTTCGGGGAACATTGGGGACAATGTTCAGTTTAAGTGTAGGGAGGGAAAATAAAACGGGAACTTTGAAACTATGCTTATCCTTGACTATTTGCTTTGTCCAATTGTGATTGTGTAATAAACCATGAGGAAATGTCGGTTAGGGTAATTTTGGCACCAAATTTAAAATTTTTTATGACATATAGGAGTGGGCCATTAGTCTTAACAAAAGCGTCTCATGGATAGGAAGTTACATGACTAGCACAAAAACCCTTTACCACCCAAATTCCACCAAAATGTGAGGATCGCCCTTAGATTAGTAGGAATTAAAGCATTCATCTTCAATGCTTAGAGTGTGAACCGGTAGTATATTAGATTCTAGAACTTGTTTTGTGATGCATTCCGAGATCGCAAGTGAGGCTACACTTGTGTAGTTAGGAATAACTAAATGATAAGAGGCATTAGGATAACCCTTGTTTGATACCTGTAATATAATTACTTCTTCCATATCGGTTGAGTAATTCCCCCACACCCTTTGCGTTGTACTCATCTTTAGTACACGATACCCCTAGTTAACCCCTCAGAGCCTATCCTTTTCGCGGTTCTCGTGATGTTTCGGTTTTTTCCGGAATATCAATGAAGAGCATTGTTTACACCCCACCCCCAAATATACACCCAAATCGCCTTAGCCTACCCCTTATGCACTCACTTTTAGTGCAAATGTTTGTTATCACCCTAAACCCTTAGTTCAATTATCTAGTTGCTTGCATAAGTTGCTAAGTCGAGTCATATCCTTTGTATACAGTTTTGGGACGATTGGGATTCATGGGAAAAGTTAAAGTTTATGAAATGACGGGAAGGGAACGTTAAAATTCAAATTCCCTTTGTTTGCGTAATAATGTACCCCAAGTGTTTTGATCTTTTCAAATCGGGTCAAATTAGTGTTAGAGTAATAAAAACTCAAGTGTAGGGATATGCCTATAAATCCCTATTATTTTGATGTTATCGTAGAGGATGGTAGAGTAAAAGTGTATGGAAAAAAAAATCGAAAAAAATAGAAAAAGAGAAAAAGAAAAAAAAAAT
>BPTQ01000006.1:218046804-218131399 GCA_019973895.1 Chrysanthemum seticuspe
CACTTGGATTAGCAACATCACATCATTAATCCCATTCGGTACCCATAACTATAGCAAGAGATCCCCTTATCCTTACGATCATTCCTCAATGATGCGATTCTAATTCCAACTCCTTCTAATAAAAAAATAGAAAAATATAAAATACTTTACCTTTCCATGCTTAGAGCCCATAACCTAAACCCCCCAACCATAAAGATGGCTAATGAGATGATAATAGATTAATAGATTTGATTCCAACACCCTCAGATACAGATTAATTACACACGAGCATACTATCAAATTTCTACACAAATGAATCCAACATAATGAGGAATTAATAGTTAGGAAGTATGAAACTTAATTATTGAATATTGATTGGTTGTTTCTTATCTTAGTTGACTAATGATCTAGTAATGCGATAGGTCATTCGTTGTGTACTTAATGCTTGATTCATCTTTGTGAACCTTAGAATATAATTACCTGAGTAGTTGTAGGCTAAACCATCCAAAGAGCGCCTTAGAGTAGGAGTTTATCATCCCTAGTGGATTTGTAGACGAGACCCTTTGGTAAGTTCAAAGAGTTAGGGAGAAATGCATACCCTACAACCTTAGACACACAACGCAACTAGGAATAAGGACGTGACAACTCAACCATCAATAGGAGATAATTAAGGAGTAATACAACCTAAGTAAACACATCTTTAAACTATCATACGAGCACACATTAATTAGACATAGACTCCCACAACCTTAGTTTAGATAATTAGATAATAGTAGAGTAATCGGTAGAAATACCAACCCCCCAAATCCAATACCCGAGATTCGTACCTTTCCATTTCATAAAATATAAAAAGATAAAAAAATAATCTTCCTCAACCTTAATCTTAGCGTAGTAACTCCTTACTAGCATTCCTATTCCCCTAGAGAACGATATCAATACCCATGGCTTACCCTAATTACTACACTACAACGATTAGGTTCACTGCCTAGGGTGTTATAAAACTTGTTCGAAGAAAAGGAAGTTTCCTTGACCCCGAACGACGCGTGTAGCGTTATCAGGTATCAACATAATGTACACTCTAATTCTCATTGCAAAATGGTCCCAAGAGCAGTTCAACTTAGAAATAGCCTCAAAATGTTTGCCACTACACAAACTGTTAACACTGCTCACCCTAAGTCACCTGTTAAAAGTGCAAACTTCAAAACAAGTTTAACAAAATCTGCACAAACAGGAAAAAGAACCTTTCAAGCTAAAAAGGTTCATAATAATAAACAGTGGGCACCTAAAAAGAAACCAGCAGTTACCACTGTTCATTCAAAAGTTACCACTGCAAGGGTTTTAAATATGAAAAGGGGGGACATGGACAATGCTGTGAAGGCCTCAGCACGTTGGGAATGGAAACCTAAAGGAAATACCTCTACAACCAATCCTAATGGTGTATCAATGACCTTTGATAGATTTAACTATATTGATACACGAGGCAGATCCAAGTCAATCATGGCTTGGGTCCCCAAAAGAAACTAACTTTTTACTCATATATGCAGGAACATCCAAGGACAAAAAGGTCAGATCAAGGATATACATATAGTGGGTGTTCAAGGCACATGACTGGCAACAAGTCCTATCTTTCTGATTTTGAGTATTATGATGGACAGTTTGCCAGGTTTGATAACGAAGTTAGTGGAACAAAATGTGTGATGCAGGAATATCAAAGTTAAAGTAAAACATGGATTATTATTATTACACAAGACTGCACTCCAAGTGCAGCAGTTACATCCATGAAGTACAGATTACAAGCATCACAACATAAACTGAAAACTACTACCATCAACCTATCCCAAACACAACCTTCCTAACCCATCCCCTTCCTACCCATCATCAATCCTTCATGGCTTCTTGGGTAAAGCCCAACTTGGCATCACCTTAGGAGCTCCTCGCATGTCAATCCACTCATACACTCTAGGGCATGCTAACCCCCTTACCACTTCTCTGACTGGTGGTGAGGATGATGAAGGACCTGCTGATGGAGGTGCTGATTGCAATGGAAGTGAAGGTGATGGTTTGAGCTCTTCAGGAGGAGCTATTGCTGCAAGAGGAGGAAAACTCAGGAATCTTCCAGAAGTCTCATCATCTGTATCCACATATGGTGATACATAGGAGATGATCTCTGAGCTATCTTCCTTGATTAGTGCATCGTGAGGCTCAGATTGTAGTGATGAAGGACCAGTAGGAAAAGGATTTGAAAGAATCATTGAATGTCTTCACTTCTTGGATACAACCTTCATATACTCTTCTTTTTCAACTCTCCCAGGGTTATTCAAAACAAAATCATCCCAGGAACTATCAGATGAACTACTTGAAGAAAGATTGATTGGACTTGATTGACTCATGGTGTTGCTTTGAGAGTGAAAGTTATGGAGTATGTGATTTGAGTGATTTGTGTTGAATGGTTTGTTTATTTTATGTTAAGTTGGATTCAAGAAATTAATGAGGGAAAGGTGCAAGTAGTTGAGGAGTAAATTGGAGTACTGTGCTCTTGGAAAGTGTATCAATGCTTATGTGTTGACTTTATTGAGTATAGCCACTGCTATGCTTAATTCTTTTAATATATTAACCATTGCCAATGCGATTGTGATTCCAGTATTTGGTTTATGTTAGTGAACTATAGTTTGAAGGATTCTTTGTTTACAATTAAATAGTTACTCTTTGATGAATCGTTGCTCTAGGTTGTTTAGATCCTATCTAAAATTATCCACTGATGATTCTGCTAACATTAGGTTACAGTGATAACTCTATTGCAACCAATGGTAACATGCTTTCAGTGGAAAAAGGAAAAACAGAGGAACTTCATTACTATCACATAATTCATTACAATCAAGAGTACTCCTAGTTAACTAAACACAAAAGACTGAAACCTAGCACATCCTACACCTATCTTCAGCTATTCCATTGGTCTCTTGCCCTTGCCCACATAATCATGTTTATTCTTCTGGGCTCTCTTTCTCTTGTTCTCAAAAGTGGATTGCATTCTTGGACATGGAAGCCCAAGAATCTGTGGAGGAGGTCTTGGTAGCATTGCAGGCCTTGGTGGAATGGATATCTGCTTCATATTGGAGATAGTTGTTTCCAGTCCTATTGAAAGAGCTTTTGGCAATTCCTTAGCCATGAAATAGGTTTCATCATTTGCATCATCATCTGATGAATCGGAATAGAACTCAAGTGATTTTGCAGGCTTAGCTGCAGGCTTTCGCTTAGCAGTTTCTTTGGTATATCTTTTGGATGAAGAGCCAGCCCCTGGTGGGAAGTATCCAAACCATCCTGATGCTTCTGAAGATGATTTTGATTCGATTACATACTCTTCTTCTGAGTCAGAAGAGATGTTGATAGTGTTGTAGGGATTGCTCATACTTATGGTTTTGGGGATATTGTGTTTGAATGAAAATTGATGAAGTTTATCTTAAGCCAAGCCTCCTTATCTAGACAAAGTCGGTTGAAGGGTTATTTAATGAAGATATTTACCTTTTTCTTATTTTGGTAGGTAAAGGAGTAAATATAGATATTATTGAGTTGACTTTGGAAGATATTTTGCTTGGGTAATAGTTTGGTTAAAGGTACCTTTGGTTAATCTCAAGTTGGTTATTCTCATCTTCTACTGATACGAATATCAAGTTTTGATGAAGAGTTGGAGTTAAAAGGTGTATGACTGAGATACACAACAAATGGTTATTGATTCACCATGTCTAATACACATAAGAATCAACTAGTCCGGAGCAAACAGCTACTGGTAAAGACTTGTCAAATCCGTTTATGGTTGATAGTTTACCAAAAACTATATGGTTATCAACTCACCATATTCTTTATGATTAAGAGTTGACTAGTCCATAGCAAACGGCTCATGGTAAAGACATATCAAATCCGTTGATAGCTGATAGTTTGCTAAAAACTATAATGGGAGCAGTCTTGTTTTCTAATGTTTTTATTTTCCACTGCTCTTTGAAATTTTTGTGAAAAATTACCACTGCTAGTTCACAGTTTCCATTGACAGTGTTATTTTACCACTGTTGTTCTAGCCGTTACATCTGATTGTGTCGGTAACTAATTTTTACTAGCCGTTGAAAGTAACCAATGTTATCATACATATAGGGTTAAAATATTTAAGGAAATTATCTTCTTTCAATCTTATAATACTCTCTAAAGATAATTTTTCTTGCGCAACAATTCTAAACCCTAACCCTATATATATCTTTTTCTCTCAATTGGCTAATCATTACTTCAATTCTTACTGACATAATATTATTTTTCATCAAAAGTTTATATGGCTTCTTTGAAATTTGCAGATGAGCACAACCTAGTGGCCTACCTACAAAAGTCTAACGAGAAGAGTGGCCCTGTTTTTCATCAGATTGTGGACTTTCTTCATACCACTCACATAAGGTATGCATTGCTTTTAAAACCCACAATCTATATCTCTCAAATCAAATAGTTTTGGACTACTGCCAAGTTCATAACACTTTAGATTGGAGATACACATGGAACAGTGGATGCTCTAAGAGCCACTGTAGATGGGGTAAATATTGATGTTACTGAGGCATCCCTGAGGAGAGTACTTCACTTGGATTATCTCAATGGTCTCATCACATTACCTATGTCTGATATTCATGATACTTTATCATCCATGAGGTATGATACCACTGACAAAAAGGGTACTTTCAAAAAGAGTGGTTTTTGTCCCCAATGGAGATTTTTGATTCATACTATGTTACATTGCCTTAGTCCTAAGAAAACATCTTATGAGCAATTTAGTTCAACCATGGCTTATCCTTTGGTTTGTCTTGTCACTGATAAGATTTTCAACTAGTCCAACTATATTTTTACAAGTATGAAAGGCAATGTACAGAGTAAAACCAAAATTTTAATGTATCCAAGGTTTGTGCAAGCTATGCTTAATGAATTTCAACTGCAACCTCATACTACTGTTTATCAAATCAGTTGCCTAAAGCTTAAAGTTTTTCAAAATCTGAATAAACATGGCAATATGATTTTTACACCTCTCCTACCCCAAATGCTTGCTAAAATTTCATCTGAACAAAACACACCCATAATTAATGTTCCAAACATTGATTATACCCCACCAATTTCAAGAACCTATGAGAGAAGGTCTAATCAGACTACTCCTCTCATGACAACACAGCAAGTTTCTGAACCTTATGGTATAGGAACAACCAGTGGTGGTTCTAGACTTCCACCTAGTTCTACTATGGAGGAATCTGGACCTTTGCCCCATGATTCACCTCTCCCAACAGGTAACACAGTTGGAAGTGCTGAGGGCAGTGTCAACCAATTAGAATTGATGGTTTTGTGTACCACATTAGCAAAGCAGGTTGATTCTCTACAAAAGGACTTGGCTACTGTCAAGAAGCAGTATGTTGAGGATGTTCAATTCTTAAAGACAGATATTCAGACTTTAAAGGGAGAGATGCAGAGGTTGAAAAAGCACAAGAAGTCTGCAAAGATGGTGATTTCATCTTCATCCTCACCTTCTGATGGTGATTCAGCTGATCATGATTTGGGAAATTCTTCCAAACAGGGGAGGAAAACAGGTTCTGACACTGAGGGGAGGACAATTAGTTTTGAAGATGAAGGAGATACAAGTAAAGAAGCAAAGGAAGCTGAAACTCATGGAGAGCAACTTGAAGATCAAGACATTTTCCAAACTGCAACTGATTTTACCACTGATTCTATTTCCACTGCAGAGCCAAATATTGCCACTGCAAGTGAAGAATTTGATAAATTGAAGACATACAAGGGTAAAGCAGTTATGGACGATGTTCAACAACCTGAAAGTAAGATTTCAAAGAAAATACAAGTTCAGATTGATCTTGATAGAGAAATTGCTAAGAAGATAGCAGAAGATCAAATTGCTGAGAGAGTTGCTGAAAAGAAAAGATTGAAAGAAATAGAAGTTGTAAGCTTTTTGGAAGCTAAAAGATTGGATAGAATGGAAAATACTTTTGAAAGAGAAAGCTCCAGAGTTTAGTTATGTTCCTACTGAAGAAGATATTCAGCTTCTGGTGGCTAATAATCCAGAAATTAAGAAAAAGGCAATTGACCTTGTTGCTGATGCATCCTTAACTGAGGAACAAAGAACAGCTCAGTTGAAGGATTTTATTATAATGAAGAACAATCAAGCACTTGATGATGTGATTAATTCAGTCAAAAAGGTTCAGAAGAAACAAAGACAACCAACCAAGGCACAAATACTTGCATATATGAAGACTTATTATTGTCATCTTGGTAACTGGAAAAGGCATCAATTTAAAGGAATTTCTGATGATCAAGTTGAAAAGGCTTACTACAGAACTATAAAACAAGATAAATCTTTTATTCCAAAGGATTCTGAAGAAGAAGAAAGAAGGTTTCCTAGATTTAAGAGAAAGGCCAAAGTAAGTGATTCTCAAACAGTTAAGAAGACTAAGGTTGGTGAAGATCATACAAAGTCTACTGAGAAGGAAATTCCTACTGAGAAGTTCACTGCAGAACAACTGACTAGAATGATGATGATAGTTGAAGAAGATTTTCATCCAGAACCACTGCAAGTTTGACATCCTATCATTGATTGGGAGGTTTACATTGCTAGCAATTTTTCTTCAACATGGAAGATTACAAGGCTAGGTGGTGAAACTTCATCATTCATTCAATTTGAAGATCTTATAAAGGCTTTTGACAGAGATGACCTTGATATACTATGGAGGTTAGTTCAAGAAAGATTTAATGCTCAAGATCTCAAAGATACAAAGGAGATGCAGTTATGGATTAATCTTAGAAGGCTCTATGAACCAAATGTTGATGATAATTTCTGGAAATTCTCATGCACATGTCCTGGTACTAAATGGTTTTACTATGATTCATGTGAAGTTCATCATGTCTCTACAGCAAATGGAGAAGATGCTTTCATGCTTGCTGAGAAGGAATATCCACTCAGAGCTGGAACTCTCACTGTGATGTTATGTACAACAATAAGAGTTCATGAAGACAATGAGAAGGTCAGAGCATTGTTACAAAGACTTCAAGATCAATGTTCAAGAGCTATACAGAAGTTAAGAAAGAAGTGAAGTGTTTAATTGAATTCCCCAAATCCTTGAAGATAATGCATATTGAAGAAACTTATTGATTTGCAGAGAAATCATAAGTTTAGGGGAGGATTGTTGGGAATAATCCGTTACCACGGATAGTATGTGGTTTACACTGCTTGAATTAACACTAGCAGTGGAAACGTATTCCCACTGCCAGTTCATTATTACCACTGCTATCAGTTTATGGTAAGGTTAAACGCGTCTAGATAAGTATAGAATAGATCTTGTGTATATTCTATTATGTTAGCTTTATACTTATCTTGTAAAGGACTCCTTGTTGTATAAAAGGATATCCTAGGTCATTGTCTTAGACACGTATTTTACATTACAAGATTACCTACGAAAGCTTCAAGGTGTAACCCTAGTGATAAGTTAAGATCACTCGTATTATTTGTTAATAATATTGGAGCTTGAGTTTTGTGTTAACTTGTGTTCATTCTCATACATCATATAATTCGTCTTCTAAGTATTACTTAAGTAATTCCGCTTGCTTGATAATATCATACAAAATATCATTGACACAAGGAGATTTTCCAGATCCAACAAATTCATTGGTTAAGTCTTTAGCACGACGATTCATTTGCAATTCACAACATATTTCTTATCACATAATTTTCCTCCCCCTCAAAAATGGCATATAAATGTTATTTTTGACAAAATTTAATATCGAATATGTCCATTTCGAGTTTTTCGGGAAGATTACCACGAATAACAATTTTGTGAACAAAGTTTTTAAGCAAATACTCCCCCTCAATAAGTGATATTAACTTTTGAGGTTCTGAAAAATCATAAGGGGAAGTACTTGTCCTTTTGAGCAAAACTTTGAAGATGAAAGTTTTGATAGTTTTACTCAAAAGTAAGAAGCTTTCGCTCATTTTATAGGATTGTGGCAGTGAAGCGTACCACAGGGTCCTTTCATTACAAGTACGGGTTGTACACTGTTATGTGTGCACAAGCCATTGTCAAATATAAATCACACATCCAAATAAATGATAATGAAACGATCAAGGGGTACCAGGAGTCTCAGGTATTCCAGCAATAACTCCAGGAATGCGTTCTGGAAGTTGGTAGCCTGTGAGAGATATGCTTGGACGACCGCCTACAAAACTCTCCAAAGTTCTGATCTGGTCCCTTCTGAACAACCTTTCATCAATCCGCGTGATGATCTTCTTCACATCCCTTCTGTCCCTCGAATTCCATCTCTTCTATGACCCTATGCCTTCATGTATCTCTTTTAACCAATAAGCTAAACCGTCCCTGACTTTCTTCAATGTGTGATCCCCAAACTTGTGTAGCTCTTTGCACGCCATGAAGCAATTGTGGTGTAGTTTACTTCTATAGACTACCCCAAATGGTTTCTTGATAAGGGTATACTGAGCAAGTTGGTTTATGTCGGGAAGGTCTAGTTAAGGTTTTGTAAGGTTTACACGTTTCTGATAAGATTCCACGGCAAGTTGAATGTCTTCTACACGTTCTTGGATCACGATGCTTCTGATGAAGATAACAAGAGACTTGATGTACTCGCGTTGCATAGTTGTATAGAATTGTCGCATTCACCCTTGTACCTTCGCAAGATACATATCTTCAATGTTGTTTAGTGACAATCTCGGAAAATCCGCTTCACAGAAGTCATATTCCTCTTCGTCTTGTCGTTTGACCACAATCTTCTAAAGGAATGTGTAGTCCCACTTCGACGACAGGGTAACATGTTGAATAGCAATGATCCGTTTATCACTAAACACTTCCTTTTTTGACTTTTGAACCTGGCAGCTTTTGTAGAAGATTTTTCATCGTTCTGGCCAATGATGAATCCCATAAAGTGCATCAAGGTCATACTTTTCCACTTTTTCAGAGAACATGTGTGTGGCATCTTCTTCGATGGCTATGATGTTGGAGTATATTGATGTTGGGAAAGGGAGTGTGAGTGATGTAGCGTATTTCTTGGAGACATCGCTACCGTGTAGAAGAAACTCTAGGTCATTGTTGAAGAAATAGCGGAATGGAATCTTGGGTTGATCCGGTCGGCCACTTGTAGGTAGAGGTGTGGTCCAGTCAGTGTAGTATGGAGCTTTTTCTGGTCTGGTGAAGTCGATGTTTGATTCAGGATTGAGCCAACAAATGTTGTTAGACATGGCTCGTGCAATGTTATCAAGATGATATTCGACTTCAATTGCACTTTCTGAGTTGTCTTTAAGCAGTTAAAATGCATCGTTCTTGATTCGCTTCAACTCTGCCTTAGTCATCTTCTTCACGTTGAACTTTTCCTGAATAAGCTTCACATGCTCCATTGTACGGCCATCTACCATTTCTTGACCTTCTGGTAAGGAGGGGGTGGCATCAACAAGTCTATAAAACCAGTCATATTCTTCGGTTGTGTCTTCATCTAGCCATGAGAGAACATCGGTCTTCTTCTTCATTTTCTTTGGCTTTGATGATGATTCTGGTTTCTTTGTTGTGGCAGAAGAGGTGGGTTATTGTTGGGGCTTAGGGACATCTTCATTGTCACCACCAGTGTATTCGAAAAGATCACTGGTTTTCTCTGATTGGGGTGGTAACTCAGAGTCCTGAGGTTTCTCAGTAGGAGTAGAACATGGAGGAGATCTTGTTCGGGTGGAGGTCCTTTGGGGTGGAGGTGGCATAGAGGAGGAGTCGCCAGCTTTCTTTGGACGTTTTGGTGCAGAATCCTTGTCCTTATCATCGTCATCTCTTGGTCGTTTAGGTTGACCTGCTGACTCTTTGCATGAAGATTTGAGTTGATATTCTAGAAGGGCCTCAAAAAGTTTAGCTTCATATGAAGCGAAGGTTGCAGACCGTTTAGACATTTGTATCACCAATTTCGAGATCAACTCAGCTTCAGAGAGATCAGGTGAGTTGGCCAGTGTATGTTTAACCAATGCGACGATATTTGGAGTAAGTTGTCTGGCGAACATATCCCTTGTCACTCCAGGAACAGTGTCGAGAAGGAACTTATGAGTATATTCCCTAATCGTCTTGTTCATCTCACCCTGTATGTCTCGATTGAGAAACTTCTGGATCTGTTCCCGTTCTCTCAACATCTGGTTTATCTCATTTTATAGAAGGTTGACTCTGTCAGCGAGTTGATTGAGTTTCTTGTTGACTACATTCTTCTTCCTTACTTGCTTGACAGCTTTAACGATTTTTGTCTTTGCACGGGATGCCCAAGTGTTGGTTGGCTTCTTAATGGATGTGGATGCGGATCTGGTGGTTGCTTTGGATGGTGGAGGTGATGAGTGAGAATATGAGTCCGACGATGATGATTCATGAGGAGGCTCAGAGTCCTTTGGTGGCTCAGAAGTTTGTTCCTTGCTATGTGCGAGACTATCTAGAAGATAGTCATTTGCTTCCTTCTCTGCTTGAGCCTTTTCTTCAGCAGCCTTGACCCTAGCTTCTTCATCTGCTTGAGCTTGAGCTTCTTTTTCTGCTTTTTCTTTAGCTTCAGCCTCAACATCTTCATCAGGAATTTTCTCAGACTTCTCCTTTTCTGGTTCCTCAAAGTCATAGATGATAGAATCCTCAAGTTGCTTTTGTTGTTGTTCGTGGGTGGTGGTACCAGTTCCCTTATCGGGTTGATTAACCGCATCGGAAACTGGTGTAGATAGTACACCACCACTTGACCCTCCGGGGCCACGAGTTTGTTGCTGTTCGAACTCTTTAGCAACATGTTGGAGTCTGAGGTTCTTAAGCTTCTTTCTGTAGTCTCTGTCGTCATCTAGTGGCTCTTCATCAGAGCTCTCTTCTTCCTGCTCTTGTACTTGAGTTTTCCCTTTATCAGACTTGGGACTTAGAGGTTTTTCAACTGTTAGTGTATCATCTACAGCAGATTCTGAGTAGGTAACCTCTTCATCTGATTCAGTGCCCTCTGAGTTCTCATCCATTAGTTTGGGTTCTGGTTTAGGATTTGGAATAGCAACCGTTGATGGTACTTTCCTTTTTTTGTAGGGATTTCTCTTTGGATACTTTAAGGGACTTCCAGTGCTTGTAACACTTCCTGCACTACCTCTCCTGGTCTTCCTAACAGGTGTACTAGAATACTTAACATCAATGAAACCTACTTTAGCTGCTTCAACTGCTACCAGATATCGTTTGTACGATTGAAGTCCTTTGATTTCATCAGAGAGAAGATAATCTGGCAACACTACACCCTGTTTCTTGGTGGTAGATTCTTTGAATCTTACCATGTTGAGTGTGGGTTCAAGTAGCACTGAGTGATGGTTGGGGTCTTCAAGTCTTTGGGGAATGTCTGGATTGGTTTGAAGAATCCTTTTGATCAACAATTTTGTGTATCTGACATAAGGGATCTTGGAGCCAGGCCTTTTCAGGTAAGTCATCATGTCATCCCAGATTACAGCTGCAAATTCGATGTGTTTCATGTTGACCATGCCTCAAAAGATTTGAAGTTCCATGAGTTTCGGATGCTCATAGCCACTGTCACGTTCGGAAACGGATTTAGAAATCATAATGTACAGTGTTCTCCATGGTTGAGGAATATTCTTGAGATCTACTGAGGAGTGTTTAGTGATAACTCCAGCAGCTTCATCATAGCCGATGTCGACCATGAATTGGAGAACGACCTCTTCTGTAGGACTAGCAGAGAACTCAGTAGGCTCGATGGTTGGAAGAAGAAGAACAACCCTTAAATCTGCAGGAGTGATGGTGACTTGTTTGTTGTTTAGCGTCACCGTCACAGCACTTTGACCTTTGACCTTTTGTATTGTGTGCCAGAATTGGTGAACATAGATCTCCGGCACAGTAGCAGAGTTTGTGAGCATGTTCTGGTATGGGCGAGTCTTCAGAATATCCACCGCAATCTGACAAGAGGACTCAGAGCAAGTGAAGTTGTCAAAATCAACTCTGAGGTTGTTCTTCCCAATCTTCATAGTGTAGCCGTTGGGGAAGATGTCTTCCATAGAGAGAACATTTGGTGTATCAACGTTTTCCATTTGGACGTCCATATCGTGATCCGAAAGACATTTAGCCAAAAGAACCAACATATCGAAAGACATTATTTTAGTTAACAGTTGATTTCATTGTCCAATTATTGAATATGTTATGTTAATGAATGTTACGAGTCCAACGTCACTTGTTTGTCCAATAGTCCAAAGTAGTCGTGAAAAGTTTCGTGAGTTTATTAATTTTGAATTTTCAAGTCCAAATTTTAACTTATTTTTACAACATTTTAACCATTTAAGCTTATTAGTGACATTTTGATTTCGTGACGTTATGATTTATTTATTTACAAGTATGTATGCGTAACAACTCATAATTTGGTTGAAAATTTGGCTTAGGCGTAGGATTTGCAAGCTTATGCGTAAGCAGTAGACCATACGGGTAGGTGTAAGCTTATGCGTAGGATCTTGACTTACGCGTAAGAAATGTTACGCGTAGGAAAAGAGAGCCTTAGGCATAGAGCTTACGCGTAAGCGTATATGGGAGCTTACGCGTAAGGTTTACTCGTAAGAGTGAACCTTATGCGTAAGACTCACTGTTTACGCATATCCTTCACAGGATACGCGTAGTCCCCTCTGTAGAACCTTACGCGTAAAGGTTACGCGTAAGACTTTTCTTACGAATAAGTATGCAATGGTTAACCTTGATTCTGAATTTTCACGCGTAATAACCTGGAACAAATAAGACATAACTCATCCATTAACATGTTTATTCAATCTCTTTCAGTCTAGTATGAAATCACTATGATCCACATTTACGCGTAAGATTTTATTACGCGTAGAACCAAAACCCTAAGTTTCAATTCCTACGAGTAAGTGATTTAGCCATAGATTGAGCACCAAACGATTTCTGGGATAACTTAGAGGGCTAGTGAGTTGTCTTAAACAAGTTTTAACATCAAAACCTTCATGAATCAAAAATACCTAATTTGTATGAGCTTAAACCCTAATTCATAATTTTCACAAAAATTAATGTTACTGGGTATGTTTCAAGCATGGTTTTGGTCAATTAAACATGTAAACAACATCATAAGAACAACTAATTCTCCAGAAAAACTCTCAAATGAAAACACCCAATTCCTACTTAAAAACCCTAATTTGAAAAATGATTAATTGTTGTTTCTGGGTGGATTTGATTGATAGAAATGATTATGACACATGATTTTGAACATTTTACCACCATTTTTATCATCACAAACACATACGTAATGATTTTGTGTTCATACGCATATGCGTAGAACACAAAAATCATCCAAACACAAAATCTAGCCGTTGGATGTTAATGAAATTAAAAACCTATGTTTGTAAACATGTTAAGATAATAAAACCACTTACAAATCAGGAGTTTAAAGCACGAATTTGAGTATTGAATCTTATGCGTGGGATTGGTAGATGATATAATAAATGTGGTGTATTAAATGATATGAAAAAATTAGGTGAAGGGTTTTGTTAAAAAATAGTTTCAGCTTTTGACAACATTAGTCCCTCCACCTCAACCATTTTCATCCACAACCCATAAGTTCCACTTTGGTTATGTTATGAAGTATAGTTTTGGAAAGAAACTTGACGACGCTCCCCCTCATCTTTAGAAATAATGAAATTTTATAAGTTTGAGTCCGGGGAGTGTCAGTCAACCATAAATGTGACCACCATTATCAAATAAACAACCGGGATAAGGTAACATGCAAGTACAAGGTTTTATGAAACCGAAAATTATTTACTCTCTCCCCCTCAACACTTGACTGAGAAAATTCTGAATTTTGAAAGAGTAAAGTGTTGACAGAAGATTTGTACTTGCCATGTGAGAAAGAAATTAGATAGGAGAATATTTTTGAATGTTATCAGATTTTATATTTTTGTGTTTTGTTTTTGAAAATATTTACAAAAGAGGTTTTGGTGTTTGACTAGTTTTAAGATTGTTTTAAAAGTTCGTCCAATTCCTCTGGAGTCAAACACCGCATACCAATCCGGTGGACCAACTCAGTAAACCTAGCACGAACCAAGGCTTTGGTGAGAAGATCTGCCAGTTGGTATTCAGTACCCACGAAGTATAATTCAACGGTACCCTTTTCCACATGCTTCTTGATGAAATGATATCGAAGATCGATGTGCTTTGATTTTGAATGTTGAACAGAGTTGCACGAGATCGCAATAGCACTTTGATTGTCGCAGTACATCGGGATTCTGTCAAATACGTAACCATAGTCTTTGAGTTGTGTTCTCATCCAAATGACTTGAGCACAACACGCCGACATGGCTACATATTCTGCTTCAGTGGAGGACAATGATGTACAATCCTGCTTCTTCGATTGCCATGACACTAGTTTATAACCAAGAAATTGTAAAGCTCCTGAAGTACTTTTCCGAGAATCTAAGCAACCTGCGTGATCAGCGTCTGAAAAAGCTATTAGTTCAAAACCAGAATCCTTCGGATACCAGGGTCCAAAATTAATGGTTCCCTTGATGTATCGGAGGATTCTTTTAGCCTCAGAGAGGTGAGTTTCAGTTGGTCTAGACTGATAACGGGAGCAAAGATATACAGCAAATACAATGTCAGGCCTACTGGCTGTTAGATACATAAGAGACCCAATAATACTTTTGTATTTGGTGAGGTCAACCAATTTCCCATGCAGATCAGCATCCAGTTTCTTGGTATGTGCCATTGGTGTCGTATAGGTATCACAGGTTTGCATTCCATGTTTGTTTAAAATTTCAAGGGGATATTTGGACTGACTCAAGAAAATACCACGGGGTGATTGATGAACTTGTAATCCAAGAAAGAATGTAAGTTCACCCATCATGGACATTTCAAAATGTTTTTTCATAAGTTTTGAAAAAGCGTTTGAGCATTTTAGATGTGTTGACCCAAAAATGATGTCATCCACATAAATTTGAACGATTAAAATGTGTTCCCCGTAATCTTGTATGAAAAGTGTTGGGTCGACCGAACCTTTAATGAAATTATTGGCGATGAGAAAGGATGATAACTTATCATACCATGCCCGAGGAGCTTGTTTGAGACCATAGAGAGCCTTGTTCAGTTTGTAGACGTGATTAGGGAACTCTGGATCAATAAATCCTTCTGGCTGACTAACATAGACCGTTTCCTTCAGTTTACCATTCAGAAAATCGGTTTTAACATCCATCTGAAAGACCGTGATGTTCATGTGAGCCGCAAATGCCAGAAACATCTGTACAGCCTCAAGTCAAGCAACCGGAGCGAAGGATTCCTCGAAATCAATCCCCTCTTCTTGTCTATAACCCTTAGCCACCAGACGTGACTTATTTCTGATAACCGTACCATCAGCATCTAACTTGTTTTTCCAAATTACCTCGACCTAGTCCGGGGTTGGCAACTGTTCTAGAGGTTGCCACGACAGTGCTGGACTAGAATCGCGGGGCCCAAGTAATCCCTGGATGCGGGATATGATTATATGGTTGGTGATCCGGGTAGGATCGGTGTGTGCAAACTGTATTTATCTATCTTAGGTCTTGCATAGCAAATCAACTCCTACAGGTCCACTATGATTTTGTGAAACTTAAACCTATGAACTTACCAGCGTAAGCTGACCTTTTAGCATAATTTCTCAGGTGTTTGAGAGATGTTTGGAATACGTGATCGGTGGAAGCTTGGAAAGAAGGCGGGGTTCAAGGATCATTTCTGACTCTGATAAACTTTGGGTACCTATTTTATTAAATCATGTTTTGGGCCTAATATTTACACTTTTGGTTCAAATTTTTTGAATACTTAAATTTGGGATTGGTTTTGAATGTTAAATGACTATCTTTTGCTATACTTGTGTGCGATACCAATCCAATAGTAACGCCCCGAAAACTTGATTAAGTCTTCCGCTGTATCGAGATTTGGGGGTGTTACATCATAGCACACTCAGGAGCTGGTACTAATTCCCAAACATCAAGTCGGTCAAACTCATGAATTTCTTCATGCATTGCATTGAACCAACTGTCCTCTGACATTGCGGTTTTGACATCTTTCGGTTCGACTTTTGACAGTATGGAATTGAAGAAGCACCATAAGGCATCTGTTGCAAGCTGTTTAGGGGTGGATACCCGATGAGAGGGATTCCCTATGATATTATCCAACGGGTGATCGTGTGTCCATTTTCTGAAGTACTCGTGTGGTTGTGGTTGAAGAACTGAGGTAGCAGAGTTGTTTTCCCCTGATGAAGATGGTTCTGATGATGGATCAGGGGCAAAAATATTTCCAAACGGTGCATCTTCTGGAGTGGCAAAAGGGTTTTCTTCATCTGTGACTGCAGCAACATTTCCAGTATGTACGCTTGAAGATTGAAGAGTTGAGGATGATGAAGGATGATCTGCAGTAGGCGCTTCGTGAGATAACGACAGAGAGATGGATGGATTGAGTGTGTTGGACGGATTAGGAGCTGCCTCCGTTGAAGTAGTAGAGTGGATGTTGTCCTGAGATTCAAAGTATTCATCAAACATTGGATTAAAAAATTTCTTCACATCTTCTTCCGACGGTGGTACATATGGAACTGCAGATGAGGGATCCTGTATAAGAGAGGAACTAATGGGACTACTTAATGAAAGTTGAGATGCGGGTCTAGAACTAGATTGTCCTAGAGCCATTTGCCCAGTCACCTCATCGAACGTAACGTGATATGTTTCCATGATATTTTGGGTTCTTTTGTTGTAGATTCAGTATCCTTTTCTGTTTGGTGCATATCCTACAAACACTCCAATGTCCGCTTTAGCTTTCAGTTTACCTAAATCTTGACCCTCATTAGTTGGATAACACAAAACACCAAACATACGAAGGAAGGATAGATCAGGTTTTCAATTGTGGACAAGTTCATATGGAGTTTTTCCATGATTTGTGTGAATTAGGGATCGATTTTGGGTGTAGCATGCAGTGGCAATGGCTTCAGCCCAGAGAAATGTTGGAACCTTTGAATAAATTAGCATTGTTCTTGCAGCTTCCACAAGAGTTCGATTTCGTCTTTCAACTACACCGTTCTGTTGAGGAGTTCGTGGAACACTTCTTTGATGACTGATTCCAACACTTTCATAAAACTCACTAAGTTCTTTATTAACAAACTCAGTTCCATTGACTGTTCGGATGATTCTAACAGTCTTGTTAAGACGAACATGCAGCTGTTTGATAAGTTTAATGATGACATCTGGAGTTTCATCCTTTGTCCTCAAGAACTTAACCCAAGTGAATCGAGAGTAGTCATAAACCACGACTAACACATATTTCATCCCGTTAATTGTTTGCACTCTCATAGGTCCACACAAATCTATATGAAGAGTATGAAGAACTTCCATAACTGAGTTTGTGGGTTTGGGTTTGTAGGCATATTTCCTGCTTTTTCCCAATTGGCATGCTGAACAAAGATGATCCTTTTCATACTTTAATCTGGGTAAGCCTCTTACTAGGTCCTTTTTGGAAAGATCATTAATGGTGGCGAAGTTCAACTGATTGAGACGACGATGCCATAACCATGACTTTGTTTTCGAAGCCTTTGACAACAAGCAGATTGGAGAAGACTTCATCATATCTTCGATAGAGATGGTGTATAGGTTTGTACCACGTGTTCCTCTTAAAATTTCCACACCATCAAGTTCTCTAATGAAGCAAGTATGTTTTCTAAAAGCCACCTCTAGATCGGAATCACAGATTTGACCAACAGAAAACAAATTATGACCAAGACCTTCAATATAGTATACCCTGGAGATCACACTACTTCCAACAACATAATCTCCATAACCCAAAATAGCTCCAAAGTGATCATTTCCGAATTTACTCACAAAGTTCATGAGCCGTGACCGGTCTCCAGTCATAAGCTTGTGAAGAAGAAAGCTTATCCCCGTCCCGACTGTCACCTGTTGGCTCTCTCCATCTCTCCTAAACTTCCCTCGGGTTTTGGCCCAAGCTGTATGAGGCAGAAACTCATCCCACATACGGTTCGGAGGCCGAGCCCCACCCCAGCAATAAGGTAGATCGAGCGCGCTGAGGGAAATTCGAGAGATCCAGAGACATGGCCACTACTGGCCTACGGTCCTTGCAGATTACATAGCACATGCTAAGAGCTGAGTCCAAGTACCACAGAACGATTTGAACGACCTGCAGTTGAACACAGACAAGAATGGATAACTGGATAATTGGGATCCCCATGCAAGAATGGGTTCCATTTAGTTATTAACAGTGATTGGAACACCCACATCAGAAGCAGAATCAATGGAATCATTAATGATAGATGCAGTGCTAGTGTACGCATTAGACCTATTCAAAATATGTTCACTTCCTAAAGGAATAGTTCTACCGGTAGGCATCCATTTCCTAATGGGCATTAACTTAGATAATTTAGGGCACAACTCATTAAGATTAAATTTGCGGCCAGTAGGTATCTACTGATAACCTACATTACTAAATTTTCTTCCCGTGGGTTTCCAATGTTTTCTAACCTTTTTCCACCATTGCTTTCTAGCCTTCTTAACTTGATTGTTGGCATTAACGATTTTAACTGGGTATTTAACAGCATTAATCAAATCATTCACACCACATACATGATTAGTAATAGAAATTAAGCAATCATCATTACATGTTTTGCCAAAAGTAGCAGAATTCGCATTAATTACAGCATGCTTAGAGCTAACACTAGAATCAACACGATTCATTTTATTCAACATAGTTTCATTCTTCCTAAGGTGATCTTCTAATATCTTCCACTAAACATTCCTAGCTTGCAAGGTCCTATCATTCTTTTTGTTGCCTTGAGGCTTTGACCTGCTCGCTTTGGTGTCACTTTTTACTCCTGTAGAGGGAATGGGAACATTAGTTGGTTTTGCTACTTTTTGCATTTCAGGTTTAGAAGTGCTGGGATCTGAACTACTTGAAGGCAAATTAAAGTTTACTTTCTTAACACTGGGCATAGAGCAAGGCATAATAACTTTATCATTCTTACAAAAGGATCTTGGGCATGTTGCTCTTAAACATTCTAAAAGCTCCTGAGATCGTTTGGCATATAAGCAAGCATACCTAACTTCACTATCAATTGGTTTATTTATGTGATCTTCTTCTACAATCTCACGAACGCATTCTAGACTATCCTTAAGATGATAAAAGTAATCATGAAGCACAAGTTCATTGTTTCTAAGATGAGGAGGAATGTAATTAACAGTCACAGTATATTTAGAATCTGCAGATGCATTTGATGCAACATTCTCATTAAAGACAAGTGGCATTTTCCCTTTTACCTGACTCTTCAGATTCTCAATTTCCTTTTGTAACGAAGTTATTTTTTCATTGTTTTTGTCACGAGTGACTTTCAGTGAATCGTATAACTATTTGAAGTGTCGTTTGACCTTTTCATTTTCTTCTAGAAAACTCTCATTTTCTTGTTGTAATACGTTAATGATGTTTTGAAGATGAAAGTTTGAGAAAATAGAGAATCTAAAGGAGGAGGCATTTGGGAGCCAGTCACATTGTTCTTTTCACCCTTTAATTGTGAAATTTGGGTTTTCAGCTTTCTGATCGTGTTATAGTGAGCTCGAATCAGTTCGTCACGTTTGTTTATTTCAAAAACTACATCAAATTCTGGAACATCCGAGGATATCTTGATGTTTAATGTTTTAACATTTTCTTTGAGATGTTGATATTTTAGTTGCAAATCAAAATGTTCAACTTCCAGCTTAGAAAAGTGTTTTACCAAATTATCGTGATCATCCTGGTCAATTTTCTCATTTAGTTTTGAGTTTTTGTTTTCAAGCTCAATGACACGATCATGGGAAACTTTCAAAGCAACAGATAATTCATGAAATTGAGAGGCAGTAATAGAATACTTAGTAACAGCATAAAACACATCTTGAGCCACACAACTCGATATCAAGTTCTCATTTAAGATATGCAGATTCTTCCTTTCAATTTCATTATATTCGAGTTCCCGTTCATAATTATTAACCTCAACTATCATTGAATCAAATTCTTTTTCCATTTCTTTAATCTCTGAGTCTATCCTCTTTTGAAGACTCTCAAATTGATTTTTTAATTGCTTAAAGAAAGGCATGACCTCAGTTAAATAGCATTCTTTAGTTTGCTCAAAACCCCTTTCCCCTTCAGTTATCTCTGTAGGTGTGATTCTCTTCTTACTTGTCTCCTCAAAATCAACGAATAGTTGATAAACAACATACAGGCTGATTAAGGTCTTGCTCTTAGTGGGAAGGGTTCTAGGAACTAAATGCATTGGTGTATTCGGAGGATACACATTAGCTAGAGGCATTTTCCTAAGGGGAGTGTTTGTTTCAACAAGTACATTAGCTCTTTGCATATCTATGTCCTTTTTCCAAAAAACTTGTTCAGGGGTTAATTGAGTTTGAGGCTTAAACATGTTCAGGGAAATCCAATTTTCTTTAGTGTAATCATGGGGTTTGATCGTTATGTTTTTCTTTTTACACCGAGGATCTTTTAGCTTCTTATCCATTTTCTCCCTAGAGGCATCTTCTAATTTTCTATCCTCTTCCGTGCTTCCAATGCATGATGGTGTTTGCCTAGGCTTGAGGATCTCATTACCATCATATACAATAGTATGGAAATACTATGCTTATCGCTTAAGACTCTGTGCTTAGTGATCATGTGAGCAGTCTGAATGGTATTCCCTTGTACGTACAACTTGTTTTCAAGCTTGTTTTTCAAAGTTTTTAGGTTGGAAAGATCAGTTAAAAGTTTTGATTCCTTAGCATTAAATTCTTGTTTAAGCACTTTAACATTTTCTTGAAGTTCTTGCTTTTGCTTAACAGTTTTGTTTAGTTTGTCTTTTAAGGAATCTAGCTCTTGTTTTAATATTTCTTCCCTAAAATTACTTTTTCTAAAAATTGTACGCATTTGGTCATCCATTTCCTGCTCACTGGTAGTTAACTCAAACTTAGCACGTTGTTCATAAATGGCAACTTTTTCTTTATAGGCATTCAGTTCAGAGGTAACAGAATCATCAGGGGCACATGCAGTGTATTCATCAAAAACATAGTCATCATTGACTGCCGAAGATGCATCACTTGGTACGATCTCACTTTCACTTTGTATCACATATTGATTATATGGGACAATATTACTATTACCCACATTATCTATATCTGATTCATTAGTTTCATGTGATTGTACTTTGTTATGTATCTCTTGCTCACCAACTTCATCGTATAGTTTTAATACCTCTGAAATGATTGAATCTTTGGATGGACCAGCCTGTTGTGGTGATGAGACCTTTGGAGAGACCATTGGTGAAATGCTAGCCATGAAGATTGTTTGGGCAGTAGGTTCATCATCAACATCAGAGTCAAATGCATCACAGTCAGCAACTTGAAAGGCATTTTGATGATTGTGACCTATTTCCTGAATTGGCTGCTCATCCACATCAGCATAATAGGTTTTGGCATTTCCCTCAGCAATAAACAGCAACTCTTCTTCATCCAAAACTGCTCCACTCTCCTGAGCTTGCACCAGCAGCATCTTGTCCCTGAAATACTCTGCATTTTGAGGGCATTTTGGAGATGTGCAGTTCCTTGCAATATGTCCTTCACCACCACAGTTGTAGCACTTGATTGTCTTTCCTTGTCCTTGATTTGCATTCCTCCCACGGTTCTGATTAGCCACATACCCTCCACCTACTCCACCCTTTCCTTGTTCATACTGTCTTCCTTGCACTGGTTGCACCATGATCTTACCATCTTTGACAATAACATGATTGTGTAGATTGGATGCAATTCTGATATCATTGTTAGTATGTGGAGGCTTATATGATGGATCTGGAATGAGCTTGTGGTTACCGTTACCCATTGGCATGACTTGAGAAGCTTTGGTGATAATTCCTACATTTGTGTAGAATGCTGTTAAGTCATTTGATGAGCTTGCATCTCCATGATTAGCTTTGAACTTTTCAAGAATCATTCGTTCAAACATAGCATGCTTCTCATTCTGAAGTAGGAAGGCATACCATTGCTCATAGTTGGTGTGCCTTAATCCTTTGGTTAGCTTAACTGAGGTGACAAATTTATGACATTTGGGATTCATGTTGTTCACAAACTTTGAATTAAGCTGAATATTTGGCATGGTCATTTTGATATTCCTCATATCATTCACAAGTTTGTGGAACCTCACATAGTATTCAGTGACACTTTCTCCAGGGTTCATCTTGAAGTTCTCAAAATCATCATACAATTGAGATTCCCTGTCTTCTTTGGTTAATTCAGAACTAGAGAGAAGCATCTTAACATTTTCCCAAACTGCCTTCAGTGTTGTGATTGATTAACTTGTAGATGTCTTTTGGTAGACCCTGAAGTATAATGTTTGAAGCCCTGATATCAACATCGTATCTCTTTTTCTCCTTTTCATTGAGCTCATCATACGTCTTTGGTCTGTCCAAACCTAAGATCACTGAACCATCCGCAGCAGTTTCAAGTATGTCTCTGGTAGTCTCAATCTGATAAGGTCCTTCATCAATTGATTTGAGATTGTTAACCCAATTTTCCTTTCCCAAATAGTACAACCTAATTCGTTGAGCCCATGAGTCATAATCAGTTCTGTCAAGCATAGGAGGACGAGTGTCGGATCCAACACCTTGAACGTCATCAGCAACAGAAGAGACGATAGTAGGTACGTTGTTAGACATGATTACAGATTTTACGGGATTTTACTATTCTTTGATTAAACCGGGAAGTTGATTCTTTCACGGGATTTTACAAAATCAAAAGAACAACCGTAAAATTTAGCACGAAGAAGTGACAAGTCTCAATAGACAAGTAGTGAACTTGACAAGTCGCACCCTAACCAACTCGCTTTGAGGTCAACTCACTTAATCAACTCGCTTAGTGTACAACACGCTTTGAGGTCAACTCGCTTAAAAGACAAGTTGCATAGAACACAAGTCGCATAAAGAGACAACTTGCTTAAACAGACAACTCGCTTTTAAAAGCAGTAAGCTTAGGTGACAACTCGCTTAAGTATCAACTCGCAGAGGTGGCAACTCGCTTCCAGCAACACTCCAACTCGCTTCGAAGAAACGTTATACGAGACTCAACTCGCTTAGTACAACTTTCAAAAATAACCACTTTACAATCCAAAAACAACCCAACCACGATGATTCAAGCCTTCCAATTCAAAACCTAAGCACATATGATGATTCAAAACACAAAAGTACAATCAAAATCCAAACTTTAACACTAGAAATGATTCAAATGATTCAAACTCTTCTAAACACTTTTAACCCCAAAAACCTTATGACATCCACTAAAACCAAGAACATGAAAGATGAGTGATCAAACCATGGCTCTTGATACCAATTTTTAGATAATGGATTTCATAAACCCACAACACAAATCATATGAGAGGCGTATGAAAGAGTTTAGAGAGAGAGAGAGTTTTAGAGAGAGAATGAGAAGAGAGTTGGGAACTATGTGAAACAAAGAGAAATGGTATTGAAGCTCCAACCCTCTACCTTGGGAGGTAGAGGGTATTTATAGTGTCTTACAAAATACGCCTCCTACGGGCTGTGGATCAGGCATACAGTGGGTAAAGACCCGTCCGTCCTCCACAGTGTTACATATTAGGCTACTTATTAACATAACAAAGCTACGACTACGAGCTTTCTAACGAATACTTATACTTGAGGTGACCGACTCTTTAACTCATGGGTTTTCTAAATCCTAACATGACCCGACACCCTCCACTGCTGAGAACGAGCCAAGACCCCTCAGGGAGTTTCTCATCAGGTTTTCTATTTTAAATAGGGAACAACAACTAACTTTGGAATATAAAACATTTTGCTCTTCAACAGGGCTTGATTATAACTAGGGAAACTATGTTACTCACCCTGACCCAGCCATTGTTAAGGCTGAGTTAGGAAAATTTGCTTTAGACCCAAAGTTTTTGGAAAAAAACCCCTGTCACCAAGAATTATTTTCCCGTGGCTTGGAAGATCCTGTTCACCTTTGTGATTCAGGTTCTGGGCAGGAACCACTCATCCACTGAACATATTAATTCTATTCAGTTGATGATGGCCTATTGCCTGATGACAGGGACAAATGTCAACATAGGAGAGATCATTTACAGTGATCTGGTAACCAAGATACAGAGCAAAACTAGGGTAAAATACGTTTCATACCATAGGTTTGTCTCTTATGCTTAACAAGAGTTACTGGGTTGTAATTATACTCAGGATTTTCAACATGGCGCTTTACCTGCCACCCTGAGTCCATTAAAATTTCAAAAGAACCCATCCATAGTCACTGAAATTGAATTGAAGGCCCATATGGTTGTTGTAAACAACCAGAGGGACTCAGTGTCTCCAAACCCTGCTCCTAAAATGAGAAAGGGGAAGTCTCGGACTGGGACTAAGACCAAACCCAAGTCGTAGGGCCCTAAGACTTTTGGAACACAGCCAAAGAGGCACAAAAATCCCTAGACTGACAAGCCACCCAAGGGAGACCAAGCAACATCTACCCAGGTGACAATGAAGGACACTGATACATCATAATCTGTTAGGAATTAGAAAATTCAGTCGTTAAAGATTCGGTCACCTCAAGTATAAGCATTTTATAGAAAGCTCGTAGTCGTAGTTATGATATGTTAGTTCGTAGTTTGTTAAGTAACACCGTGGAGGACGGACGGGTCTTTACCCACTGTATGCCTGATCTACAGCCCGTAGGTGGCGTTTATTTGTAAGACACTATAAACACCCTCTACCTCCCAAGGTAGAGGGTTGGAGCTTCAATACTATTTTTCTTTGTTTCACATAGTTCCCAACTCTCTTCCATTTCTCTCTCTAGAACTTTCTCTCTCTAAACTATCTTGAACGCCCCATGTTGATTATGGTTTAGTGTGTTTGTGAAATCCCATATCTTACAATTGGTATCAAGAGCCATGGTTTGATCACTCATCTTTCATGCTCTTTGTTTTGGTGGATTTCATAAGGTTTTTAGGGTATCAAGTATTTAGAAGAGTTTGATTCATTTGGACAAATTCTAGTGTTAAAGTTTGAATTTTGCATGTACTTTTGTGTTTAAGATCATCATATGTGTTTATGTTTTGAATTGGAAGGTTTAAATCATTGTGTTTTGGTTGTTTTTGATTGATAAAGTGGTTATTTTTAAAGTTTGTACGAAGCGAGTTGAGTCTCGGATATCTTGTTCCTCAAAGCGAGTTGCTTTGTTATTGGATGCTAGTTGGCATATGCGACTTAGCTATTTAGCGAGTTGATTTTTATGCGACTTAGGTTCTAAGCGAGTTGTTTCTGTAAGCGACTTGAGTTCTTAAGCGACTTAGCTATTAAGCGAGTTGTGTCTGTTTGCGACTTGGCTATTAAGTGAGTTGATTGTGCTGCGAGTTGATACTAAAGCGAGTTGGCTATTTAGCGACTTGATTCATTAAGCGAGTTGATTGTGCTGCGAGTTGATACTAAAGCGAGTTGGCTATTTAGCGACTTGATTCATTAAGCGAGTTGATTGTGCTACAAGTTGATACTCAAGCGAGTTGGCTATTTAGCGACTTGACTCAATTAAGCGAGTTGTGTTTAGCTACTTGTCTATTTTAGCTTGTTACTTCTTCATGACACATTCTTACGGTTGTTCTGTTGATTTAGTAAAATCTCGTGAAAGAATCAATTTTCCGGTTTAATCAAAGAATAGTAAAATCTCGAAGAACTTGTAATCATGGCAAACATCGCTTCCACTATTGTTTCTTCCGTAGCTGAGGACGTTCAAGCAGCAGGGTCAGATACTCGTCCACCTATGCTTGACAGAACTGATTATGATTCATGGGCTCAAAGAATCAGACTGTACTGTCTTGGAAAAGAAAATGGGGTCAACATTCTCAAGTCAATTGATGAAGGACCTTATCGGGTTGAGACTACTAGAGACTTAATTGATACAGCTGCAGATGGAACAATGATATATGGAATAGACAGACCAAAGACATATGATGAGCTCGATGATAAGGAGAAAAAGAGATTCGATGCTGATATCAGGGCTTCTAACATCATACTTCAAGGTCTTCCAAAGGATATCTACAAGCTGATCAATCACAACACCGAAGCCAAGGCAGTGTGGGATAATGTCAAGATGCTTCTCTCAGGTTCTGAATTAACTATTGAAGACAGAGAATCACAACTATATGATGACTTTGAGCACTTCAAGATGAGACCAGATGAGAGTGTCTATGAGTACTATGTGAGATTCCATAAGCTTGTGAACGATATGAGGAACATCAAAATGACCATGCCAAACATTCAGCTGAACTCAAAGTTTGTGAACAACATGAATCCCGAATGGCACAAGTTTGTCACCTTTGTGAAGCTAACCAAAGGATTGAAGAATACTAACTATGAGCAACTTTATGCTTTCCTTCTTCAGAATGAGAGGCATGCTATGTTTGAGAAAAGGATTCTGAAGTAGTTCAAAACCAATGAGGGAGAAACAAGTTCATCAAATGATTCAACTGCATTTTTCACCAATGATGGAACCACTACCAAAGCATCTCAAGTCATTCAAGATCCATACTTCAAACAAGCTGATGCTGATGCACTCGTGGGAAACTTCATTAATCAACTGGCTCTCCTGATTAGTCAAAACATGAACTCTCTTCCACACACCAACAACAATCTCAGAACTGCATCCAATCCACACAATCAAGCCACTGTCAGAGATGGGAAGGTTATGGTGCAGCCAGTTCAAGAAAGGTAGTACGAACAAGGAAGAGGTGGAGCTGGTAGAGGATATGTAGCAAATCAGAATCGGGGAAGGAATGGAAATCAAGGACAAGCTAAACCAATCAAATGCTACAACTGTGGTGGTGAAGGACACATTGCTAGGAACTGCACATCTCCAAAACGTCCACAGAATGCAGAATACTTCAGAGATAAGATGCTGCTTGTACAAGCTCAGGATAATGGTGCTGCTTTGGATGAAGAGGAGTTGTTGTTTCTTGCTGAGGGCAATGCCAAGACCTATGATGCAGATGTGGATGAGCAGACAATTCAGGAGATAGGTCACAATCATCAGAATGCCTTTCAAGTCACTGATTGTGATGCATACGACTCTGATGTGGATGATGGACCTACTGCACACACAATTTTTATGGCTAGCATTTCTCCAATAGTTTCTCCAAAGGTCTCATCTTCACTACAAGCTGGCCCATCCAAAGACAAACTCATCTCAGAGGTATTAAAACTATACGATGATGCTGATGTGCAAAAGATGCATGACAAAGTACAATCAACTGAAACTATTGAATCAAATATTGAAAATATGGGTAATATCAATGTTGTCCCATATGATCAATATGTGAAACAAAGTGAAAGTGAATTTGTACCAAGTGATGCATCTTCTGCAGTCAACAATGACTATGTTTTTTATGAATACACTGCATGTGCCCCTGATGATTCTGTTATCTCTGAACTTAATGCTTATAAAGAACGTGTTGCTATTTATGAACAACGAGATAAGTTTGAGTTAACCACTCTTGAGCAGGAGATGGATGACCAAATGCGTACAACTATTAGACAAATTAAGTTTAGAGAAGAAGTATTAAAACAAGAGTTAAACTCCTTACAAGAAAAGCTTTCTAAAACTGCTAAGCAAAAACAAGAACTTCAAGAAAATGTTAAAATGCTTAAGCAAGAATTCTGTGCTAAGGAATCAAAACTTTTGAATGATTTTTCTAATCTAAAAACCTTGAAAAACAAGCTTGAAAATAAGTTGTACGTACAAGGAAATACCATTCAAACTGCTCACTTAATCACTAAGCACAGAGTTTTAAGTGATAAGCATAGTACTCCCCTTGTTGAGGAACCAAATCCAGAGGTCATTAAAAAGGCTAAAAGTGCTCATAAGGTAATCTATGATGGTAATGAAATCCTTAAGCCTAGACAGAAACCTAGTTGCGTTGAGTGCACTGAGGAAGATAGAAAATTAGATGATGCACCTAGGGAAAAAATGAATAAGAAGCTAGATAATCTTGAATGTAAAAAGAATAACATAATGATCAAACCTGTTGATCCCAGTTGAGCAAACGATCTAATATAGAAACTGACTTAAACAAAGAACTTATCAAGTATTACGCGGAATTTAACACTTGATCTTAAGAAGAAGAACAATTAACTTTCAACACCTCAATATTATTTATTAATACGAATACTCTTACAGTATTAGGGTTTTGCAACCTTGAAGTGAAAACGACTTTAGATATCTAACACACGTATATCTAACCTAGCCAAGGACCTCCTTTTATAGGTTAAGGAGTCCTATACAATATACAATACGTAACCTACAAGATAAATATCTTTTCCATATTTATCTGATACAATAAACTAACCGACTTTATAGAACTAGCAGTGCTTACAATACTATCAGCAGTTACTCAATACTACTAGCCGCGGTTATCTTCATCAGTGGTTACTCTTCTTCTGTCCGTGGTTATCTTCAAGCTTGTCCGCGGTTCCATCACTTAAAGTAATTCATCATACAAGGAACCTAAAACCCAACAAAATCCCATGATTACAAAAAGGAAAATTGGATTTTCTTAAACAAGTTTAAGCCTCAAACTTTGTTAACACCTGAACAAGTGTTTTGGAAAAAGGACTTAGATAAGCAAAAAGCTGAAAATATTGTTGAAACAAATCCTCCCCTTTGGAGAATGCCTGCAGCGACTGTGTATCCTCCCAATAAACCAATGCATTTAGTTCCTAGAACTATTGCCACTAAGAGCAAAACCTTAATCAGTCAATATGTGATCTTTCAATTATTTGTTGATTTTGAGAAAACTTGTAAGAAAAGAATCACACCCACTGGGATAACTGAAGGGGAAAGGGGTTTTGAACAAACAAAAGAATGTTACTTAACTGAAGTCATGCCTTTCTTTAAACAATTAAAAGATCACTTTGAGAGCCTTAAAAAGGGGATGGATACAGATATTAAAGGAATGGAAAAAGAATTTGATGCAATGATAATTGAAGTTAGTGACTATGAGCGGGCATTAAAATATAATGAAATTAAGAGGAAGAACTTGCATACCTTGAATGAGACTCTTATTTCTTAATGTATTACTCAAGATGTGTTTTACACTGCTACGAATTGTTCAATTAATGCTTCTCTATTTCATGAATTATCTGTTGCTCTGAAAGTCTCCCATGATCGTGTCATTGAGCTTGAAAAAACCAACTCTAAACTGCATGATAAAGTTGAACAGGATGATCATGATAACCTGGTAAAACAGTTTTCTAAATTAGAAGTTGAGCATCTGGCTTTGCAATTAAAATATCAACATCTGAAAGAAAATGTTAAAGCCTCAAACTTCAAGACATCTTTGGATGTTCCTGAATTTGATGCAGTTTTTGAAATTAGCAAACTTGATGAACATATTCGAGCTCATTGTAACACGATCAGAAAGTTGAAAGCCCAAATTTCTCAATTAAAGGGTGAAAAGAACAATATGACTGGCTCCCAAATGCCTCCTCCTTTAGATTCTCGGAATTCTCAAAATTTTCATCTTCAAAACTTGGTTAATGCCTTACAAAAGGAAAATGAAAGTTTTCTAGAAGAAAATGAAAAGGTTAAACGTCATTTCAATGAGTTATTTGAGTCAATTAAAGTCACACATAACATAAATAATGAAAAAATAACCTCGTTGCAAAAGGAAATTGAGAATCTGAAGAGTCAGGTAAAAGGGAAAATGCCAATGACCAATGGGGAGAATGGTGCTTCAAAGGTGCATGTCTGTAATAAATATGCTTTGACTGTGAAATATGTTCCTCCTCATCTTAGGAATAACAAACTTGCTATTCAAACATATTTCTCATACCTTAAGGACAGCCTAGAATGTCTCCGTGAGATTGTAGAAGAGGATAAGTTAGAGAAACCAGATGATAATGCAATTGGCCATGCATGCTTATATGCCAAACGATCACAAGAACTTCTAGAATGCTTAATTACAATATGCCCTAAAACCTTAGGTGAGCAAGTCAATCCCTTGATACCTTGTTCAATGCCTAGTGCCAAGCATGCAAGTCATTCAATGCCAAATGTTATGAACGTGAACCTTAGTGTGCATTCAAGTAGTTCAGATTCCAAATCTGTTAGTGCTAAGAATGTGAAATCGAGTGTGCCCTATATGAGTTCAAATCCCAGCACTTCTACTATTAAGAGAGTAAACTTTAATGTGCCTTCAAATAGTTCAGATCCCAACACATCTAAACAGGAAATGCATAAAGTAGCAAAACCAACTAATGTTCCCATTCCCTCTATAGGAGTAATCAGTGACATTAAAGCGAGCAGGTCTAAGTCTCAAGACAATACAAGGAATAGGACCTCGCAAGCTAAGAATGTGCATTGGAAGAAAGTAGAAGATCACCCTAGTAACACTAAGTTTGAGTTAAATAAAACGAATCGTGTTGATTCTAGTATTAGCTATAAGCGTACTGTAATTAATTCGAATTCTGCTGCTACTTTTGGAGAAACTTGTAATGATGATTGTGTGGTTTCTGTTACTAATCATGAATGTGGTATGAATATTTTGTCTAATGTTGTCGATTGCCCAGTTAAAATTGTTAATGCTATAAATCGAGCTAAGAAGGCTAAAAGGCAAAAGCGAAAGAAAGTTAGAAAACAGTGGAAACCCACAGGAAGAACATTTAGTAAGATAGGCTATCAATGGATACCTGTCGACCATAAGGTTAATCAGACAATGCCCACTAGTAAATGGATGCCTACTGGTAGAATTGTTCCCTTAAGAAGTGAACATACTTTGAATAGGTCACATACGGACACTAGCACTGCATCTATTCCTAATGATTTCATTGCTTCTACTTCTGATATGAATGTTTCTATTTCTGATGTGGGTGTTCCAATCACTGTTACTAACCATGTGGAACCCATTCTTGCATGGGGATCCCAATTATCCAGTTATCCATTCTTGTCTGTGTTCGACTGCAGATCGTTCAAATCGTTCTGTGGTACCTAGACTCAGGCTGTTCCAAGCATATGACTGGAAACCGGTCACGGCTCATGAACTTCATGAGTAAATTCATCGGGACTGTTAGATTCGGGAACGACCATTTCGGTGCTATTATGGGTTATGGAGATTATGTTGTTGGTAAAAGTGTTATCTCCAGGGTATATTATGTGGAAGGTCTTGGTCATAACCTGTTCTCTGTTGGTCAATTCTGCGATTCTGATCTAGAAGTAGCCTTCAGAAAACATACCTGTTTCGTTAGAGAACTTGATGGTAAGGAACTTTTTAGAGGAACACGTGGTTCAAATCTATACACCATCTCTATCGATGATATGATGAAGTCTTCTCCAATTCGCTTGTTGTCAAAGGCTTCAAAAATAAAGTCATGGTTATGGCATCGTCGTCTCAATCACTTGAACTTCGACACCATCAATGATCTCTCCAGAAAGGACTTGGTTGTAGGTTAACCTAGACTTAAGTATGATAAGGATCATCTTTGTTCAGCATGCCAATTGGGAAAAAGCATGAAGTATGCCCATAAACCCAAACCTACAAACTCAATTACAGAAGTTCTTCATACAATTCACATGGATTTATGTGGACCCAAGAGAGTGCAGAATATCTTTGGGAAGAAATATGTGTTAGTTGTGGTTGATGATTACTCTAGATTCACCTGGGTCAAGTTCTTAAGGACAAAGGATGAAACTCCATATATCATCATCAAACTCATCAAACAGCTACAGGTTCGTCTTAACAAAATTGTCAGAATCATCCGAACAGACAATGGAACTGAGTTTGTTAACAAACAACTTAGTGAATTTTATGAAAGTGTGGGAATCAGTCATCAAAGAAGTGTTCCACGAACTCCTCAACAAAACGGTGTAGTTGAAAGACAAAATCGAACTCTTGTGGAAGCCGCAAGAACAATGCTGATTTACTCAAAGGTTCCAATGTTTCTCTGGGGTGAAGCCATTACCACTGCATGCTACACACAAAATCGATCCTTGATTCACATTGTTCATGGAAAAACTCCATATGAACTTGTTCACAACAGAAAACCTAATCTCTCATTACTTCGTGTATTTGGGGCTTTGTGCTATCCTACGAATGATGGTCAAGATTTAGGTAAACTAAGAGCTAAGGCAGG
Organism: Chrysanthemum seticuspe; assembly: GCA_019973895.1. NCBI lineage: Eukaryota > Viridiplantae > Streptophyta > Magnoliopsida > Asterales > Asteraceae > Chrysanthemum > Chrysanthemum seticuspe. The sequence goes on from BPTQ01000006.1 coordinate 218,079,007, forward strand.
CATTGGAGTTTTTGTAGGATATGCACCAAATAGAAAAGGATACCGAATCTACAACAAGAGAACCCGAAATATCATGGAAACTATTCACGTTATGTTTGATGAGCTGACCGGTCAAATGGCTCCTGGACAATCCAGTTCTGGACCCGCACTTCAAAACAGTCCCATTGGTTCATCGCTTGTTCCAAACTCATCACCAACAACTCCATATGTACCTCCATCAGAAGATGATTTAAAGAAACTGTTTAATCCAATGTTTGATGAACAATTTGAGCCAAGTGAAAATGATATGTCAATCCCATCAACAGAGGCTGCTTCTATCCCTGTCAATGAAATTAACCCTTCTGCGTCGATGTCATTAAGCCAAAAAGCGCCTGCTGCTGATCAATCTGTTTCATCAACAAATCTTCAATCATCAAATGTACATCATGGAAATGCTTCGGATTCACAGGATGAAGTTAATCCCTTTGCTACTCCTGAAGATGCTCCATTTGAAAATATATTTGCTCCTGAATCATCATCTGAACCATCTTCATCAGGAGACATCGACTCTGCTACTTCGGTTCCACAACCACAACCACATGAACATCTTAGAAAATGGACACATGATCACCCATTGGATAACATCATTGGAAACCCTTCTCGTCCGGTATCCACTCGTAAACAGCTTGCTACTGATGCCTTATGGTGCTTCTTTAACTCTGTACTCTCAAAGATCGAACCTAAAGATGTTAAAACTGCTATGAATGAAGACAGCTGGTTCAATTCCATGCAAGATGAAATTCATGAGTTTGATCGATTAGATGTATGGAAATTAGTACCAGCTTCATATTGTGCTATCATCATTGCTCTTAAATGGATCTTCAAAGTGAAGCTTGATGAGCATGGTGATGTTTTGAAAAATAAGGCTAGGTTAGTGGCTAAAGTTTATCATCAAGAAGAAGGTATACACTTTGAGGAATCTTTTGCTTCAGTTGCTCGTATCGAGACGATCAGAATCTTCTTGGCTAATGCTGCTAGCAAGAACATGGTTGTTTATCAGATGGACGTGAAAACCGCATTTCTTAATGGAGATCTTAAACAAGTGGTTTACGTCAGCCAGCCAGAGGGTTTTGTGAATCCAGAGCATCCTACTCATGTTTATCGCTTGAAAAAGGCCCTATATGGTTTGAAGCAAGCTCCTAGAGCATGGTATGATACGCTGTCAAAGTTTCTTCTATCTGCTGGATTCAGCAAAGGAGCAGTTGATCCTACTTTTTTCACCATAAATTCAGGAAAACATTCAATTCACGCTCAAATTTATGTTGATGATATCATCTTTGCCTCGACTGACCCCAATGAGTGTGACCGTTTTTCTAATGAAATGGGTTCAAAATTTCAAATGTCAATGATGGGACAAATGTAATTTTTCTTGGGATTACAAATTTCACAAAGTCCCGGAGGCATTTTTATAAATCAATCTAAATATGCAAATGAATTTTAAAGAAAGTTGGATTTAATTCTAGTGACCCTGTTGACACTCCCATGATTGAACGAACCAAGCTAGATGAGGACCACTCAGGGATCATGGTAGATCAAACGAAATATCGTAGTATGATTGGATCCCTGATGTACCTCACAGCTAGTAGACCAGACATCCTGTTCGCTGTGTGCATGTGTGCTAGATATCAGTCTAAGCCTACTAAAAAGCACCTTGAAGCGGTTAAACGGGTCTTTCGGTATCTCCAAGGAACCATCAATATGGGACTATGGTACCCGAAGGACACCGATATGTCACTAACGGCCTATGCAGATGCTGATCATGCATGTTGTCAAGATACACGTCGAAGTATGTCTGGAGGTGCTCAGTTTTTAGGTGATAAGCTTGTGAGCTGGTCTTCAAAGAAGCAAATGAGTACTGCTATTTCCTCTACAGAGGCTGAATACATATCCATGTCATCTTGTTGTGCTCAAATCTTATGGATGAGATCCCAATTATCTGACTATGGCTTTGAATTCAACAAAATCCCTCTGTACTGTGATAATAAAAGTGCTATTGCTCTCTCATGCAACAACGTTCAACACTCAAGAGCAAAGCATATCGGCATTCGACATCATTTCATCAGGGAACAAGTGGAAAAAGGTGTGGTGGAACTCTATTTTGTGAGGACTGAATACCAGCTAGCAGACATCTTCACCAAAGCTCTTCCAAGAGAATGTTTTGAGTTTATTCTTCCACGACTTGGCTTGAAAAGCCTTCAACCAGAAACACTCAAACGTCTTCAGGAGGAAGACGAGGAGTAAAGGTCTTTATTCATCTATCTCTTGTATATATTTTTTCAAAAAAAAATTACAAAACCTCGAAAAAGCAAATAAAAAAATATAAAACTTTCAAAAATCCCTAAAAATTTGAAAAATCTTGAAAAATCTTGAAAAATTCTCAAAAATATTGTTATTTTGTCATGTTTTTCCTTATTCGATATCATCTACGGACTTTGTGTTGACATTCAAAGAATGTCACGGGTTTTTAGATGTTCTTCGAATGTACAAAGATTTTTGAAAATATATATATATATATATATATATATATATATATATATATATATATGAGGCGGAGAAAAATAGTGGTTTATTGTCATTTCAGGCAGTAACCCGTTATAAAAGAAAGAACAGAGCCATGCTTTATCTTGTTTTTCAAATCTCATGCTCTGATTCTAAAAACAATTTCTTACTATCTAATGAAAACTAATTGCTTTGGAAAATTACTCGGACTTAATTTTTGAAAATCATCTGTACTTATCGGTGGTCAAAAATATATATCTCTCAATCAACAACTTATGTCATTGATTGAGGGGGAGAATGATTTTTCAATTAAATAAAAAAAATTGTATTTTTCAAACAATGGTACCAGACCGTGGTTATTATTAAGTTTTCAAAAGATATTCAAGCATGTTTAATGTAAATCGTTGGAGTCTAAAGTCTCAAAATTCGATCCTTATCAGTTAAAACGTTTTCATAATCAAGTCACAATTCTCCATAAAAGCATTCAAAATCAATTTAAATCTGCAGAGATCACAAATCTCAAATGATGTAAAAATTGTGATCGGGGAAGAATTTGTGATTTAAATTGGAGTTAAACTGATAATTTGATAAATGGTTTTATAAGGATGTACAAGCTCTCCTCCATGCATGTGACAAACGATTTCAAATTTTTCCATGCACATGTTGAGGGGGAGCATCTATTTTAAACCTCAAATTATTGAAACGTGATTGAATTGTCTCTAAGTGCAGGTTCCCTCTAATACGTGCAAACTCTTTCATGTTTCGAGGCACATATTGAGGGGGAGCAAAATTGTGAAAACCTCATCCTTCCTTAAACTGTTTTATCTACTCAAATTGATTAGGAAGTGATGATGATCATTTTAGAAAATGTTAATCAAAAGATTGGACCTTTCATTCTTAATCTAACGACTTCAAAGATCTCTTGCCTCCATGTGCTTAACAAATTTCAAATTTTTATGCATATGTTGAGGGGGAGCATTTCTAAAATATCAAAACAATTAAGATACAAAATACTTTGATTCTATATCACAGGTATCTTGATTGATTTTTCAAATGGTTTTCAATTGGTTCCAATGGCAGATGAACGATACCAAAAAGACCGACCAACTTTACTTTATGTATGGTGATATAAGGATGATAAGGTTAGGTTGAGGTCCCATGATCCGCCAGAACCGGAGGGATCTACCCAGGGACAATCCACTAGTTAGTGTAGAAGTCCTTAGGTATGATGATAAAAGGAGAAATATGAGATATGGGAAGAGTGCAGACTGAGACTGAGCTAGTACTGGAATAAACCCAACAAGGTTCTAGTTATGAAGTTTCGGTAAGCACTGAAGGGGTTGAAGAATGAAAAAGAAATGAATGAGAAAAGGGTGAAAATAAATAGCCCTCCAACAATTCAACCTTAGGGCGTAAACCGGGTTCAATTCATATGCTATTGATGGTAACATCGGTATTGAAGACAAGACATCATGGACCCAGTGACGCACTGCACTAAAACTTCCCAAACTACTCAAGTTCCTCTTAAAAGGGCTTGTTTCATTCTCACGGGGAACCGACATAATCTATCGACTTTCTCTTAGAGATTGTTGATATTGAAGAAGGAGACCCTCTCCCTAGTCTCCGGCACAGGAACCAAATATGCACAAATTGAGTCTAGAGCCTCGAGATCATCAATAAATCTCATTAGGACAGTTTCAATGAAGACTCTCTGTTTCACACAATGTGGAAAGAGAGATTATATCTTGAGTCCTACGCATTATCCTTGTGGTATTGCCAGAACATCCGAGTGATATGCAAAAAATATTCACAATGAAGATGGAAAGCCTTCTGGAGCCAACATCTAACAAGCTCCTGGTAGGTGGCATGTGAGATCTATTCAAATAGATCAATCATGTGACAACTGAACAGAAACAATGGGGCGATTCAATCTGTTGAATCAATCCTGGTTCAGGTTATGGATTGACGGATACCTTTGAAAAACCGGTCATTATGCTCAAAAACTCTTTTCTTTAGCACATCGACCGTGTACGAATATTTCAAATCAAAAGGTGTTTTATGATTGATAATTGATTTTCATTAAAACCTTCGTTGTATTGCAAAAACAATTTCTATTGAGCAATACACGATTGTCTTTCAAATCTCTTTTTCATCAATCAGTGAATCTCGTTTTGCTGGTTCACTCACTCCGTGTTGTCTTCTTTGAGATGTTCCGGTTTGAGAACAGCTAGAGCAGCTGCGAAACCCTGTCAAGGAAATTCTTCGAAATTATACCTAATCACAGGCAGTACTTGTACTGATCAACGGGGAACCGTGGGCTGTGTACCTCAATTCATCGAAAGTGATCAAAGACACTTTTGTGCACTTTATTGCTAACTGTTTTATGCAGGTACATCCCGACGTTTGCAGCTGTTCAGAATGAAGCGGTCAATCCATACCCGCATGCTCACACAACACATTCATTTCCAAATAAATCATGATTAGTGCATCAATGACTCTGATATTTTCACTCCATGCTTCTGCTACGCCGCTGCCAATATCATGAATCAACGAAAGCTTCTGCTACTCTGATAAGAAGAAATCATGATCCAGAATGTGAGCATGTCGGTCCAAAAGTCACAACATCACATAATACCAACATCACAAAGGAAGAGTCAGAGATTTAATATGACTGATGATCTCAAAGCAGGCTCAACAATCATTCTCACGTGGATCAGTTAAAGACCTCCACTTTGAATTCCCAAACATGCAATAATGAAGATTCAAAGACTATGAGCTACTGAGCAAAGGACTTAATCAAGAATCCTAGAACAAGTTAATGTAATATCTGTTTGTATTCATTGTAAATTGAGGTGACCTCCCTTAGGAGGAGATTGTTAGGAATTAGAAAATTCAGTCGTTAAAGAGTCGGTCACCTCAAGTATAAGCATTCTATAGAAAGCTCGTAGTCGTAGTTATGATATGTTAGTTTGTAGTTTGTTAAGTAACACCGTGGAGGACGGACGGGTCTTTACCCACTGTATGTCTTATCCACAGCCCGTAGGTGGCGTTTATTTGTAAGACACTATAAATACCCTCTACCTCCCAAGGTAGAGGGTTGGAGCTTCAATACTATTTTTCTTTGTTTCACATAGTTCCCAACTCTCTTCCATTTCTCTCTCTAGAACTTTCTCTCTCTAAACTATCTTGAATGCCCCATGTTGATTATGGTTTAGTGTGTTTGTGAAATCCCATATCTTACATAATCAGTGCCCTTGGTCCCAACTACTACTCCCCAAGATCCAGAGGGAAACATACAACCCGCTGGTAGGGGAGCGCCTTCCACAAAGCCTGATGAGGACATTCGCCAATCACAGCTTTTGTCCGAGGGCACAACCATTGATCCCAAAGACTTAGGGGGAAACAAAAAACCCATTGATAGGGATCTCACTGCCACGCTCCCTAAGGATAGTACTGAGAATCTCCCACCAATGCTTAAAGGGTCACAGAGGGACAAAGACTTAGAGGGACAGAAACCCCCCGCTGATACGGAACTCATCACCAATCCAGACTCCAGAGAAGGAACTGGGAAACACCCATCAACGTCTGAGGGGTCCTTGGGGGACAAAGACTCAGAGGGACAAAAACCACATGCTGATACGGAACCCACAACCCCTCCTAGTCTTCTTAGTGTTGCTGATGTTCATGACATCCTAATGTCTGATGAACAAATTAATGGTGACAGTGAGGAGGAAATATTTGCTACTGGAGAAGAAATGGACGCTGATGTTCAACCACATGAACAAGAACATCAGCCTGATCCAAAAGAGCCTGAAGAGTCACCCTTGCAGCCCTAAGATGACTCATCTAACTCTTCAGACTCTTCAGCATCTTCATGCCCTGAAGAATTGAAGAAATATGATAATGTTCTTCCCCTCACTGAAAGACAACTGGTGATGTGGCTAAGGAGAGCTACTCAGAAGCTGTATTCAGGTGTTACTAATAGTCTATAGGATCAACATGTTGAAGTTGTAGCAAGTTACGCTGATCTTAAAGCTGAAGTGGTCTCAAATTTTGAAGATAATGATGAACACAGGGAACTCATTTATCAACATCTTGACAAGCTGGATGACCATATGAAGAAATTCCTCAAAACCTTTCAGGATGCTCACACCAAGCTTGATAAAATCAAAGATTCAGTCAAGGAAGACCCTGCACTAAACACTAAAGTGCTTGAGGCTATGGAAACTTATATGAAGAACTCTTCCAGCCTCATTGAACTGATCACTATTCTCAACAACTCCAATATTCAGGGTCTTACCTCTTCAGTTTAGGCTATTCAGTCCTCACTGGCCTCTTTGGATGCACAAGTTACTGATCTGGATAAATCATCATCTTCTATGGCCTGGAATCTCGGGCCTAGAATGACTGCGCTGGAATTATCTCAGGCCACTCTTGGGGAGAAAGTCACCATCCTTCAACAAGACACATCAGAGATCAAGTCCATGGTTTCTGAGATTTATCAGGATTTTAAGGGTCAAGCGGCTGCCTCAGTACCTCCATCAACTCTTGCTATCACTGAAGCTCCAGCAATAGTTAAGGGGGAGAGATCAACTGAAGAGAATCCTTCTCACACTGAGGGGGAGCCAACTCAAGAAGTGTATGCAGAGCCCATCTCCTAAATTCCACCAACAACATCAGTAACAACAACAATAACACCAGTGGTAACAACAACAACAACAGTAACAACAACATCTTCATCAGTCCCTCCTTAGGACAAGGGCAAGAGCATCATGATAACACTAGACCCTATCAAGATTCCTTTTGTAATTGGAAACAAAGAGTACATGCTCAGTCCAGAACAGTTAAGCGTCGATCTTGAGAAGGAAGACAAACTCAAGAAATAGGCTGAGGAAGAATAGAAAAGCAAAGTTGCCTTGGTCAAGGTGGTTCATGAAGAGGCTGAGAAGTTAGGGATCGATCCTAAGAAGCTGGAAAAAGGACAAGCTGGTCTGAAGTTCAAAGCAGCTCAGGATGCTGAGATGGCAGCCCTTAGAAAGAAAAGGGTTGAAAAGAACAGAAAGGTTGCTGAGCTAAGAAAAGAAAGGATCGATCACTACAACTAGACCATGTCAAGCTAGAGAGCCCTTGAGCCTATCAAAGATGTTTACATCATCCCCAAATCCAAGCCAGTTGCAATGAATGTCTACAGGGTAGTAGACAAGAGGGACTTTGAGGTTCATGATCCTCTAAAGTTCATTGACTATGGGATCACAAAATTGGATGAACTTGGTCCTATCCTTGAGAAGAAGAAAAATTTGGTTGTTAAAGACCTGATGAAAGCTCTGAGCAGAAGATATGAATGACTGAGGGATGCTCCCACTGAGCTTGGAATTCAATCTGATCTCCCTGAAGCTTAAGTCACTCAACCCTAATCATCCCAAATAAAAAGAAAAAGAGTTGAATCTGAGCCTGAAGCCAAGGTCCATGAATTTGATTGCAATAGAGAGCTACCTGAAGGGGTGAAATTTGTAAACAACATGGTTATAGAAGATCTTGAAAGAGGAGTATTCTTCATTGATGTCTATGGAAACCCATCATTTCAAAGATAGAGCGATATGGATCAGGCTTGTGTGGCTAAAATGGTAAGTTATTTGACAGTGGCTTCTCAAATCCAGTCCCCTCAAAACATCAGGTTCTGCACTGACCTGAATGCAAAAATAAGATACCATCCTGACAAAGTAACTCTCCTATCAAAGAAGCCAAAGCTTGAAGCACTGGGTATCCATATTGTATGACATCACTATCAGTTTATCTTTTGTACTAGTTGTTAGGACCTTGTAATAGCTATTAATAAACGATGTATGTTTTGTTAAGATCAGTGTTCCTTATTATGCTTGCTAGTACATTCAGTGTAAGAAGAAACCTCTTGCTCACTTACACTGATCAAAAGACTTAGGCTATTTGTATATCCAAATAGGGGGAGACTATTGGGTTCAGTGAATACCCAAACCCCTAAATTCTAGGATTTGAATAGAAAATACCCTAAGTATTTATAATCTTAAAGCACTAACAATTCACTGAGAACATAGCCACTCAGTGAGTCATCTTCAGGATACTCAGTGCGAGACAAAGAAGAAAAGTCTCTCCATTCAGAGGGCGGAACTCAAGGGGTGAAGAATGAGTCAAGAAGAAGATGGTGGATTCAGTGAGTGATGACAATAACTCACAGAATCCCAAAACTCCTCACCAACTATTACCACTGAAGACAAGACTGAAGATCAAGACTAAAGGCTAAGAAGACTAAAGAATGGGCGGGACAAGACGGGATAAGTTTAAACAGATAAGATGAAGTCCTTATCAACCCAAAGTCAAACTTTCCCTGAAACGCTAACAACCAGGATCAATGTCATCACTGACAAGAAGAAAGCATCCTTGTATCTTACCTAATATAGCCTTTGTAAATAGAGACAAAATACATCAGTATTTTGTCTTCTGAAACAATGTCAGTTTATCCTCTAGGATAGAGTCGAACACCATACTTGTATAAATAGACATAAGGTAAGAGTGAAAGATTAAGCTTGTGCATTAATTATGAAAAACACACACAAACATCTTTCACTCCTCCAAATACGACTATGTCCATGAGATAGCTCAATGGTACCTGAATAGTTGTACTTGGGTAATGTATTCTTTTTTATCTGTTTTAATAAAGAATATAAACGTTGGAAAAATCATTTGTATTTTATCTTGTTAAAACTGAATTTTAAACTGCTTTACTTCAGTCATGATTCACAATTAGTATTAATTACTGTTTTAGCTATTTGTGAAACGGGAACAACAAAAATAAATCCCGTGTCTATGATTAATACATCTAATGAGGTAAATTAGTATTCCACATTGGTTAAACAATAGAAATGGTGCTACTTAAGAAGATACGTGGTTGATTAGTTGATTGTATTGGGTTTAGTATACTGTTCTATATACCAGGTATGATACGCCTATATATATATATATATATATATATATATATATATATATATATATATATATATATATATATATATATATATATACATACTTGGTTTATTAGACAGTGTATTATGCAATATTATATGAGTTCCTATTTTTTATACGTAATTGTTTACTAGCTTTGTAACGACTATGTATTTTATAGGGTGATGATGAGATCGATAATAAACCTACATTCATCCACGTCGTCAACATTTGGTTATCAAAAAGATCTTGATACTGGTCATATTTGTGTATCCATTATACAACAAAATGAAGAAGAATAAGCTAATAATAATGATGATGAAGAAGAACCCATTAATGATGATGACGGAGTACCAGGAGGTAGTAAGCGCAATGTTATTGACATTGGTGATATTGATGCTGATGCTAAAAGAGCGAAAATTCAAATGTTTGAAGAGACAGTTGAGAAGGAGTAGATTTTAGTTTACATATATTTGTCATGTTTGTTTAGTTTTTATGAATTATGCCTCGTTTTAAATTTGGATTTTGAATTTATAGGATTTATTTGTTTTGTTTTTATATTGCGTGTTATTTGTAGTTTTTTTAATTAATAATTTAGAGTAATCGGATGTTTCAGATTATATCACTTTTTTGACATGGTATATGGAACAAATTGTGTGACAATATAATGGTGTTGATGATGATGATTTCCCGAAAGATTTAAATGTTTTAATTGGAAAAAACATGTTGTTAAGATTTTTATATTCTGAATTTAACATTCACAACACAACTTTGAAGAAGGTTTTGTTTATGATCTAATATTTATAACAAATATTATTTTTATCTAAATTAATTAAAATAATAATATTAACCCGACCGTTTCTTCCACAGAAGAAAGTGAAATAACTCATGTGTCTATGATTCATACATCTAATGTGGTAAATTAGTATCCCAGATTGGTTAAACAATAGAATTGGCGCTACTTAATAATATACATGGTCCATTAGTTGATTGTCTTAGGTTTAGTATAATGTTCTATAGACCATGTGTGATAAGCCCATATTATATATATATATACTTGGGTTCTTACACATTGTACTATGAAACATTATATGAGTTCCTATCTTTTTTATAAACAATTCTTTATTAGCTTTGTAACGGCTATATATTTTGTAGGGTGACAATGACAACGATAATACAAATCTACATTCATTCACATCTTCTACTTTTAGTTATCAGTTATGCAAGCCAATGGAGAAAAAGAAGCTAATAATAGTAATGAAGAAGAAACAAAATTTTGAGATAAATTATAGTAAAAAGTAACATAATTTAAAATGAATTATACTATGTTAAGATAAACATTGTGACTAATCTCTTATTGTTGTTAACGAGGATTTTAGCCCGCGCTTTGCTGCGGGTAGTTTTGCTTGTGCAGTTGATGTCAACAATTTTGTAAAAAGAATGTACGATGAGTATGTATTGGTTCTTTTGGATTTCAGTTTTTCTATATTGCATGTATTGCATGTATGTTTAAAAGGGGATGTAGACCCATGTTTGGCGACGGGTTGTTTGCATACATAAGTATTATAGGTGTGTTTATCATCCAAGACTCCATTGTTTCTCCTAGATTTCGGTTTAGAAACATTAGATACCTCATAAGCATAACTATAGTAAATACAAAACATGATGAGAAGCTGATCATTTCTTGCAATTTGTCATCTGTATTGTTTGATGTGATAATAAGAAAGTATTAGTATAAAATTACAGGTTTTCATTCCGGTTCACGGATGATAGGCTAAATATGCTTTAACAAAAATAATGCGCCTCTTTGTTTAAAGAAAAGGTTGCCAAGTAGTTGACTTTATGAAGAATAATGGTCCTCATACTGAATGTTAAGCTCAACAAAGGTGCATGGGTTGGGATTGCCAAAATTTTCCATCGCTTGCACATGACAGTAAAAAAATCTGATTTAATGATCATACAAGATAATTCAATAATATTAAAACTAATCTACAAAGGGCAATGCGAGAGGAGCATTATTGAGCACCTCAGCAATTTTTTATATAAAAATAGCAAAATATTAGCTACACATGATGTGTTGGACATCTGTTAAAGGAGACAAAATAGATGGGTTGGGTAAGAAGTCTAAAAGGAGAATAGTTTTTTGTATAAAGTGTTTTGTAACAACAGTTTGACTATTTTATAATACGAATTAATCATGAAAGTGTAAAAAAGTATAAATATTTTCGAAATCACAACAGTTCAAAATTTAGAAAATATAATTTAATAAATTACCAGAGTATCAAGGAATCAGTGACAAGCAGTAGGCAAGTTACCAAAACTGCCGACTTTAGTTTGCGTCTCCTCTTTAAGATTAATCCCAAGAACAATACGTCCTTCTTGTTTTTGATCAGGAAGTGGATGCACTTTGATGTTTGAAGACAATTTTAATTAATCCAAATTTGTTTAAACCGGCCTTGACGTTTCAATGTTAAACACGTTCCCTAGTAGAAGGGTAGAAGTTGTAAAATTACATTAAGGTGAACACGTTCCAAAAACTGGTATTCTGACATAAGCAGTATCTAGTAGAACAAAACATAGACACGTTTTTTATTGTTTGGTCAATTCAGAGCAAAATAGAACGAAATGAGTCCCGTGTTGCAGTATTTTACCTTATAACTAAAGATCAGATATTCGCAATAATTGTAGATGGGTATGATCCATCTCTTTTGAAACTGTACCATGATCTTTTTACCTTACAGATTCCTTTGCATAGATGGCCTTTTGTGTGAGTTCGTATGCTCTTCACCTATAAAAAAATGCATTAAGTCATGAAAAATAGGTGGCCATCGCGAGATTAGTATATTTCCTGCACAACAAACATATAGTTAATAGCAGATTATTGGATTGCACTGTTGTCGCATTTATTTCAGGTTGATTCATAGGTTTATCTTCAAGCTGAAATGGTAGAGTGATCGATCTGTTATTGGGTACATATATATTATTTATCTTCTTCTCAGATGAACATGAATTGGGTGACTTAGGTCGTAAATTAATTTAGGTAATTAACAATCTACATATCGTAGCATGCATACCTTGTTTTATTATGATTTGGTATGTTTTATCTTTATGAAATTGGGGAATTGTATATTCTGAATTTTTGTATGTTAATTTAAGAAAGATTAATTGTTATTTTGTTACCTGTTTTTGTTGATACCTAGGTGTTTTGAATATGTGGTGTGTATGTATTGTGGATCTATTTCAATTTGGTCACAGAGTATCTGCTCTTTGCTTTTCTTTCTTTATAGGTTGTGTTAGTTTTGTAGAGCTATAGGTTTTGGGCAGTATTAGGTTTTCTTTTCTTTTTTTTTTTTGGTTTTCGGAATCTGTCATTGGAAAGAGAAGCCAATGAGATACTGTGGCAATTTGGTTGGATTAACTGGATGCTACTATTTGTTTTGCCTATATAAGTTATTTTTTTTTTCTGCTCACATAGCTGCCTATATACTTTGTTATTCTTTTTTAAAAGTGTGTTAAGAAAATGGTTTCAACTCCCAACTTTGATCAACTGAAAGATGCCTGTGGTTCGAATGAACTTCATCACGCTTTCAAATTCCTTTTCGTGCAAGATCAGAGTGAAAATGAAGGTTTTATCATGTTGTTGGGGGGAAAATGTGATGACGTTCGTCGCAGGCTTGAGAAAAGAATTGAGTTTCTTGAGGAAGGGCGGAGGTTTAGCCCATTTGATGATATTGCTAACGATGGTCTTCAATGTTTGGAAGAACCACGGGATAGGGATCATCAGGTCCTGGCTGGATTGATTGCAGTGCTTGATTTGGTGCGTGAAGGAAGGGTTGAGAAGAACTGTCATGTGTTCATGATGGATGTGTATGATTAGGTTGTTGTCCTGTGTGTGTGTTTGGTGTCATGTTTGATAGGTGGAGTTATGGTATGATGTTGTGTCTTTGATTAACAGCATGTTGTTAATCTTTATGGCTGCCTTTGTAACTTATGTCATGTATGAATAAGTAGTCATTCACCTAATCAATATTCGACAACCAACTATAGATTCATTTTCCACATGTGATCAGCACACATTTTAAATTTTCATTTGGTATGATGATATATTCAGTTTATTCATGGGTGTTTGGATCTGAGTGTGTCTTCTTTTGATAAAAAAGGAAGTGGGTGTGTAAATCAGTGTGTGTTTTTGATATAAAACTGGGATGGAGTGAAAACACTATATCCTACCTAAGAAAGAGCATTGAATGATGACTCAAATGACATAAAAGTTTTTCTTCGGATTTTGCGGCCAAAAAGATCCATACTGTATTTGAATTATTTATTGCTTATAGTAAAGAAAAGCTTGCAAATTTTAAAGCAAGACCTTTTTAATTATATCTTGAAGAGTTGATGTACATGATTGTCGAATAAGGTGAAGACATCAGCAAGGATTTTTTTTATTACTTTGTAATAAAGAAAAATTTAAGCAACTACATTTAATAAAACTAATAATGCTACTATGAATTTACTAATATTAGAAATAAATACGGTGATGATCATCTGTGGAGCTTGATCTTTACTTCGAAGAAAATAAACCCAAGTCCATCTTGAGTAGTCATCTACAATTACCAATATGTAGCGTTTGCCATTAATCGTCTCTACGCGCATCGGGCCACACAAATCCATGTGAAGAAGATGAAGTACATGATGTGAGTTGTGTTCCACCTTTGAAGAAAAATGAGCACGAGTAGACAAGATTTTGTGGATGTTGCCTTCGAAAGTAGACAGATGGGAGATGAAGCAGTCATGTCTTGCATTGAGATTGTGTAAAGACTTGATGTGCATTGGCCAGACATAAGATCGTTTCCTTGTAGATCACGAATAAAACAAGTTTTCTCCCTAAAAGCAACTTCCAAATCTCCATCACAAAATTGACCAACTGAGAAGAGATTGTGACCGAGACCTTCCACATAATAAACTCTGCTAATTTCAATGTTCCCATTGATGTAATCTCCGAAGCCCATGATAGTCGCGAAGTGATCATTCCCAAATCTGACAGTGCCAATGAACTTTGAAACAAAGTTTGATAACAGTTTGAGATTGCCTGTCATGTGTCGGGAGCATCCGCTATCAACAACCCAGAGGATGATCTGTATCACCTGCATTAAACACAGATGACACAAATGGAATAGAAGTAGATGTGGAACCCGAAGAGTTAAAGGATTCCGAAGCAGTTATAGGTGAATCACACATGTCTACTTTTTAGGTATCCATGTAAATCCAAGTGTATTATGTAACCATTTCTGCCATCTTCAACTAGTCTTAACTTTGGTCTTAGTAAATGCACTAGGTGATAAGTTCTTCCTAGGAGGTGAAGTGGGTGCTACAGATACATCAATGTTGTTTGCAGAATCACTAGAAGGCGGTTTACCTAGCACAGACTTAGAAGCATTAGTGGGCCTAGAGGTATTTCGTTTTCTAGTATTTCGCTTACGAGATAAGATAGCTTTAGCAACACATTTGTCATGACAACCAAAAAACATACTTTTACGACAACCAACACAAGAAGCTTCAAACTTAACATTTAAAGTACTTAAAGATTTAGCATTCGTTACAACACTTTTTCGATTACATTTTTCAGACGCAATTTCTAAAGTGGGTGCAACTTGAGTTTTATTCAAAATCCTAAGGTGTTCTTCTACTTCAGCATTCTTTATTGTTCTTTTCTTACGACGCAACTTCCTATTCTTCCTTGTATTGCTCCTAGGCTGTGAAGTGCGGACGTTGGGAAAAGAGGCAACTATTCCTGTGTCAATAGAGGGAAGCACATTAGTTTCTTGTGGTTTGTCATTAGATGTTATAGAGTCATTTTGAATCAGTTTAGGTGCATTTACTGTCACACCCCCAAAATATCGCAGCGGAACGATAGTGTCATTGGGGTATGATGTCATAGCACAAAGTATGGATAAAGAAAACGACCTCTATAATGAGACGTTTTGAAAAGTCTACCATTCGATTAAATAAGTTAAAGTTTACAAAGAAAGAAATTCCAAAGTTTGATAATACATAAAGTTTTACAAAACATGTCGAATGGTAATTGTTAAAAGCACAAATCTCCAATGTATGCCATGTGACCCAAAAGCTCCATGAAATGCTATCACCTTACGACCTGAGATAAACATGCTAAAAAGTGTCAACACAAAGGTTGGTGAGTTCATAAGTTTGTAATAGAATGATCTGAAATACTTTGAGAAATGTTCACACAGCAAAGGCATTGTAAATCCACCCAGTTCCAAGTTCCGCCCATACAAAACTTGCAACCTGTGTGTTCACAACCCATTGCCTAAAATAGAATGACAATCATGAATATGCGCATTAAGGTAGTTAAAAGTATAAATGTCACCACAAGGGTCTTCCAACAACTCGTGTTGGGATGTTCCTCCAACGACTCACGTTGGGATGTATCCATAAAAATGGCCTTCCAACATATAGATGTTGGGATGTTCCTCCAACGACTCACGTTGGGCTGTATCCAAATAAATGTCCTTCCCACATATAAATATTGGGATGTTTGTTTAAGTCTAGTCACTTCACGCACCAAGTCTAAAGTATAAGTAATGTTGTTTGGCAAAAGAGTTTATATGTTCTGATAAATAAGCATGTATCTCGCCCCAAATAGTTTGTAAGAATTTAAACGAGTCAAAGCGGGGTATGAACTCACCTGGTATGATTGATATGCTAACAAAATGAAGTGCACGAAAATGAGGCTCGGAAACTATCCGCGACCTAAAATAAATGATATGCTCTAATATAAGTCATGAAACAATGCCGTGCATGCAAATTCATATGATATCCATACCACTTGTACGTTTTGGAAATAATGTTTATCGTCAAAATATATGTTTATGACATCCCGTCGTATAAAAAAAATACTTTACAAGTAGTTACGTTGAAACAACCTCCTACGATAGTCGCAAAATGGTGCACATCGAGTGTTAGGAAACGAACTCAACAGTTTTGGAAAGCTTGTATCGTTATCTCAAAGTTTTAGTATTTAAGTTTCCATCCTAGAGGTCTTGATCACAAAGAAAAATATAGGTTAAGTATGGTACGTTAGTCCAAAAATATTAGTTTAAGGGTGGTTTTCGGCCAAGTTTAAGTGACCGTATTTTATTCGTTATAACTCCGCTTGACGAACGGTTGGACATTTTGGAAAATAGGCTAGGCGAACTCACTTATACTAGAAGACATCTCGTTATAAAAAGTACTACATCCATGTTAAAAACGACCCTCAACATGGTCCTTAGTTGCCGTAGTATGTGTCTAATAGAAATATATTAGTTTTTCTTATATAATATAGTTACGGCAACTTTATGTAAACACGTGTAATTTAATCGTTACAAGTCCGTTTTCTACGTTTT
The DNA here is from genome assembly GCA_019973895.1 of Chrysanthemum seticuspe. NCBI lineage: Eukaryota > Viridiplantae > Streptophyta > Magnoliopsida > Asterales > Asteraceae > Chrysanthemum > Chrysanthemum seticuspe. Next base: position 218,095,923 of record BPTQ01000006.1, read on the forward strand.
ATATGTCCTTAGATTCGTATCAAAGTATAATAATATACTTTTGATTAGTCGACACAATTTATAACGCTTAAGACTCATTTTTGACTCGTAAAAAGGTCGAGACAGCATGCTGAATTTTCTGAAATAATTAGTTTTCGTCGTCAACTTGAAAAATTCATAACTTCTTCGTTATAGCTCCGTTTTAATCCGTTCAAGTGGCCACGTTTTCGTTTTAAAGTATATTTTCTAAATATCTAATCCAAAAATTTTTACTTACTGTCGAAATTTCCAGATTTTCAAAATATGGACAGACCCTTTATAAAACTTGTCGAAATGAGTTTTTCTCGCGCCAAACCTATTCTAACCAATTCAAAACAACTCCGAAGCTATTCTAATCCTACCATACATATTCTTAGGATGTCATGGTTTCCTAGGCATTACCAAGAGTGATATATTACAAGGAATAATTATAGGAAGACATATATATATATAACTCTTAAAATCAATGAAAAAGTGGTACAAACATCATATGACTTGCATGTTTTCTCAAATATGATGAAATGAATATGAAAATGAATATGAAAAGCTTACAAGTTAACTTGATGAGGTTATAAGAACAAAGGATTTTTCCTAATCACCCAAGGTTTTTATCTCAAAACCTTAATCAAGAGTGTGTATAGAGTGTTTATAACTTGACTTGAAAATATTTTGGTGATCCTTCTTGATCCTTATGGTGTGGCCGGTTTTAGCAAGAGGAGAGGAAGAGAGGTTTTAATTTTTCACCTAGGATATTATTGTGTGTATGTGCACATGTTGAGTATAATAAGATATACTAGAGTAGATATTATGCAAATACACATGACTCACCCCCCCCCCCCTCTCGTGTCGACAAGGGGGTGTTAGTCATCTCTTTAATATATATATATATATATATATATATATATATATATATATATATATATATATATATATATATATATATATATATATATATATTTTGTATATAGATGTATAATGTAAAGTTTAATTGAAGATAAGTGGTAACTTGTAGACACATTTGAACATTTAGGGTAGCGTTAGATAAAAATAACTTTTCACGGGTCATGATAAAATATATTGAGGTCATAAAAACTTTAAAAATACATTTCTTGTAAAATTTGAGTGAAATAATAATTATCGTGTAATACTTAAGAAAACCGTCGTAATTATATAAATATAACAATTTTTATACAAAATAAATTTAAAACACTGGGTAACTCATAATACTATTTTTATAATCTTAATATGAGTATGAAAATATATCGGGAAATTTTTTGGAAGTATCGGATCAATTGTTCAGAATAATTAATCACGCGATAGCGTTTATTTAATAAGAAATTATGCGTTTAATGAGAAATTCAAAACCATGCATGAACTAATATGATGAATATTGAGTTTGAGAAATGACCGGAAATTGAGAATTGTGACATTCTTCCCATGTCAGAGGAATCACGTCCTCGTGATTCAATCGATTATACTTAAAGGTCTACCCTTAGGTTTCGCGAAATCAGGGTGTATGGTCAAAGTGCTTATGCCAAAACTTACGCGTCTAGGTTTCTTATCTAATGAGGCTCACTGAATCTGAATAATATGGTGGATCACTTAATGGTTTAGGGGAAACGTACCAGTTACGCATTGCGGGCTGCCTCGGTCCCTACATAGAATGCTCGAGCTCGGGGTGGACTGATATTGAGTACAGGGTTTGGGTTATTTCCTTCAATTGCCACAGCTAGATGAGCTTGCATCGGTGGCTTATTCAACTGAGGACAATTATTCCGGTAGTGATTCGGGCTGTTGCACTCGAAGCAAGTCCTTTGGTTATTCCTCATGTTGCCCGTGTTAACCGTTGTTATCGGTCTTGCACGCTCTCTACACTGGCTTGAAAAATGGCTCGACTGATTGTATATTGTACATAAGCGGCAGGGCTTGGACTTCGGGTGATGATAAGCACATTTAGCACATTTGGGATGCGTACCCGCATACTCTCTTTGTTCAGTACCAGTTGCCACAAAAACTCTTGCCCTTTTGTTGTCTGTTACCACGTCTATCTGCTTATTCGACCCACTTGCTTCCTTCCTCTTGTCACTGCTCTTCAAAGTACCATTTCTAACCATCTCGTCTGTCAGGGTTCCTGCCCTCAGTATTGCACTTTGTATTGTAGACGGCTCAGTCGTTTTCACAGTTCTACGGATTTCGGGGACAAGACCATATATGTACCTCGAGATTCTCTTGGACTCAGGGGTAACTAGATGAGGAACTAGTCTGGCTAACTCATGAAATCGGTCTGTGTAGGCTGCGTGACCAGCCCCTATCATGGAGTTGTGATAAAATTCATCTTCCAGTTTCTGCATTTCATTGTCCGGGCAGTACTCCTCTTTCAATAACGCCTTAAATTTGTCCCATGTCATACATGTAGCTGCTTCTCTGCCCCTAGCCTGTAGCTGTGTGTTCCACCATGTCAATGCCTTCCCTGATAGCAAGCAAGCAGCATACTTTACCTTCTGATGTGTGGCACAATTGCTGATGTCGATTACTGACTTTGTCTTCTCTACCCATCGAGTATACGCCAAAGCACCTCCTATACCATCAAACTCCACTGGTTTGCATGCCGAAAATTCCTTATATGTGCATCCAATTCTGTTGTTGTTGTTGTTGTTGGTGTTGTTGTTATTGTTACTGCCAACTACATTGTTGGTGTCGCCATTCCCGTTCCCGCGGTTTCCTGAGTTATTCATATGGTTTCCAACTTGTGTGACAATAGTGGGAAGCAAGATTTGAAGTTGTTGAGCGATGATGGCGGCAAAATCAGGGTTTCCGCCAGCGTTGTTGTCATTGTTACCCATGTCGCTACCGCCTTCTCTACCTCCACGCTCACCTGTCCTTCCACCCCTTTGCGCCGCACCACCTCGGTTAGTGCTGCGTGTTACCCTCTTTGGTGCCATGATCTCTGCAAGGAAAGAACCATTGAATTCCCAATGTATATACTTAACGTCCTCAAACATAATACCACGCCACAAATTGGTTCCTAAGGTGTGCCCACACCGATCTACGTATGCGTGGTCGCATATGTCCACGTGGGTTGTGACGCATTTATAATTATGTTGGCCACCATAATTATAATTTCCTCATTTCACACGTGTACATACCACCAAGCATACATGTCTCGGTGATTGATGTTACTGAAATAGGTAGCCATTCTATCATCCGATTCTAAACGGTGGAGGAGAAATTTAGGGTAGGTATCTATGGAGAGTCGCACTTGGTGTATAGGAAATTCCTTTAGGTACTAAAGTCACGATGAGGTTTAGTCGCCAACAGTTCCCAAAGTATCCTCAAGAGAACTCCCATCCTCGGGCAAAATCATCAAATCTATACAGCTATATAGTAACACTTATTTAGCTCGATCTCGTGTCTCATCAAACAAGAACTATCACGAGATCAAGTTAGATAAGTGTTTATTACTGAGCTCCATATCTCTGATGACTCAACTAAATTTTGGGACTCCCCTATTGGTACAAGGAAACCATGTTATCCAATGAGGTGGATCTAAACGAAATTTTTCAGAAAACATATGCGCACGAAAAGTGTGTAAGGCGATAGGAAAAGAAAGGATCGTCGTGAAAGCGGTTATAGACTAGGAACTAAAATGCAGCCTAGTTCTCTATAACCAAGTCTCTGATACCAATCTGTCACACCCCCAAAATATCGCAGCGAAACGATAGTGTCATTGGGGTATGACGTCATAGCACAAAGTATGGATAAAGAAAACGACCTTTATAATGAGACCTTTTGAAAAGTCTACCATTCGATTAAATAAGTTAAAGTTTACAAAGAAAGAAATTCCAAAGTTTGATAATACATAAAGGTTTACAAAACATGTCATATGGTAATTGTTAAAAGCACAAATCTCCAATGTATGCCATGTGACCCAAAAGCTCCATGAAACGCTATCACCTTACGACCTGAGATAAACATGCTAAAAAGTGTCAACACAAAGGTTGGTGAGTTCATAAGTTTGTAATAAAATGATCTGAAATACTTTGAGAAATGTTCACACAGCAAAGGCATTGTAAATCCACCCAGTTCCAAGTTCCGCCCATACAAAACTTGCAACCTGTGTGTTCACAACCCATTGCCTAAAATAGAATGACAATCATGAATATGCGCATTAAGGTAGTTAAAAGTATAAATGTCACCACAAGGGTCTTCCAACAACTCGTGTTGGGATGTTCCTCCAACGACTCACGTTGGGATGTATCCATAAAAATGGCCTTCCAACATATAGATGTTGGGATGTTCCTCCAACGACTCACGTTGGGCTGTAACCAAATAAATGGCCTTCCAACATATAAATATTGGGATGTTTGTTTAAGTCTAGTCACTTCACGCACCAAGTCTAAAGTATAAGTAATGTTGTTTGGCAAAAGAGATTATATGTTCTGATAAATAAGCATGTATCTCGCCCCAAATAGTTTGTAAGAATTTAAACGAGTCAAAGCGGGGTATGAACTCACCTGGAATGATTGATATGCTAACAAAATGAAGTGCACGAAAATGAGGCTCGGAAACTATCCGCGACCTAAAATAAATGATATGCTCTAATATAAGTCATGAAACAATGTCGTGCATGCAAATTCATATGATATCCATACCACTTGTACATTTTGGAAATAATGTTTATCGTCAAAATATATGTTTAGGACATCCCGTCGTATAAAAAAAATACTTTACAAGTAGTTACGTTGAATCAACCTCCTACGATAGTCGCAAAATGGTGCACATCGAGTGTTAGGAAACGAACTCAACAGTTTTGGAAAGCTTGTATCGTTATCTCAAAGTTTTAGTATTTAAGTTTCCATCCTAGAGGTCTTGATCACAAAGAAAAATATAGGTTAAGTATGGTACGTTAGTCCAAAAATATAGTTTAAGGGTGGTTTTCGGCCAAGTTTAAGTGACCGTATTTTATTCGTTATAACTCCGCTTGACGAACGGTTGGACATTTTGGAAAATAGGCTAGGCGAACTCACTTATACTAGAAGACATCTCGTTATAAAAAGTAATACATCCATGTTAAAAACGACCCTCAACATGGTCCTTAGTTGCCGTAGTATGTGTCTAATAGAAATATATTAGTTTTTCTTATATAATATAGTTACGGCAACTTTATGTAAACACGTGTAATTTAATCGTTACAAGTCCGTTTTCTACGTTTTATATGTCCTTAGATTCGTATCAAAGTATACTAATATATTTTTGATAAGTCGACACAATTTATAACGCTTAAGACTCATTTTTGACTCGTAAAAAGGTCGAGACAGCATGCTGAATTTTCTGAAATAATTAGTTTTCGTCGTCAACTTGAAAAATTCATAACTTCTTCGTTATAGCTCCGTTTTAATCCGTTCAAGCAGCCACGTTTTCGTTTTAAAGTATATTTTCTAAATATCTAATCCAAAACATTTTACTTACTGTCGAAATTTCCAGATTTTCAAAATATGGACAGACCCTTTATAAAACTTGTCGAAATGAGTTTTTCTCTCGCCAAACCTATTCTAACCAATTCAAAACAACTCCGAAGCTATTCTAATCCTACCATACACCTTCTTAGGGTGTCATGGTTTCCTAGGCATTACCAAGAGTGATATATTACAAGGAATAATTATAGGAAGACATATATATATATATATATATATATATATATATATATATATATATATATATATATATATATATATATATATATATATATATATATATATATATATATATATATAACTCTTAAAATCAATGAAAAAGTGGTACAAACATCATATGACTTGCATGTTTTCTCAAATATGATGAAATGAATATAAAAATGAATATGAAATATGATCATGAATATGAAAAGCTTACAAGTTAACTTGATGAGGTTATAAGAACAAAGGATTTTTCCTAATCACCCAAGGTTTTTATCTCAAAACCTTAATCAAGAGTGTGTCTAGAGTGTTTATAACTTTACTTGAAAATATTTTGGTGATCCTTCTTGATCCTTATGGTGTGGCCGGTTTTAGCAAGAGGAGAGGAAGAGAGGTTTTAATTTTTCACCTAGGATATTATTGTGTGTATGTGCACATGTTGAGTATAATAAGATATACTAGAGTAGATATTATGCAAATACACATGACTCACCCCCCCCCCTCGTGTCGACAAGGGGGTGTTAGTCATCTCTTTAATATATATATATATATATATATTTTGTATATAGATGTATAATGTAAAGTTTAATTGAAGATAAGTGGTAACTTGTAGACACATTTGAACATTTAGGGTAGCGTTAGATAAAAATAACTTTTCACGGGTCAAGATAAAATATATTGAGTTCATAAAAACTATAAAAATACATTTCTTGTAAAATTTGAGTGAAATAATAATTATCGTGTAATACTTAAGAAAACCGTCGTAATTATATAAATATAACAATTTATATACAAAATAAATTTAAAACACTGGGTAACTCATAATATTATTTTTATAATCTTAATATGAGTATGAAAATATATCGGGAAAATTTTTGGAAGTATTGGATCAATTGTTCAAAATAATTAATCACGCGATAGCATTTATTTAATAAGAAATTATGCGTTTAATGAGAAATGCAAAAACCATGCATGAACTAATATGATGAATATTGAGTTTGAGAAATGACCGGAAATTGAGAATTGTGACAGTTACTACTGTGTTACTATTCCTATCATGCTTAAGTTTCACCAACTCTGCTTTTAGATCATGGATAGTATGTAACAAATCTTGATTTTCAGAACGAGTATTTCCATTTTGTCGTAAGACATCTTTGGTATATGCAAGATGATCATCAATATCTTTTGACGCTTGAGCACGAGTCTTTTTGAGTAAATCAAATATGACACCATATTCCTTTTTAACTTTTGAAATTTCTAGTTCATATTTTGAAATTTGACACTTCAGAGACACGTTTTCATCATCCAGTTGCTCAATTTTAGGATAAAGAGTTTTTGTATGCAACTGGTTGATTTTGTTTTGCAAAGAGAGTTCTCGATTATGACAATCTGTTTGACACCATTGAAGACGACGTTTTGCATTTGAAAGCTCGTTAATCAAACGTTCATTTTCAACTTGTAAAGACTTGATTTGTGAACAATATCAGTATTCTCAATATTCTCAACGGAGTCAACAGGATCAGCAGAGATATAATCAAATGCATATGCAACAGAATGTAGTAACACAACATTATGGATATCAGCACAGATAACATCTTCCAAGAGTCGATCAACATCTTTTCTCAACAATTTCTTTTTACGTTTGGTATTTGAAATCGATGTTTTTGTTTGCTCGAAAACTCTTTTCATAAGTCCAAGTTCCTTGTGAAAATCCCTTTCCCAATATATAGCACAAATTTTCAAATTTCGCACATGAGGTAAAATTCTTTTCTGAAGAATATCTCTGTGTGCACGCGCAAGAGGCGATTGAAAATGTTCAACTTTTGTTTCAGAATGAAATTCAATTTCATGTTCCAAAAGTTTGATGTTCGAAATGAATGTTTAAAATATTTTAAAACTTTACATTGTTCAGCTAATGGTTTTATTTCAGTTAATGAAGGTAAAGGACCATTTACTTGTGCAGTATTGGAAAGAGGACTCTCATTAGAAGACTCAGAAGTAGGTGTGAGAACCCAAGGTGTGTTAGAATGATCCTATTGTGTGATGAAAGTAACGTCTTTTGAATAGTTAAATGGTTTATTATAAACAACATTTTCCATTTTTGACCGACTCTCGTCATCTGCATCGAATTCCTCCATGCGATTATATTCAACAACACTCATAATGGAATCATCAATTCTGTGTTCTGCACTATAAACTTGAGGATTTGGTTTGAATGCTCTGTTTGAAAACTTAGGTTTGCAATCAGCAAGATTCGGTCCATATCCATTTGGATTTTGTTTAAAAGTAAACTTTTGAATAGTTGTGATTGACTCACCATGTTTATAAACAACATTGCGAAACTCTTTGATTTTGTTTTGTAAGTTGACAATTTCTTCAAGATAGTCATCTATTCGTTTCTTTGAATGCTTTTTGTACTCACAAAACTGTTTTTGACAAGTTAACAACTCAGACTTGGCTTTTTGAGTATCCGAAGTGAGAGCGTTAAGTTGTTGTTTATGATCGTATTTCAGTTGTTCTATTTGAGGCAACAAAGCATTCTTAGATACAACTAGATCACGTATCTGTTGTTCCAATGATTTTTCGTTTTGGTGAGATTTAGCACAAGCGACTTCAAAACCTTTTTCACGTTTTTCTTGTTTTTGAAAATTGTTGAGTTGAAATTTTAAGCATTCATTATCCTTAGTCAACAGTGCATTTTTGTCTTTTAGTTGCTGATTGATGTTTTTGCACAATTCCGATCGAGATTCTTGGTGTTTAAGTAAGGGCATGAGTACAAGATCTAGATGAGATGAAAGTTCAGCTTGTTCAACGTGAGTCTCAACATGATCATTGTTCAGATCCTCAAGTATAACCACGGAGTCAACTTGATTATCAATAGTAACCATAAGGTCATCTTGATCGTCAAATATAACTATGGGATCTATTTGATTATCATCGGAATGAGATGTAGACGGCTCATGTTGAACACTTTGAGCCTCGTCGGATGTAGATGTTGGCGGAGATATCAGATCATGTATAAGAATGTTAGGATCCGGTACCTGAGACAAGCCGTCAGTGTCATACACTGGGCCTGTGTCACTCATGTAGAGTTCTTGCATGTTAGCCATTAACATCACAGCTGCATTAGCCTGCAAGTCCTCCATGTCATCATTTGAATCAGCATTTGCCATGAAGATTTGTTCCATGTTGGTAAGAGTTCCACCAGCTTCATCCTTTAAAGCTAAGAGTAAAGCCTCTTTGTGATAAGCGCTGCCTCTTGTCCTCGGCTTAGGGCATGCATTAGCCAGATGACCCTTCTCATTACAGTTATAACAACGAATACCATTAATCTCGTTCTAAGCATTACCCTGTTCAACCACTTGAGCCCTTTGTTGTTGTGGAGCACCCATGTTATTCCTCCCAATAGCATTAAACCCTTGACCACCGCCCATTTGACGAACATTACCACGATTCTGAACTTCAACACGTCCATTGTTAAAAACAGCCTGATTCCTTGTGTTTGAAGAGGTACGAATGTGATTGTTGGATTTGTTTGAATATCGTCCGAAGGCTCTAGCAATCATGACAAACCCTTGTTGTAGTGCATCGAAAGCTTCAGTATCCTCATTAGATTCACTATAAAGTGCTTGATCATTGTTGTTGTTGTATGGAACCAGTTGATTTTCTTATGGTATTTGCTGTTGTGAAGGATCATAAGGTGTTATCTTAGCAGATGGTTGAGCAGTAGGTTGTGGAGGATTTGTGAATACAGTTTGTAAGGTCGAGAATTGAGGATAACAAGCTTGAGCCCACAAAGCTAATTGTTGATTATCCGGAAGTGATGGTGAGACAGGGAGTCCATGGATAACTCTTTCTTTGTCAACTTCTTTTGATGAGGCTTCAAATAGTCGTACAACAATCCGTATGTAGCATGATGAAGATTCTTCGCTTGACGGATGAAAATGACATACTTTTCCCAATCAGGACCAAAACTACTCAGGAACTTAGTGTTGACGGCAATTCTTGGCATAATAATGTTATGTTTGTCCAAGTCATTAATGATGTCTGAAAATCGATGATGATATGACTCTAATGTCTCCCCTGGTTCAATCTTGAAGTGTTCATATGCTAAGTAGATTTTTGATTCCATGTCTTCTTGATTGAGTTCAGTGCCTTCCATGAGAAGATGAATATGCTCCCACATTGCTTTAGAAGTCATTCGAGCATCAACACTTCAAAATATCGGATTAGGTAATCCTAAAAGGATGTATTGCATTTCCAGTTCATCGGCTTCAAAGTGTAGAAGTTGATCGGTAGTAAGTTCATTAATACTTGCAATGTGGGTGAGATCATCTCTTGGTGGATTAGCAGTTGGATCTCCGGGTACAGTGATAGTAGGCATCTGAAATGGACCTTCCATGATGACTTTCTTCAAGAACTTTCCATGTGGCTTCTTTAGATCACAGAACCTAAAGAACCTTATCACCCATTGATCATAGTTTCCGGGAGTGAGCATTGGAGATCTATCAAGTGATCCAGCTTCATGTATGGATTGTTGGCTACTTAAAGCTTCACACATCTTTCCAAACCAAGACGGTTCCTTCATAGTATTCCTGGATGGATGTTGATTGTTAAAGTTTGTGTAAGGTTGTACTTGAAGACTAGGGGTGGTTGAATTATTTGTGGTTGAATTGCTCCTTGAGGAAATTGTTGTTGAAGTTGTTGTTGTTGTTGTTGTTGTTGTTGTTGATAAAATTGTTGTTGTTGATGGAGTTGTTGTTGTTGTTGTTGTTGTTGTTGAGGATACACATGAGGGAAGTAGCTAGAGTATGGTGGTTGAGACATCTTGAAAACTTGTGTTGATGATAGATCTTTGTAGTCGAATGAAAAATTTGTTGATGAAGTGTCCTTAGGCGTAGAAAACAGCTTATGCGTAAAGAAGAGCTTATGCGTAAAAACCAATCCTTACGCGTAAAGAATAAACTTACGCGTAGTGATAGCTTAAGCGTAAACTTGAATAATCCTTAGGTTATGCGTAAACTAAACACTTAGTAGTAAGAAACTTATGCGTAATATTTCCTTAGGCGTAAGACGTGCTTATGCGTAGGAAATGCTTAGGCGTAGGATTTCTTACTCGTAAGCTTTTATGCTTATGCGTAAAACTAGGGTTTTATTCCAAAAATCCTTTACACTTATTCAGTGTAGAAGATATCCAAAGTCGAAGTGTTTTCAGGCTTATCCAAGCAAGAAAACACTGAGTAAACCAATTTCACAGAAGATCAAACCAAGGAAATCTTACGCGTAACTTTAGGGTTTTGTTACGCGTAGAAATAACCAAATTTTCCCAAAACAAAATTTTCTGCCCAAAACTGTTTCTAACCCAGATTTTTATGATGAAAAAGCTTCAATATCATCAAAATATCACAAAAGTATGAGACTTGATGATCCAAAACTCTTTTTACCCTTACACGTAGAAAACACTACACGTATCAAATCAAGCTTAAAAACAATGAAATACACGTAAAGTTTCAAACTTTTTACCAAAAACTTAAACTTTATCACCAATAAACCTTGAAAGTACAAGAATCTTGAATTTTAAAGTGAAAAAAATAAGATTTTGATGCGTATGAAAGTATAATAACGAGACTTACGCGTATAGCTTATAACTTCAAAAACAAAATCATTTTCACCCAACTATTTGGCAATTGATACCACTGTTAGGTCACCATGTTTGTAACACAAGCATCAATATGAAAAAATAAAGAGGAGAAAGGATCGGTTGAACACAAAACCAAAAAACACGAATAAATAAGAAAGATTTATGCTTAGAGTGAATGGAAAAGTGAACAACCAACTCCCAAATGGGAGTTTACAAGGTATTTATACGGAAGGAGCTAGGGCAACCCTCAAGCTCCCTTCCTTTACTTATTGGGCTTTTAGATAGGCTCATGGGCTTTCTACATGAGCCTAACCTTGATTACTAACTTAAAAGCCTTAACTAAGCTAACTATTACATATTGATTACAAACACTTGAAATATGATTTAGGAGTGATTCCAACAAATGATAAACACGATTTTCCGTAGTCGTCGTCTTCAACTATAGGATCAATCGTTGCACTTATGCTTGATCTTTCATCATTGGTCATTTTATCAATGAGGTGATATTCATTGTAATCGCGATTTGTTGTTTCATTAATCTCGTATTGATGTTCGAGTCTCCAAATCTTACCTTGTACCAATCTTCAAAGGATAAATTTCCAAATTTCATGTCGTGTCTCTCAATCTCATGAGGGTACGTCCATTCTTCCACCTTTATATTTCCATCACAAAATTCACGAAAAGGGTTACACGAGGGCCATGCTTTCATTGATCCGTCATGATCCGTCATTATAGGAATGCAGTAATGCTTGTTAGGGTCCAGAGCTTCCTTAATGCCCCCAATCGGGATAATCTTTTCCTAGTCCTATTCAAAACTACCAAAATCTTGCATACAATTGTTAGTTCTCAGGTTACAACATAAAGGCGGGTCGAGAGACGGAACATTGACAACATCAACCTTTTTTAAAAATTCCAATCGGGGATTCAATTGTTCCTTCATACTGAAAGTAATTTGGTCCCCTTCACTTCCCAATGAAATTTTTTTTTTGAAGACTTTTATATGTGCTCGACAAGTGGCCAGAAAAGGCCGTCAAACAATTAAGTTTTAAATCTCTCGTTTGCCCATGTCAATAACTACAAAATCAGTAGGAAAGAGGAATTTACCAATTTTTAGGAGAACATTGTTAACAATTCCCCTAGGTACAGCTTTAGAGGAATCAACCATTTCAATCATCATTGTTGTTTCTTTTAAATTGGTAAGTTTTAGTGCATCAAACAATGAAGTAGAAATAAGGTTTACCCCAACCCCCAAATCAGCTAAAGCGGGAATTTTCAGATTACCGATAGTGCATGGTAGAAGAAAACTTTCTTGATAGAGTTCCTTCTCAGGAAGTTGGCTTGGCATGTCCTCGTCGTCTTCAGATTTGTCATCTTCCTTTAAGTAGTTAATCCTGCAAAGATCATTAGTGATAGAAGAGATGCAATGTTCTTCCTTCAATTTATCTTGTGCAAATATGGCTTTGCATGCAATGGCTTTGTCATTACTGGTTTCGAGATTTTTAGCTAACTGCCCAATTTGGGTTTCGAGGTTTTTAATTGCGGCATCTTGGTTCCGTAAGTTCATGTTGGTGTCTTCTTTTACCTTTTTTTTTACTGTAGTATTCTTTTATGTAGGATCGATATATTTATTGTGTTGATGATTCGGGTGGTCTTGGATGATCAAAATACATGTTTTACATTAGAGAGAGAAGTAGAGAGTTGGGTGTTTTCTTGCTAGAGACTTGGTATACAAAAGTATGGAATATTAGATTGAAAAGCACCACCCCTTCCATGGATGGAAGAAGTATTTATACTTACAACTTATACGTCCTCCTGTCGGACTGTGGATCAGGCATACAGTGGGTAAAGACCCGTCCTTCCTCCACAGTGTTACACTAAACTATACTACGCTACAAACTAACTAATAAACTGCTAAATAACGTAAATAACTACAAGTCTACGAGCTAACTTATACTAGATAATATTTGGGGTGACCGACTCTTCACTATGGAATTTTCTAATTCCTAACAATCTCCCCCTAAGGGAGGTCACCCCATGTTTTACATTTTGAATCCTAGCATTCTATTCTTGACTTTGTTCTTGAGCTCGTAGACTTTAATTCTTCAAATCCGCAATCTTTGTGCTTAAGCAGTGACTCTTCATAGTCCGCATATTTTGTACTTTCAGTTTAGGCCTTTTACTGATCCACATCTTTGATGATCTTCGAGCTTTCATTGAGATCATCAGCCATAGTAAATCTCTGGATCACCCTTTGTTGTGTTGCCATCATGTGAAGTTGTGACTTTCGGACCGACATGCTCACACTTTTGAATCATGACATCTTTCCATCAGAGTAGCGGAAGCTTTTACTGGTTCAAGATATTTGCAGCAGCGTAGCAGAAGCATAGTATAAAAATATCTGAGCCAGGTTCTGTAGATATGCACCAGTCATGATTTCTTCAAATTAAGTGTGGATGCTGTGAGCATGCGGCTTTGAATTGACTCCTCAATTCTGATCAGCTGCAACCGTCCAAGTGTACCTGCAAACAACAGTTAGCAATAAAACACACGAAAGTGTCTTTGACCACTTTCGTTGAATTGAGGTACACGGCCCACGGTTCCCCGTTGATCAGTACAAGTACTGCCTGTGATCAGGTAGGATTCCTAAGAATCTCCTTGACAGGGTTTCGCAGCTGTTCTAGCTGTTCTCAAACCGAAACGTCTCAAAGAAGACAACACGGAGTGAGTGAACCAGCGAATTGAGATTCACTGATTGATGAAAAATGATTTGAAAAACAATCGCGTATTGCTTAGAAGAAAGAGTTTTGCAATACGACGAAGGTTTTATGAGAACGATCAATTTTCAATCAAAATACTTTTTGTATTTGAAAAGAGTACACATTCGATGTGCTAGATAAAAGAAGAGATTCGCACATCAAACGGTTTTTCCAAAAGTATTTTTTCAATCAGAGATACTTTTTGAATTTGAAATATGAATACACATTCGACGTGCTAGAGAAAAGAAGATTTGCACATCGAACGGTTTTTCCAAAAGTATTCGTCAATTCCATTCCTGGACCAAGGTTGATTCACGAGTGAATCTCCCCATTGTTTCTATCCAGTTGTCACAAGCTTGATCTTTTGCAAAATCTCACATGTCACCCACCAAGAGCTCGTTTGATGTTGGCTCTAGAGGGATTTCCATCTTCATCGTGAATATTTTTACATATCACTCAGATGTTCTGGCAATACCACAAGGATAATGCGTAGGACTCTCAATATATACTTACTTTCCACATTGTGTGAAACAGCAAGTCTTCATTAATATAGTGTCCTAACGAGATATTGTGGATGATCTCTTGGCTCTAGACTCAATCGTGCACATTTGGTTCCTATGTCGGAGACTAGGGAGAGGGTCTCCTTCTTCAATATCAACAATCTCTAAGAGAAAGTCGATAGATAATGTCGGTTCCCCGTGAGAATGAAACAAGCCCTTTTAAGAGGAACTTGAGTGGTTTGGGAAGTTGTAGTGCAGTGCGTCACTGGGTCCATGACGTCTTGTCTTCAATACCGGCGTTACATTAGTAACCACCAGTAGCATATGTATTGAACCCGGTTACTGCCCTAAGGTTGAATTATTAGAGGGCTATTTCTTTTCACCCTTTTCATATTCATTTCTTTTTCATTCTTCAACCCCTTCAGTGCTTACCGAGACTTCATAACTAGAACCTTGTTGGGTTTATTCCAGTACTAGCTCTGTCTCAGTCCGCACTCTTCCCATATCTCACTTTTCTCCTTTTTTTCATCATACCTAAGAACTCTACACTATCTAGTGGATTGTCCCTGGGTAGATCCCTCCAGCACTGGCAGGATCGTGGGAACGAATACCTAACCTAACCATCCTTATAACTCCATGCATAAAGTAAATTGGTCGGTCTTTTGGTATTGTTCATTCCTTCTTGAAACCAATTGAAAAATCATTTGGAAAAACAATCACGGTACTTGTGATACGAGATCAAAGCATTTTGTACCTTAATAGTTTTGATCATTTAGAAAACCTCCCCCTCAACATGTGCATATGATTTAGAAATTGTTTAGCACATGGAGGCAAGAGGACTTTGAAATATTTTCTTTGATCACAATCTCATTAGAAAAAGCCTTTTGATTTTCTTTGGTAATTTCTCCCCCTCAATATGTGCATAGGATATTTTAAATCATTTTATCACATAGAGGAAAGAGTTCTTTTGAAGCACAACCACGATCACAAAATCCATTAAGAAACCACTTAAAACTCAATCAAGGTACTTATGATAAAACATTGAAACCTTTGTACCTTGATAGTTTAACTTCATTAGAAATGCTCCCCCTTAATATGTGCTTCGAGATTCGAAAGCTTTTTTAGCACATATGGGAGAGTTGCCTGCACTTTGAGTCAAAACGATCACTTGTTATCAGATTTCATATTTAAATCACATTTTCTCCCCCGATCAAAAATATCAAATCCTTTGAGATTTTGGATCCCAAGTGATTTAAATAGGTTTAGAAAACATGGGAGAAAACTGTGTTCATATTAATTTAATTCTGATAGTGGAACAGATTTAGACATTAAAAGATTGTTAGTGTCAGGTATGATAATTTTTTAAGAGATCTTTTAGGTAAAATAAAACATTTTCACAATCAAACAAGAACAGAAAAAATTTCATTTTGAAAGACCTTTAACCTTTGAAGAAAATCATACCATGACATAACATTAAATCTTTAGATCACCACTTATTATAACGTACAAACGGACTTTTTGATGAAATATCGTTTGAAAATATTTAATAAGAAATCACTTAAGATTTGACAAAATAAAGTCCGGTTTATTTCAAGACTTTGAATTCGATTTATTTTCAAAAACAATATTTTTCCATTTTCAAAACAATATTTTTCAAAGTTTTAGAAAAATGGTATCATCACTATTATCCCTGCACAAAGATACGTTAGGTGGTTGAGAAGCTTCCGTTGTTGTTGCTGTAGGGTTTGGAAGAAAACCATCTGCAGATGCAGTGAGACTTCTTTCGTTGGATTTTAATGCCAACTGAAGTCAAATTAATCTCCGTTTCTTCAATCACTTGGAAGAAAACCATCTGCTGATGCAGTGACACCTCTTATGTTGCATTTATGCCAACTCTCCATTGAAGTCCAATTAAGCTCCGTTTCTTCGTTTGTCAACCCAAGATATAGTTACCCTTTCCTTTCGGCATCCAATCATCATCATTTGTGGGATCCGGATCGGGAACATTCTTTTATACCAATATACCTGCATACGTTAGTCTACACAAACAGATATATGGTGGTCGACATCACCCAAACAGCAATCGACTATCAAAAGTCAATCCAACATATCAATCAGTTCATATAAGGCATGGGAATAATGTGTTTATCAAACAATAATCATCTAATCCTAACAATCTTATCCTAGGAACCTAGTCCTTCAACATAGGTTAACATCATTTTTAATTAAGCACATTATGATAATTAAGAAAGCCCGTTAGATGATATAAATTTGAAAACATTCTCCCCCTCAATCAATGACTCATTTTCTAAAAAGTTTAAAAGCGCTGAAGTCATTGATTGAGTTTTCAATTTTTCTGAAAACTCTGAAACTGATTGATTTTACAAGCAACTCATTTTCCACCATTTTGTTAAAACAAATATTTTTCTGAAGAATTTTAGACGGAAAAACATTTGTGTAGGAACAGCAGTCTTTTTGACGACATGCTTTCCTTGTTTTGTTTTAGGATAAGTGCACGAAATATTTGAAAATCGTTTAAGCGTAGCACTTTCCTTTCTTGAAGAACGGGTTGCTATCTGAAATAATAGCAAGCCATGGTTTAAGTATGGGTTACAGTCTGAGGTAACTGCAAGCCATATTTTGAGACATGTTTAGAAAAAAATATTTACACCTCCTGCTCGAACTTCATCTATGGTCCCGTGCCATTATTGAATGACATTTCTAAGACCATAGATATTATCGATACCAGAAGACATGTCATGAGAAAACATATTTTTGGTATTTTTGAATTTTTCTGATTTTTATGGGTTTTTGTTGATTTTATATTTTTCTATTTTGTTTTGTTGGTTTTATATTTTTGTATTTGGTTTTTAATAGATATATACAAAGATAGAGAAGATGGTATAGTTAAAGAAGATGATGATACGAGTACCGAGATAAGGATATCGAGCAGCACGTCGTAGAAGATAGAAGTCATCAATTCTTAAACATTCACCACCAAAGCTTCCAGGGCTCTTGAATCGAAGAAAGAAATTGAACCATCTGAAAGTGAGACTTTGGCAGCTTCCCCCAAACCGAAAATCCTTTAGCTGAGCAGATTCAAAGCTTTCTTTCAAGCTTCTCTTAGCCAGGTGCACAAAGAAGCACACCATTATCATCGAACTTGCTGCTCCTTTTAAGAATAATCACCGTGATTCTTCGTTCGAGGTTATATCATCCAAAAGAACAGCAACATATCATCCCACACATAAATAACACTTCTCAAATTCCCTTTCAACTGACGTCTGAAGCGATCCATTCCAAAAGGTTTCAAGAGAACAATTCCCCCCAAGTAGTTGAATTGATGCAGTCAGTCTCTTTGTATAATGCTCAAGAACTCTCCCGAATACACATCATGAGGGTAATGAAGAACAACTCCCCAATGTTCACATCTTTCGTCCCTGATGAATGTGTATGAAGCTCAAGAACCCGAAGTACACCAATATCCAAGAACTCTCCCGAATACACATCATGCCCAGAAGGAAAACACCTCCCCAATGTTTGTGGTAAACAATGGCTTTCTTCCCTGATGATCGTGTATGAAGCTCAAGGACCCGAAGTACACACATTCCCCAAAGAGAGAACAACCGATAACATTGAAGAAGCAGGCCGAATCACTGATTATCTCTGCGGGTGACAATCTCTGCGGATGTCAACACCGGAATAAGTGATTATATCTCTGAATCACAGATTAAGCCCTCAAGTAAAACAACTGAGCATTCCTAATGTACACAATCTCTTTCCCCTGATGGTTGCGATAACATCGAGATCATCACACACCAGTGTACCTCATTCATCTTCAGAAACTAACTCTAACATCACTTCCCCCACCTAGTTGGAATAAACACTAAACGCCATGAGTCAAACCTTGAGTTTCTCTGCGGTAATGACATTTGTCTTCCCGGGATATCTTCAATCACTTTGAAGTATTAAGTTCATCAAGTTTACTCGCCATGAGTCAAACCTTGATTTTCTCTGCGGTAATAACATTTGTCTTCCCGGGATATCTTCAATCACTTAGAAGTATTAAGTTCATCAAGTTTGCTCGCGTTTAGATACGTGTCTCCTTCCCCCTTGCTGGTTTTGATGCTTCAGAATCAGCAACTCATTGTAATCCCGTATACTAGAAATTTGTAGAGAAGAACACTTGAACTCATGTGAGAATCAACATGCTGAATAATGTGAGCAAGTCTAATTGGGGATTAAATCTGACATTTCACCCTCCCCCAATTAGTGCTCTCCCCTAAACTGGCAATGCCCGGAATATGAAGAAGTCTTTGGATAATCAAATGCAACTCGTCTTTAGTCTTCTAACATGCAGCAGAAAATGTAGAACAGACTGTAGACTCGACCTTCTTCAAGATTGTGTAGTTGGGGAATAGATAGTTAACATCTTCAACTCACACCAAAAAGCATCCCACCAAAAAGCATCCCAATTAACTTACATCTTTCAAATCCCTTTAACTAAAATCCCTCCCAATCAAACAAGAACAGAAAGATGTTCATCAAGGAAATCAGCAATCAGGCCGCAACGAACACACAAGATGGTAACACCAAACTACCAATCAAATCAAACAAGAACAGAGAGATTGTTCAGAATCATCATGTTGATGTATACGTGAAGCATTAACCGGAAGCACTTTGTCGATAAACTCATCAATCCGAGTGAAGATGTCAACCAACGACTCTTAGAAGAAAAACTCCATGTGAAGAAGACCCGATAAGAAGAAGATTGGTTCTTACATGAGTTAGGAGCCGTATGACCATATATTCTCATCAGTCAATCAACCATGCAGAATTATCACACTTCTTCTCCCCCTCAAGAATTGCATAAGGAATTGCATACAAATGTAGTCTATTCACACTTCTCCCCCGCAAAATAAGCACATGATGTCGCCATCGTCATTATAGTTGAGCAAGTGGAATAAGAAAACAATCTACAGTAGCCCGGTTCACTTGATGATTGAAGCGCATGGAAAAAGTACGAAGCATGTTGATGAGAATGGTCATAAAGGAGAAGATTTCTCTTCTTCAGAAGATAAAGCGCACTGACGCGTACACTTTTCTTTTCTTTGGAGAACGAGGCATGAACTGTTGTATTCATACGTCATTATGATGAAGTACGAGGCCTGAACTGATGTGAACAAACGTCATAATCTCTCTCTTTTCATCATCTCTTGGCAAAACATGTAATCATCACCATTATCATTCAGTAGGCTCTTTGTAGTGACAGCTGATGGAGAAAACCCAATATGATGAATTTGACCTTGAAGTAAACTAACCCGAACTCATGACTTAAACTTGCACATGTGTAACAAAGATCGGTGTCGAGAATTCATGCCCATTTGAATCTCTAAGTACTCTATACTCTTCAACCAACCAACCATCAAGTATAAGACGTATATCACCTCTTGAAAATCCACAATTGAATGTGACACTGAGCACTACAACGTAACTCCTTAAAGTGATAGTTATTTTGTGGTGGTGTGAGCCCAATTCCCCCAAGTGGTAAAAGGAAAGGTAAAAGACACCCAACAATAACTAGATTTCCATGTCTTCGTTTTTTGATAATAAGCTCGAACAAGGATCATGAAGAATCTTCATCCATCCATCCCCGATACCTTCAGATACTAAGTACACTCGCCCGTGATATTTCACTTCAACCTCAAATAAATAATAGTGAATTAACTCCGCTGACACATCTTCTTGGTTAAAAGCTCAAATCTAGCCTTCTTTGACGTTTTAAGTGAACTATGATAATGGTTTCATCCCGACCATGGTTTAATGAGCATAACCCCGTAAAACTTTGAAGTAACCAAAACCGCCATGACGAATATCCAAACACACATCCAATTCATGAAGTACACCCTTTTATCCCTTCTTCGAAGCAGAAACCGTAGCACCAGCATCAAATGAGATCCTGAAATACACTTTCCTTTCTCCAGGATGGTTCCATCATTACGAGATTTTACAACTCTATGGTTTAAACCGAGAAATAGTTTCTTTCGCGGGATTTTACAAAACCAAGAATAAACCGTAAGATAGATTCGGGAATGCAAAATACTATTACCAGGATGTTTCCATTGTCACGGGATTTTATAAGTCTATGATTTAAACCGAGGAATAGGTTCTTTCGCGGGATTTTACAAAATCAAGACAAAACCGTAAACAATGTCAGCTTGAATGTGTAATGACAACTTTGGTTTCGGTGAATATCTGTTTTTAGGGGAACATGCAGCGGTTCATCAACGGTTCATTATCCAACATCATCATAATCATCACCCATCCAGTAAGCACTTTGGTAAACACATCATTCTCAAATTCTGTCGGCAATTGCTATGACCATATGGTGAAGTAAACCCGATATACCAAACTTGAACAAGAAGTGAACTTCCCCATATTTGTTACTTAAACTTGTACTAATCCTCGTGAAAAAGAAACTGTGTACACAATGTACAAAACCTCTTGACATTCTCAACTGGGTGAGACACCGAAGTGATAGTTACGTTGTGGGTTAACCGAGAAAGAATCACAACCGTAATTAAATAGCCAAGTCTTTATCACACTCAATAAACGCCCAAACAAGTCATCTTCGCGGAAGGGTAGAAAGAAAGAAGACGAAATAAGTAAACACGCCCGGAAAACCTCACTTCAAATCCAAATAAGAAATACCGAACAACAACCACTTAGTCAACCTAGTTCAAATAATAATTCAAGCCGTGACACAATATCGTCCGTGAAAATGTATAAACCAAAGTATCAAACCCCATAACAGATATCATCATCATCCCTCATTTCAGTCCATCTTCCAAGTATAATTATCAAAATACCACTCTTAGTCCAATTAATTCCAAAAATGTGAATCCAATATTTGATAACCAACAAAATATACGGATGACATATGTATGATTTCAAATAATAGGCCCATGCCACGACCCAAATCAATTGTAAGCCTACACCAAAGAGAGGCCCAATATGATAAGATATTATAACTATGAGTCCAAAGACAACTTTGAGGTCCGGTTCACAAGCCAATAATGTCTCCCGAGCCTCAATCAATTTGATGCACAACTTCAGCCCAAGCCCGGTTGGGTCTAATTAAACAACCCGGATCCACACAAAGCTCACCCGTATATCTTAAAAAATCCCAACCCTAAAACATCGGGTATAAAAGAGGCCACACTTAACATAATCAAACCCTAATTTTTATTTTCTCAAATCATTCGCCTCCCTTATGAATATTCTCACAATGACACAAATATAGGAGAAAAAATCAATCATTCCGTATAAACCATGAACAGCACCATCACAATATCATTAGTACATCTAAACCAAATCACGTCTCAATCAAACCCTAATATAACTTCAAGACAAATCGGTTCCTTCCTATGAAATTTAATCAAAGTGACCTCACCACAGGGATGGTTTGAGAATCTTTGAGTCGAAGGACATAAATTCGCCACAGGGATGGTCACGAGGTTCATAAGAGACGGCTTCAAGATCTTTAGTTAAAGGTCTCGGGTAGGTTTTGAATGATGTGATTTTGTTTTCGTTTTTATTTTTGATTTGAGTTTTGGACAGTGAACGAATCAAAGAAAAGACTATAGCAAGATTGTTATAAGTCTTTCTTTATATTCGGATATGAATAGAAGTCTTAAGCTTCAAACAGTAATTAGATCGATGAAGAATGTTTATTATTTCGTGAGATTGACCTTTCAAGGGTTAGATAATTCATTGAGTACCACGAATAATAACAAAACTGAGATCATTCATTTTATCTGATTTTCTTATAAGTTGTTTGAGTCAAGATCTGTGATGATAAAGTTGTGTGAAAGCCTTTGAGTCTTGTAGAAGATGGAGGATAGTGAAAATTTGGGATTAGTTGTTGGCTGTTGAATAGGATAGATGACACATTTTGCTTATGTAGGGACTGATGATGTTGAAACACTGAGGTCGAGTCTTGGTATTTGGTGAATGGTATAGGTCTTTTGGTCGTGAGTCAATATCTTTAACATCTTCTTCATCTTCCTTTCTGTCAAGTTGTATCAGTCAAGGTTCATTATGACAAGTCGCTAGCCCAAGTCGCTAGCACAAGTCGCTAGTTCTTTTTCTTGACATAAGTCGCCACACATTATTTCAAAGCAAGTCACTACGACTTGTTAAATAACAAGTCGCTACCCAAAAGTGAATAGCAAGTCACTAGGTTTGTTTTTAAAACTCAAGTCGCTATCAAAATAGTGACAAGTCGCTAGGTCTAGAGTCAAGTCGCCATTGACTTTAAAGAAAGTCAACAGATATCCAAGTCGCTACAGAAATATGTAAGCAACTCGCTTGACACTAAAAAATGTCAAGTCGCTATCACAACTCACTATAAAGAAGGTACACTGAATCTGGACACGACCAACTCGCTATGAAGAATAACCATAAGTCGCTAGCAAGATTTCCGACCAACTTCAGACCATGTTTAATACAAACCCAGAAAAAGCACAAGGAAAAACATCCTTTTGTGACCCATGTTTGACTTCACTAGTATGACCAGAATGATATGACCATAACTGTTTGGACAAAAGACATGACCATAATATGGATAAAACTTATATGATCAAACTAGTACAGAAAACGGACCAAATATGTATGGACAAAAACGACACAACAATTTGAAGCCCAAAGTAAACACTGTTATACCACAGTAAAACAGAAACAAATGTTTGCCGACCAAATGTACCAAAACAGTTTTTTTTTTTTAAATGATTCAAAAACCACCATAACCATGATACTAAGCCACACAAATCAATACAACACCATAACCTGGGCTCTGGTACCAATTGTAGGATCGATATATTTATTGTGTTGATGATTCGGGTGGTCTTGGATGATCAAAATACATGTTTGCCATTAGAGAGAGAAGTAGAGAGTTGGGTGTTTTCTTGCTAGAGACTTGGTATACAAAATTATAGAATATTAGATTGAAAAGCACCACCCCTTCCATCGATGGAAGGGGTATTTATACTTACAACTTATACGTCCTCCTGTCGGACTGTGGATCAGGCATACAGTGGGTAAAGACCCGTCCTTCCTCCACGGTGTTACACTAAACTATACTACGCTACAAACTAACTAATAAACTGCTAACTAACGTAAATAACTACAAGTCTACGAGCTAGCTTATGCTAGATAATATTTGGGGTGACCGACTCTTCACTATGGAATTTTCTAATTCCTAAAATTTTACCTTGACCATCCATTCTTTGAGTCTATCACTTTTCTTTGTAGATTCTTCGATATGTTTATGCATTATTTCTTCGAGGCTAGGACTAGGAGGGTTATTGTTGATTCACCATCCATTCTTTGATTCTATCACTTTTCTTTGTAGATTCTTCGATATGTTTATGCATTATTTCCTTGAGGCTAGGACTAGGAGGGTTATTGTTGATTCACCATCCAGTCTTTGAGTCTATCACTTTTCTTTGTAGATTCTTTGATATGTTTATGCATTATTTCTTCGAGGCTAGGACTAGGAGGGTTATTCTTGATTCTAGTATAAAATCCTGGGGATTTTTCTCAGTATTTGGCCCCGTAACCATTGTATCCGTTGAAGGGGGTTCCACTTCCATATTTCACTTCTTCAATCCTTTTGACTTCCTCCTTAGACGGGCCCTCCTTGGTTCCATCGTGTTCATTTCGTCCAACTTGTATGGAATGCACATTTTCCTTGAGCTTTTTCATGTCTCTTCCAAGACTCTTTAATTTGTTATTTATCGCTGCAAGGCCTTCCACATTTCCACTTTTACCTCGATTGCTCCCCCTATTGTGCCACTTGTGAGAGTGGTCAGCCATCTTTTGAATAGTCTCTAAAGCCATTATTGGAGTCATTCCAGGTATTGGTCCTTGAGAATCAATCATTTGCCTTGAGGAGATGTTTAGACCCTTGTAAAAGACGTTCACCTTCTGCTGGCTGTTAAGGTCGTGAGTAGGGCACTTGTATAATAATTCGTTGTATCTTTCCCATGCTTGGTACAATGGTTCATCACCCTTCTGCTTGAAATTATGGATTTCCTCTAATTGCTTTGCAGTCCTAGATGGAGGACAGTACCTTTGAATGAAATATTTTTTTAGGAGTCGGATGGTGTTAACTGTCCTGGAATTTTAGCAGCTCCATTGAGAGAAATAGGGAACACATGTAACATGACAGCATCGTTTGAGACTCTTGGAATTTTGAATAGGCTGACAATGTATTCCACGTTGTCCACATGCTCGTGAGCATCATCGGTAATGCTTCCAAAGAAAGGGTTTGCACGCAACTCCCTCATAAATTGTGGTTTGCTCTAGAATTGAGCATCTTCGGCGATGGCCGGCCTAACAATCCCCGGTCCTTGTTCTTCTCTTGTCAACACCAAATATTCCTCGAGAGTGAGGTCATCAATGTTGACAACTTCCATGGTACCTGAAACTTGAAAAAGATCGTGAGAAATTGAGAAAATTTAAAACAAAATAAAAATGAAAGACTTAACGAAAAATCCTAATATAACTCCCCGAAAGCGGCGCCAAAAACTTGATGCAGGTTTTACTGACCAGGTTTTAGTATTTATAAAGTCTTGTTATACCTATGGTCTACCCTAATGCACTAATGGGCAGTGTACCCGGTCGTGTGTAGTGTAGTATTCAGTAAAACCGAGGTCTTCCTAAGAGCTATGTGTTTGGATTTTAACTATGTCTAGGTGTCACAGATTTTAATTGGTTTTGAGGTCGAAATGATTAACTACTAAAATAAAGAAAATAAAAGATAGCAAGTAAAGGTGAGGGTTGTGATCAATAGAGGAGAAGTATGCTAACCTAGTGATAACATCAAATAGTCATGAATATTAAGTGTCAATTTCCCCTGATAATGCTTGTAATTTATATCATTTATATGGATTTACACTTGTTTTCCATTGTTTTCCACTTTCACGTAAATTACGAGCATTGGAGCTAAAGAGACGCGGAACTGTAGAAATATCAAAATATTTATCATAGTATGCTGACTTTGAAGAAGT
This sequence comes from Chrysanthemum seticuspe, assembly GCA_019973895.1. Taxonomy (NCBI): domain Eukaryota; kingdom Viridiplantae; phylum Streptophyta; class Magnoliopsida; order Asterales; family Asteraceae; genus Chrysanthemum; species Chrysanthemum seticuspe. The sequence continues at coordinate 218,121,585 of BPTQ01000006.1, forward strand.
TACGACGTAACTCATCTCTCACATTACGCCGTAACTAAAGCGTGACTCAGAAAACCAACTCATCAGAAGGTTACGGCGTAACTCTTCCCAAAGGCTACGACGTAACTATATTAGGTCAAATGAGGTTCCACACCGCTGATAACTACGCCGTAACTATTTCATCAACTACGGCGTAACCAAGTATATTGAAGACTACGGCGTAACCACTAATAAGGTTACGCCGTAACTAGCAGATCTAGTGCAAAATACGAAGGAAATGAAGGTTACGGTGTAACTCTTGTTATAGTTACGCCGTAACCCAGATCTGGCCTATAAATACCCCACAAATTCCAGCATTTCTAATCATCCCATTCCATACACAACAATCAGAGAACGTGGGAAAAAGCTAAAGGAAGGTCTAGAGGAGCATACGTAGCTATCTCCAAAGGAGAAATCACTCCCCTACGATAAGCATTAGCATTTTATCTTTTCTTTACTTTCTATTCATGTATTTCGTACCTTTGAATATTGAATTGATTTGTATGGTTAATATGAGTGGCTAAGCACCTCTTGGTGATGGCCTAGTTATGATTCCTTAATTGTTTTGTTTGCGTTTACATTACTTTCGTATAATTATTTCTAAGTGTATGCATGCATAGTTTATTGGTAGCTACCTTTGGTTCGGTAGTTTTGAATGGCGGTAGAGGCCAATTACCTAGGAGATATGACCAACTGACCCTAGGTGAGCGGACTGAGATGGGAAGGGTAAGATATGACCAACTAACGACCCTTTCTACTTGTGTGATTTGACCAACTGATCACCTACCGTTTGGATGAACTTAAGAATTAAGGGTGAGTGTTTAAGTTTCTAACGCCCGGGCACTCACTATTATAAATCTAGCATGTAGCGGTACTTAATGACTTGGCTTAGGGGACCAGGAACAACATGACTTATGAGGGGACACCTGACTTCTCTTGTGGTGGCATCCTTGCTGATAGGTTAGGCCGAATTGACCAAATGTTGTCCTCTCAACTTTGACCCCACCTGAAGTAATTGGAAGTAAGTAGACGTAGACATAACTAGCTAGGAGGAATAACTAGGTTAGCACCACTATCCTCTATTGATTTATCCTTTGCCTTTATTTGCTTTTATCTGCTTTAGTAGTTTAATTAATTAATTCCTTTACGAAACCATTATTAATATGTGACACCTAGAGTTAGTAATAAGCCAACACACATAGCTCTTGGGATGACCTCGGCTTTACCAAATACTACACTACACACGACCAGGTACACTGCCCGTTAGTGCACTAGGGTAGACCATAGGTATAACGAGACTTTATAAATATTAAAACCTGGTCAGTAAAACCTGCATCAAGTTTTTGGCGCCGCTGCCGGGGAGCTATTTTAGGATTTCGTATTAAGTCTATTTTTAATTTTCTTTCTTAAATGTCAGGATACAAGACTCGCAGCTCGAGGCCTTTTCTGGCCACCCCATTCGACGATCCAGAGAAGCAATTTTGGAAAAGGAAAGTTTACTCTCCGGCTCCTATTCAAAACATCTTCTCATTTTATGATTCAGACCAGTCTGACGCAGAACCGGAGGTCGTCAATGAAAATAATATCGATGACTTAACTATGGAGCAGTATTTGGAGCGACCAAATGAGAACTGCCAACAAAGCTTCGCACAGGATTCCAATACTGAAAAATACTCTATTCCAGATCAAATTATTCGAGAGTTACACAAACTTAAGTTTTCTGGAGATGAAGATGAGGACGTTCAGAATCACGTAGAAGAAGTTCTCCACTTATCCTCTCTTTTCAACGTAAGAGGTACCCCGAGCTATTCGGTTACCTCAAGGATTTTTCCTATAACTCTTACTGGAACCGCGAAGAAATGGTATAACAAACTCCCTAGCGAATGTAAAGAAGCATGGGATAAACTAAGAAAAGAGTTTGTCCAGCAATTTTTCCCTCCTTAAAAAATGGCTAAGCTTCTTGGTAAAATCTATCAATTCGTACAAGTTGGAGAAGAAACACTTTACCAGGCATGGGAGAGATTTAATGAGCTACTATATCGATGCCCCACCCATGATTTAAACAAACATCAGATCGTTTACGTCTTCTATCGTGGGATTAATGCTCAAACACAAGAACTTCTCGATTCCCCAAGACCTATTCCTAGCATGACTCCTGACCAAGCCTTGGAATGTATCCAACGGATTTCTGAACATTACTACAAATGGCATATGGATACAGGGTACGGACCAAGAGACAATTTCAATCATAAGGTAATGAAGACAATAACAAAACAAGAATATAATTATGGGGAAATTTTCGAAAAACAAAGGATAGAAAGAGAAGTTGAAGCATGCAGGATTGAGAGAGTTAAGAGTGTGTTTGAGATTAAAACCGGGATCAATCTTGAAAAGAAGATTCTTGATCACATCAATGAATCAAGGGAACGAGATAATAGAATTGATAAAATGATGAAGACATTCGTGGATAACACAGTCTCTTCTCTCAAAATTCACGATGATAGGTGATGAGTGTGTAAATACTCATCATTTTTGGTTAAATCTGAACTGCAAAACGTTTAAAAATGCTCAGAAATGCATCAAAATACTGAAAATATTCCAAAATTGTATTTTATATGTTTCAGATGCAAAATGTTCAAAATCAGATGAAAAATGAGCTAAGTTTGCATAATTGGCAGTTTCAGTCCCCCGACTTTCAGAAAATGGCAAAATCAGTCCCTAGGCACTTATTTTATAAGAAAAATCACCAAAGGTCCTTTTTAAATCATAAGTTTTCAAATTTAGTCCTTTGGTGAAAAGTTCCAAAAGTTTTGAGAAATTTCAGTTTTGGTCCTTGGATTTTTAAAAATGGTCATATTTAATCCTTGGAATTTCAAAAGTGTCAAAATTAGCCCTTGGTCTATTAAATATTGGCAAGACCAACCCTTGGACTACATCTTCATAAATTACAGTTTGGTCCCTGGAATTTCAGAATTTACATGAATGGTCCTTGTGTTATTACTCATCCAAACGGACCCTTGTATTATCCTAGGCCCAAAATAAATAAACAAACAACCCAAGCCCAATCCAAATCCTTACCCAGTCCACCCTTTTACCCATCCAACCCGAATCCAAACCCGCCCATTTTAAATATTAGAACCAGTCACGGGTTCCCTCTACCTCTCCCCCATCATCACCCCTAGCCTGTAAAACCACCCACGCTCACCCTTTCCATCATCATCACAACCACCCTATCTCTATCCACCTCACCCCAAGCCAAACGCATTTAATGCACCCTCCCAGCTGTTAAAACTATTTTTGGCGCCAAATGCATCAAACGGTCAAAAATGATACCTACCAATCCTATGGTCCATATTGCTGCTGGGAACTATTCAGAGATGAGAGAGAAGCTTAGTTTGGGTATAAAAAGAGGAGGAAGACTGAGAAGCAAGGAGAGTTAGTTTATTTTTTAACAATGTATGTCGTTTTTTAGATTATCATGTCTTAAATAGTTTGCAGTTGTATTTTCAAGCTTATTTGTATCAATCAAAAGTACTTTAGTGTATTGCAACTTATTTCAAATATCAATTCCAAGTTTATGTTCAAGTTTCAAATTTCAAGCCACTGTTACATTTTTCACTTTCAAACTCTAAGGTCCAAGCTTCAATCAGCTTATTTATAAGCTCAAACAAGCTTGTACTAGCTTATTATAGCTTTCTGCAAGCTTGTCTTTAAGTTTCTAGCATTTTGGATATTGGTCAACAAAAGTCAACATGGGGCAAATCTGATGCAGGAATGGAATGGGTTGATGCAGTAATGGAAATGGGTTAGTTTAGAACTCATTGGGTTGGTTTTTATAGGATAGTAGTTCTGGTTTCCATGTTTTCAAGCCATAGTGGCTGGGAACCATTGTAAGTGCAAATTTCAAGTTCATAAGTATAATCTGTTTTTGTAATTTTAAGTAGTTAAAAACTGTTTCATTAGCTGTGTTTAGGACAAGTGAACTCAACTTAATCAGTAACATTAGCTAAATCAGTAGTTTGTCTAATCAAATTTGCTTATTAGTAGTTAAAGGGGTGTTTGGTTTATAGCTTAATCTGTACTAAGGTGTGTTCATGTGTTTGAGATCTGTTGGATCATATTTGTTTAGTCCATTTGTGCTCTTATCTGTCTTAGTTTTGTGCCTGCAACCATCCAAAGTCAACATCACATGCATACTATCTTATATGGTTAACTGTTGAGATTTTTTAAAAATCAAGATCTTGTTTTGTGTGTAAAATCCATAGACATAGCTTGTTGTAACTTCATTTCATCACAATAAACCAATACCAGTTCTCACATTTGATTCAAAACTCAACAAAGTCAGCATTTCATATTTGGTTCAAAAGTCAAAATCTGAAAAAGCCATTTTGAGCTCAGTTAGGAGGATTTTTCATGAGCTCATCTCTGGGTCTTATCAAGTGAAATTTGTGGCTTCATAAACTTCAGCTGGTATCATTTCTTATTAGCATTTTTGAAGAATTTTATCAAATTTTTATAAGCTTCATTTGAGCTTATCAAACAGGTCCTAATTGCCCTGTTCACAAACTCATCTTAAACTGAGTTTTTCTCAGTTTTGTGCAAGCTTGCACAGGGTTCATTAGAGCTACCCTAGGTCTGATTTTTGGTTTGCTAGTTCTTAGCCAGGTCTTTTCCAAGTTCCAACTTTTGGTTTTCAGTTTTAGCTTAATTTGTAGCTTGTGCTTATGCCCAAAGTAGGCACCCAGAAACTGTTATTAGCACTTTTAATCAAATTAGCCAAATCTTGGTAGTTAGCATTGCAGAGGTTAAGAGTAGTTGTTTTAAGTTGTTTTTGAGTACCTGTATCATTTTATAGCTTCTGTAATCAGCTGGTATCATTTGGTGTTCATTTGGCTTATTTTAAAGTGCTTATTCATAAGCACTTGGATAGCAGTTTCAATTTCTTGTACACAACACCCTGTTTTTCCATTTTTCCTAGATTCCTAATATAATTTTAGAGTTTTCTTGAATTTTTCAGATTTTTCCAGTACTGTTTAGTATTTTTCTTGATTTAATTCAGTTTTTAAGCATTTTTAATTAGCATTTAATACAAAAAATTAAGAAAAGGTTCAAAAAAAATAATTTTTCATTTTTCTTAAGTTAAGATAAATATAAAAAGACAAAAAAATATTTTTCTAGATTTTTCTTAGTTAAATTTGTATTTTTAAGCCATTTAATTAGTTTTTAATAGTTTTTAATTCCTAGAAAATACAAAAATAATCAGAAAAATACAAAAATAGTTTTGAAAATTCTATTTTGTTATTTTAGATTTTTCTAAGTCAAAATTTTATTTTTCTAGCTTTGTGTCATATTTTCTTGCATTTTAGGCTATTATTTAAATAGTTAAAAATAGTTTTAAATTAATAATAATTAGAATAATAGTCATAAAAATAATTTTCTTTTTCTATAAATTTTCTTTTATCATTAGGTTTTTAAAAATATCATTTTCACATTTTTAGGGTTAATATTGCTTTAGTTTCACGTTTTCATTTGTACGTCGCGTAGTTTTTAATTTCAGTTTTGCAAAAACATAAAAAAAAACATCATTTTAAAAATAGTGATAGCGTTTATTTAATATTTTTTATCTTTTTAATTTCCTTTAATTTGCATTTAAGCCGTTGTAATTTGTTGGCTTTTTCTGTAGTTATAATTAATTCAGATCTCTTTTCCGTTCAAATTCCTCGATCACTATACGTTTGGTGATCCATTGCATAGCTCGCTGGGACATAACGACCCGGGGAAACACTATACTCCCCTGATCTTCATTGCATTCGTGCTTGAGCTGTTTTAAGTTTCTTACAGTTGGCCATTCACAAGTGGTCAGCTTGCGTGAGAAAACTTGACGGTTTTGCACGGATCAAATTTTTGGCGCCGCTGCCGGGGAGCTGTGATGATCTATCTTCCGTTTAGCAGATTAGTAGTTTGAATACTCACTCTTTGTTTATATCATCCATCTCTATCTATATATATATCCATATTTTCTTATAAAAAATCCAAAAACCCAAAAACAGCCAAAAACGTATAAAACACAAAAATATTTTTCTTTTGTTTCTATATATGTATCAAATATAAAAAATACAAAAAGATTTGTCGTTTTCTTTAATAATAACAACTTAAAAGATTACCACCGCAAACCAAGGCAGTGCACTACCTAACTGGGGGTGCGACCATAATAAGTTCCCGAACTAAAGATTTAAAACTTGCCTTTGTGTCCTTGTGATTGGTGTACCTTTTTCAAAGAAGCCATTCATATTGTGATTATTGGTTAAGTTCACTGTTGTTTTGCCTCGATTTTGTGTTAATTGATTTTGTTGTGATATCTACTTGTCAGAACCAGAAAACCCATAAAGATTCTTCTCACCCCAATTTTTATAAATATCTTCATAATTCCATTTCTCTCCTTAACTCTGAGGTCCCTTAGAGTTAACTCTAGTGCATGCGCACTCGTTCTTCTAGATCATTGAGTCCTTTGCGTGATCTAGCAGAAATTCCTAGAAGACGTTCTCGTAGACGTGCTGCCCAAATAGTCGAACCCGAGATTCGTACTATTTCAAGCAACAATATGGCAGACGAACGTACTATGGCGGAAATGCTCCAGGCACCCACCGAGGGTTATGGAGATGCCATCGTTTTACCAGTAATCAATTCTGATCACTTCGAATTGAAGACACATTTGATCACACTTGTGTCTACGAATCAATTCCACGGGTTTGATCGTGAAGACCCGTATGCACACATCCGATGGTTTAACAAGTTGACTTCAACTATCAATTTCAAGGATGTGCCACAAAAAGTCATCAAGTTGATGCTTTTCCCATTCTCACTTGAGGGGACAGCCCGGATTTGGCTGGAAAAAGAACCCCCTCGATATATCGAAACTTGGGAGGATCTTGTTCAAAAGTTTGTGAATTATTTCTTCCCTCCATCAAAGACGACTAATCTTAAAAATGAAATTTCTGGATTTCGTCAAAATTTCGATGAAAACTTTGGAGAGGCACGGGAGAGATTCAAAGATCTCCTCAGGAAATGCCCCCATCATGAATTCATGGAGCTTCAACAAGTCAATATCTTTTACAATGGGTTGAACGGTAACGATCAAGATTCCTTGAATGCAGCCGCAGGCGGCAATATCTTGAATCGTAGACCTAAAGATGTGATTGATATTTGCGAGCAAAAATCAAAAGTTCCTATTTCTCGCAACAAAGTCAATACTCCTAACCCTCCTGCTTCTTCATCCAGTAACTCTTCTGAGTTAGCAGCTCCGATAGCTGCTCTAACGGATGCCATCCGTTGTATGATTAAGGATGTTAAGGAAATCAAAAGCGAAATTCATAAGCCAGAACCAGTCAAAGCCGTAAACAAGGTGTGTGAAACTTGTAGTGGTCCACACGCGTATTATGATTGTCAAGCAACCGATGCTTCCTTTTACCAAGCTCCCGTAGCTTCGGTAAACCACAATCAATACCGACCACAGGCTGATCCTCACTACCGTGCACCTAGCGGTATGACACCACCTGGTTTTCCTCCTGTGCAAAACCATGGCAATCAAAATCGCTTCGTTCTGAATCAAGGACAAAATTTCAATAACTCTCAAAATTTCAATCAAAACCGGAACAATTTCAACCAACCATATCAAGCTCCTAATCATCAAAGTTATCAACAACCTCCTCAAGCTCCCATGCCAAATGACTTCATGAAAATTACTGAGTCAAACATACGTTCAATGCAAACTCAGATCAATAACATGAGAGTTGAGCTTAAAAAGGAAATTGATACCACAATGTCTCGGCAGACAAATGAGTTAAAGAATATGATGAGCAGTTTCATGAACATGAATATGAACAAAGCTTCATCATCTTCTGGAGGACTCCCAAGCAATACAATTCCCAATCCAAATGCCGAATTGAAAGCCGTCACCACTCGTAGTGGTAAGACGCACAATGGACCTTCGACTCCTATGCCCCCTCCTCCTGTGGCAATGAGTCAAGTTACCAAGGATACAACGGACAAGGTGCAATTCTCAAGCCCACGAAGTACCGCACACGTCCCACCTTCGGTAGTCCAAGCTTTAAGTCCGGAACCCGAAGTTCCGAAGAAAAATCCTGAGCCAGAAATGACTTCCATCCCGGCTCAAAAGTCTGGTCAGCTTCCTTACCCATCAAGAATGAATGATGAGAAGCTCAAAGACAAAAACAAAGAGCAAATGGAAAAAATTTTCCAAATCTTCAATGAGCTACACTTTGATATAAGCTTCGTTGAGGCTCTCGTTCTAATGCCTAAATTTGCATCCACGCTTAAAGGCTTACTGACCAATAAAGATAAGCTATCAGAGATGGCTAAAACCCCTCTAAATGAGCAATGCTCAGCGGTCCTTCTCAAGAAGCTTCCCAAAAAGCTTGAAGACCCTGGCAGATTTTTAATCCCGTGTGATTTCTTGGGGATGGTTCAATGCTCCGCCTTGGCCGATCTTGGCGCTAGCATTAACCTCATGCCACTCTCAGTATGGAAGAAACTGTCTCTTCCTAAACTTTCATCCACTTGTATGACACTCGAGCTAGCGGACCGTACCATAACTCGTCCACTTGGGATAGCCGAGGATGTCGTGATGAAAGTGGGAAAGTTTCACTTTCCTACTGACTTTGTTGTAGTAGACTTCGATGCAGATCCTAGAGTTCCCCTCATCTTAGGGAGAGCTTTCTTGAGAACGAGTCGTGCTCTGATTGATGTGTTTGCTGAAGAGTTGACCATATGGGTTGACAACGAAGAGCTCACATTGAATATCAACCAGAACTCCAAACCTCTGTCCAAACAGAGTGTTGCCACAATTGATCAAAGATCTGAAAGATTCAATGCAACACTCTCAAATTTCACGGTTAAGACGAGTCACCAAAAACGTTCTGAGTTGAAAGCTTTGAAAATCAACCCTGGTTCAAACAAATGGTTTGAAAGCTGTACCAGGGAAGTCAAGAGTGTTCTTGATGATGATGATGATGATCTAGAATCGGAGACTTCATCGGAAGTGGTGGAAACTGCTAGCTCTAAGAGCACACCACTTGTCCCACCTCCGGAATCAGTTTATCGCATCGAGTTTGTTAACTCTGTGGATGAAACCAAACTCTCCTCAGTTTCATCTGAGTTGGATGATGATGTTTGTGATCCAATGGGAGACATTCGTCCCATTGATGAATTGCTCAAAAATGATCCATCATCTTCTAGTCTTATTTCCGACTCTTCCATCCCTTCTCTCACTCCTGATGAGGAAGATGACAACTTTTGGAATGAATTCGATGCATTTCTTAGTGATGAGTCAATTCCAACAGGAATTGATAACACTTACTTTGATCCGGAGGGAGACATCCTTTTTCTGGAAAATCTGTTGATTGAAGAACCGTTTCCCACCCTCCCTCCCGGACATCTTCTTGACAATCACCATATAAGCTTCAAGTTTAAGCTTAACAATGTCAAAATTGGTGATTTGCTTCTTTCTACTGAGGAATGGACTTGCATTCTCATGTATGTCTTTATTCCATTCTTCACAGATGGTGTGGTTGCTCTTTCCCTTTTCTCTTTCGGGAATGAGGACACCATCTTTGACCCCGGTATCATCCCTTATAGTTTCTACTATTAACAATACCGAGGTTGTATCTCGTCGGTGTGGAACTTTCTGATGTTCATATGTTTATTAACATTGTGAACGAAAGTCCGATCGAGATTGGTTTTCCACGTTACTTTCCCCATGAACCAATTAATTCGGGGTC
>BPTQ01000006.1:218131499-218142246 GCA_019973895.1 Chrysanthemum seticuspe
AAAATCCTTGGTTAACAGTGCATTTTTGCTTTTTAAGTCCTTATTTAATGCATAACATTCCTCCATTTTGATTTGATGGTCTTGAATTAGACGAGCAAAATCTGGATGAGGCAACAGTTCAGCTTGTTCAACGTGAGTTAGAATATGATCATTATTTAGATCCTCAAGTACAACCACGGAGTCAATTTGATTATCAAAGGAAACCATAAGGTCATCTTGATCGTCAAATGTAACTACAGGGTTAACTTGAAAATCGTCAGAATGAGATGTAGATGACTCATTTCGAACAGTCTGATTCGTGCCGGATTCAGATATTGGCGGAGATATTAGTTCAGATATGATGATGGTTTGTTCGGGTACCTGAGACAAGCCATCAGTGTCATACACTGGGCTTGTTTTACTCATGTGTAACTCATGCATATTAGCCATCAACATAACAGCTGCATTGGCCTGCAAGTCCTCCATATCATCATCTGAGTCTGCATCTGCCATAAAGCTCTGTTCTTTGTTTGTGAGAGATCCACCAGCTTCATCCTTAAGAGCCAAAAGAAGAGCCTCTTTGAAATAAGCACTGCCCCTAGTCCTTGGCTTTGGGCATGCATTAGCCAGGTGTCCCTTCTCATTGCAGTTGTAGCATCGAAGACCATTCAACCCATTCTGAGAATTTCCCTGTTCCACCACTTGAGCTCTGTTGTTATTCCTACCCATAGCATTAAACCCTTGACCACCTCCCATTTGATGACCATAACCACGATTCTGAACTTCAACTCATCCATTGTTCACAACAGCCTGATTTCGTGTATTGGATGAGGAACGAATACGATTGTTGGATTTGTTTGTATAACGGCTAAAAGCATTAGCAATCATAACAAATCCCTGTTGCAATGCTTTGAACGGATCGGATTCCTCATTAGTTTGACTATGAAGTGCTTGATCATTGTTGTTGTTGTAAGGAACCAATTGATTTTGTTGAGGTTGCTGTGATGGATCGTTTGGTGTGACTGAGGCAGTTGGTTGAGTTGCTTGTTGAGGAGGATAACTTTGTTGAGCATATAAGGCAAGTTGTTGATTTTTCGGATGTGTTGGTGGAGCAATTTGAGCACGGAGAATCCTTTCCCGATCAACTTCCTTTTCATGAGGCTTCAAGTAATCGTACAACAATCCATATGTAGAATGATGCATATTCTTCGCTTGACAGAGAAAAATGACATACTTCTCCCATTCAGGACCAAGACTACTCAGGAACTTAGTATTCACTGCAATTCTTAGCATGATGATGTTGTGTTTATCCAAATCATTGATGATGTCTGAAAATCGATGATGATAAGACTCTAGTGTCTCTCCAGGTTCAATCAAGAAGTGTTCATAAGCCAAGTAAATTTTGGATTCCAAATCCTCCTGATTGAGTACAGATCCTTCCATAAGAAGATGAATATGGTCCCACATTTCCTTTGCAGTCTTTTGAGCATCAACACTTCGAAGAATTGGGTTAGGTAATCCTAAAAGGATATATTGCATTGCAAGCTCATCAGCTTCATAGTGTAGAAGTTCTGTTGGATTTAGATCTGCAACAGTAGCAATGTTTGTTTGTTCATCTCTTGGTGGAATAGCAGTAGGATCTCCGGGTACAATGAGAGTAGGCATCTCAAATGGACCTTCCAAGATAACCTTCTTTAAGAACTTTCCATGTGGCTTCTTCAGATCACAAAACCTAAAGAATCTTATCACCCATTGATCGTAGTTTCCTGGAGTGAGCATTGGAGGTCTATCAAGTGATCCAGCTTCATGAATTGATTGTTGGCTGCTTAAAGCTTCACACATCTTTGCAAACCAAGTGGGTTCCTTCATAGTGTTCCTTGATGGATGTTGATTGAATTCATTTGTGTAGGGTTGAACTTGAAGACTTGGCGGTGTTTGAACCATTTGTGGTGGGGGAATTGCACCAAGTTGTGGAGTATGTTGTTGATTAAATTGTTGTTGATTAAATTGTTGTTGATAAATTGCTTGTTGTTGATTCCATTGTTGATGTTGTGGACTTAGTTGTTGTTGTCGTTGAGGATAAGTGTAAGGTAAATAGTTAGAGTATGGTGGTTGAGACATGTTGAAAACTTGTGTTGGTAAAAATGGATCTTTGTAGTCGAATGAACCTTTGATGAAGAAGTATCCTTAGGCGTAGAAATCACAATAGCCAAGTAGCACTTATGCGTAAAAACACCAAAGTTACGCGTAATAATAAGAAGTTACGCGTAGATTTAGCTTACGCGTAAGTATGGAAAAGACGCTAAAGTTATGCGTAGACAAAAGTTAGGCGTAGAAAGTTAGGCGTAGGATTATCTTATGCGTAAGACTGGGCTTAGGCGTAAGAAAAATCTTATGCGTAGGATTTCTACGCGTAAGCTTATGCTTATGCGTAATTTTAGGGTTTTATCCCAAGTGATCTTTTACACTTCACAGTGCAAAAGATATCCAAAGTCGACGTATTTTCAGGCTTATCCAAGCAAGAAAACACGGAGTAAACCACGCAAACAAAGATCAAACCAAGGAAATACTTACGCGTAGTTTTAGGGTTTCACTACGCGTAGGTCTACTCGTCAATTTGATTATGCTCAAAGATGTTTCTAAACCAGTTTTTGTGTGATGAAATAGCTTCAAGATCACCAAATAACACAAGAGTGTGAGATTTGATGAACCAAACCTTCTAAAACAGTTACGCGTAGAACTATACCCACGAATAAAAACTAGCTCAAAAACAATGATCCACGCATAAAGTTCCAAACTTTTTGCCAAAAACAAGTATTTTAACACCTTAAAACGTTGAAAGTACAAGAATCTTGGATTAAAAAGTGTAAAAAACAAGTTTTAAGCGAAGCAAAGAATACGTTATCTTTACGCGTAAGACCCAAAACCAAAATATTCAAAACAAAAGTGTGCACCCAACTATTTGGCGATTGATACCACTGTTAGGTCACTAGTTTTACAAACACAAGTAATATAGAAAGAGATAAGGCGATTGAACAAGATCTAACATACACACACACGAAACAATAATACGGTTATGCGTAGGATATGTGATGAGAGAAAAACTTGAACAACCAACCTTCAAATGAAGGTTTACATAGAGTATTTATAGGAGGAAAGCTAGGGCAACACTCCTAGTTTCCATCCTTTCTTTAATGGGCTTGGGCCTAAGCTCATGGGCCTTCTACATAAGCTTAAGGCTAATAACAAACATAAAGGCCATAATAAAGCTAACTATTACATATTAATTACAAACACTTGATTATGGTTTAGGAGCGATTCCAACACCGACTCTTAATCATAGTGAATATGGTGAGTTGATAACCATATAGTTTTTGGTAAACTATCAACCATAAACGGATTTTTCAAGTCTTTACCAGTAGCCGTTTACTCTGGACTAGTTGATTCTTATGTGTGTAAGACATGGTGAATCAATAACCATTTGTTGTGTATCTCAGATATACACCTTTTACAATCAACTCCCATCAATACTTGGCTATGTAATATTTGAATAGAAATAACCAACTTGAGTCATACCAAAGTTACTTTTAACCAAACCATTATCCAAATATCTTCCAAAGTCAATACAATAATATCTATATTTACTCCTTAACCTACCAAAATAGGAAAAAGTAAATATACTCATTAAATAACCCTTGCAACCGACTTTGTCTATATAAGGAGATTTTACTTTAGGTAAACTTCATCAATTCACATTCAAACAAAATATCCCCAAAACCATAATTATGAACAATCCTTCCAACACCATCGTCATCTCATCTGATTCAGAAGAAGAGTATATAATTGAGTCAGAGACATCAGGATGGTTTGGATACTTTCCACCAGGGGCTGGCACTTCTTCCACAAAGTATACCAAAGAAACTATTAAGCGAGTCCCTACAGCTAAACCTGCAAAATCTCTTCAGTTCTACTCCAGCTCATCAAATGATGACGAGGCAAATGATGAAACTTATTCCATGGCTAAAGATTTGCCAAATGCTCTTTCAATAGCACTGGAAACAGCTATCTCCAATATGAAGCAGATATCCAACCCAACAAGGCCTGCAATGCTACCAAAGCCTCCTTGTTGGGTTTTAGGTTCCTTGTATGATGAATTACTTTAAGTAATGGAACCGCGGACAAGCTTGAAGATAGCCACGGACAGAAGAAGAGTAACCACTGATGAAGATAACCGCGGCTAGTAGTATTGAGTAACTGCTGATAGTATTGTAAGCACTGCTAGTTCTATAGAGTCGGTTAGTTTATTGTATCAGATAAATATGGAAAAGATATTTATCTTGTAGGTTACGTATTGTATATTGTATAGGACTCCTTATCCTATAAAAGGAGGTCCTTGGCTAGGTTAGATATACGTGTATTTTATATCTAAAGTCGTTTTCACTTCAAGGTTGCAAAACCCTAATACTGTAAGAGTATTCGTATTAATAAATAATATTGAGGTGTTGAAAGTTAACTGTTCTTCTTCTTAAGATCAAGTGTTAAATTCCGCGTAATACTTGATAAGCTTTTGTTACTAGTCAGTTTCTATATTAGATCGTTTGCTCAACTGGGATCAACAAGTGGTATCAGAGCTTGTGATCTAGAAACTGGTATCAAGAAGAAGTTTGTTAATCTGTACTTAAGAAAGTTAAGATGTCTGAAGAAACTCATATGGTGACTGCTTCTAAGGTTCCCATGCTCAAACATGGTGAATATCAAATATGGAGGATGCGAATGAGGCAATACATTCGCATGATTGATTATGCTCTATGGGATGTTGTTGAAAAGGGAGACTCTCTTCCTTTGAAGGGTGATGATGGTAAGGAGATTGCTATTATAAGTGAACCTGATAAAGCTAAGAGGAAGATGGAGATTAAGGCTCACAGTATTCTCTCCATGGGAATACCTAATGAGTATGCATTAGACTTTGATCAGTATGAGTCAGCTAAAGAACTATTGGATGCTCTTGAATTAAGGTTTGCTGGTAATGAAGCAACAAAGAAGTCTAGGATGAACATGCTTAAGCATCAGTTTGACACCTTCACTGCTCAAAGTGGAGAAAATATTGATGGCACATACAATAGGCTTCAAAAACTCATCAGTCAACTGAAGGCAGTGGGTTACAAGTTCCTTCAAGAAGACATTAATTTGAAGTTCATAAGGAGTTTATCATCTGATTGGGCTATTCATACCATTGTGTGGAGAAACATGACGGACTTTCCTACAATGACTCTAGACAATCTCTTCAACAACTTGAAGGTCTATGAGTCTGAGAATACCTTTACTAATTCGTCTTCTTCTAATCAAAACATTGCTTTTGTATCCACAAATCACAAAAGCTCACAAGATGTATCCACTGCTGCCTATGGTATAACCACGGCTATTGCAAACAATACCACTGTTAGTGATAATGTCAGTGATGGTGCAATTTGTACTTTTCTGTCAGATTTAACTACTAGTGTTGATGTTTTGAATCAAGATCTAGATCAAATTGATCCTGATGATCTTGATGAAATTAATCTTCAATGGCAAATGGCAATGCTGACTCTCCAAGCAAGGAAGTTTCTGAGGAGGACTGGAAGACATGTTAGGTATGATGGTCAAAGGAGAGCTGGATTCGACAAAAGCAAGATGGAGTGCTTTAACTGCAAGAAGAAAGGTCATTTTGCTAGGGAATGTCGAGCTCCTAAAAGACTTGAGGGCATTAAGAAGACAACGGACGAGCCAACTTCAGCTTTGGTTGCTCAGGATGGACTTGGTGATTATGATTGGAGTGATCAGATTGAAGAAGGTCCAAATGCAGCTTTTCTTGCTAGTCAAGCTTCAAAAGAGCATAACTTTGCTCTAATGGCCTATGCTTCATCCTCTGGTTCAGATTCTGAGGTATCTAATGATTCTAAAGCATCTAATTGTTCTTTTAAATCATGTTCTGAAAACTTAGAGTCTCAAAAGGCTATCACTGAGAGTATGAGAAAAGAAGTAGATAGATTGACTCTAGATAACTTAGGATATAGAGTTGGCTTAGAGGGTATGGAAGAGAGGCTAAAATTCTGTATTAAATGTGAATTTGAGTATGTTGAAAAGATAAATATACTAGGTGGCGAAATTGATCTTAAAAACAGAGAGATTAAAATGCTTAAAGATAAATTAGCAGAAGCAGAAAGTGTAAAAGCTCAGGCCCTAGAGGAAAAAGAAAAACATATTGTTAGGGTTGCTAAATTACAATATGCTTCTGATCTTGTACAGAAACCAATTGGCCAAAAACTGCTTAGAGATGGTACTGGTATAGGATACAATGATATGCCACCACCCCCTTTAATGAAACATGCACCACCAGTTAAAGAACTGTCATTTAGTAGTGAATTCAGTTTTAATAAACCTGTTGAAGAAGTAAATAAGACTGAATTACCTAAGATAAGTTCTGATAAGTTATCTGGTGCTCCCATAATTGAAGATTGGGAATCAAATTCTGAGGATGTTAGTACTGAATCAACTAAGTCTGAAAAGATAGAGCCAGTTAAGAAAGTTGATTCTAAGCAAGTCAATTCTGTACCTAGATTTGGAGCTAAAGTTACCAAGAGAGTTGTAGAGTACAGAGAAATTCCTAGGGAACATATGAAACAATTTAAACCTAGGGGAAATCAAAGAAACTTAAATGGTTTAATTTCTAACAGATTAGGTGATGAGTTTCAATGTGTTAATAAGGCTTGTTTTGTGTGTGGTAGTTTTGAACATTTACAGAGGAATTGTAATAAAAACAGACCACAAGTTTGGAATCATTGGAAGAGGGAAAATCATAAAAACTTTTCAAGTAAAACATACTCTCATCCTAACAGAAACATGATTCCAAGAGCAGTGCTGATGAGGAATGGGAATACAAAATCTATTGTCACTGCTTCACAAAAATGGGTTCCAACCACGGCTAAGCAAAATGTAAACGCGGCTAAGCAGTGTCAAACCACTGATAAGCCAAAAATCACCACTGATTCAAAAGAAGTTTTAAAAATTCCAAAGGTGATAACTGATACAGTGGTTGGAAATCATTTTTATGCTGTTAAGGCCTCAGCAAGTTGGCAATGGAAGCCTAAGACAAAGGTTTTACCATATGTCAACTGTGCATCAATGGACCTAACAAAATTTGAATATTTTGATGCACAGGGCAGACCCAAGTCAGTACTGACTTGGGTCCAAAAGAGGAACTAATCTTTGAAATCTTATGTGCAGGGCAATCTTCAAACTGAGCTAAAAGATAAAGGAGTATTTGATAGTGGTTGCTCTGGGCACATGACTTGGGATGGAAGCAATTTGGAAGATTTTGAAGCTTATGATGGAGGATATGTGGCATTTGGCAATGATCCAAAGGGAGGAAAGATACTTGGCAGAGGCACAATCAGAACTGGGAAGCTAGACTTTGAGAAGGTCTATTTGGTACAGGGACTAAAGTACAATTTATTCAGTGTTTCTCAAATGTGTGATAAGAAAAACTGGGTACTTTTTGGGGAAACTGAGTGTGTGGTGTTATCTCCTGAGTTTAAGATGCCTGATGAGAAGTTTATACAACTTAGGGTACCTAGGAAGGAAAATATATACTGTTTTGATCTTAAAAATGTTCTTCCTAATAGGTCCTTATGTTTGTTTGCTAAAGCATCTGTTGATGAGTCAATATTGTGGCATAGAAGGCTAGGTCATCTAAATTTCAAAACAATCAATAAACTGGTAAAAGGAAACTTAGTGAGAGGGTTACCTTCAAAGGTTTTTGAGTGTAAGGAACTGTGTGTGGCCTGTCAAAAAGGAAAACAACATAGAGCCTCTTGTAAGACCAAAACAGTAAACACCATAACACAACCACTGTTTATGCTTCATATGGACTTATTTGGACCAACTTTTGTTAGAAGCTTGAACCATAAGCAGTATTGCCTAGTTATCACTGATGATTATAGTCGATTTTCTTGGGTATACTTTTTGGCTACTAAGAGTGAGACTAGTGAGATTCTTAAAAGTTTCATTACTAAGATAGAAAATCTAGTAAGTCATAAGGTCAAAGTAATCAGATGTGATAATGGAACTGAGTTTAAGAATAATGTGATGAATCAGTTCTGTGTAGATAAAGGTATTGAAAGACAGTTTAGTGTTGCTAGAACACCACAACAGAATGGTGTAGCTGAGAGGAAAAATAGAACACTAATTGAGGCTGCAAGGACTATGTTGTCAGAATCTAAGTTACCAACTACCTTTTGGGCTGAAGCTGTAGGAATTGCATGTTATGTGCAAAACAGAAGTAAGGTAGTGAAGCCTCATAACAAGACCCCCTATGAGCTGTTACATGGTAGGAAGCCAATGATTGCATTCCTAAAACCTTTTGGGTGTTCTGTTACCATTCTGAATACCATTGACTACCTAGGCAAGTTTTCAGAGAAAGCTGATGATGGATATTTTTTAGGCTATTCCACTAATAGTAAAGCCTTTAGAGTATACAATAGGAGGACTAGAATTGTTGAAGAGAACCTACATGTTCAATTCAGTGAAAAGACTCCTAGTGTTGAGACCAAAGGACCAGACTGGTTGTTTAACATTGATATGCTAACCAAATCTATGAATTATGAGCCTATCATTGCAGGAACATCCACTAATGCTGATGCAGGTTTACAGAAGGATTCTGAAGTAGATAAATCTTCAAAGGAAGCTGATTCTCCAACAGAGTTCTATTTGGTTGAAAAGTGGAAAACTGGTACTGTTCCTTCCATCATTCACAAGCATGGTCTCTCTGATGATGATATACTTAATACTGGAGGCAAAGTTGATCATCATCAAGATAAAGATGAGTTGGTGCAAGATAACTCAGTGTCGGTAGAAGAAATTGAAAAGAAGAAAAAGCAGTCTGCAAGCACTGCTAAGCCTACTGTAAGTGCTGATAGGCCATCTGTAAATGCTGACAAGCCATCTTCTACCACTGATAGTACAAGTGCAATTCCGGCTACAAGCACTGATGATAGTACTTTCTTTGGACCTTATCCAAAGCCACTATATGGTAATGAGGAGTATCCACATGATCCTAATATGCCTGACTTGATTGAGATGGATACTCCTACTGATGATGAAGACTTGGATGAATTCTTCAATGCTAATTTGACTAATTTGGACACTGTTATAAATGAAAGTCCAATTACCTCTACCAGAATTCACAAAATTCATCCCAAGGAACAGATTCTTGGAAATTTGAATACTCCAGTTCAAACAAGAAGCAGAGTAAAGAATTCAGAACCCTTTCCTGAACATGGGTTCTTTGCAAGATCTCTTCACAAAAGAAACAGTCATAAAGATCTGCAAAATTGCTTGTTTGCTTGTTTTCTATCTCAAAAGGAGCCCAAGAGAATAGAAGAAGCTATAACAGAAGAAGGATGGGTTGAATCAATGCAAGAGGAGCTTCTTCAATTCAAACTTCAAGAAGTTTGGACATTGGTTGATCTTCCAAATGGGAAGAGGGCTATTGGTACTAAATGGGTATTCAGAAACAAAAGGGATGAAAGAGGAATTGTAGTGAGGAACAAGTCAAGATTGGTTGCTCAAGGATACACACAAACTGAAGGTTTGGACTATGATGAAGTATTTGCACCAGTTGCAAGGATAGAAGCTATTAGATTGTTTTTGGCTTATGCTTCATTCAAGAATTTTGTTGTGTATCAGATGGATGTTAAAAGTGCATTTTTATATGGCACTATTGATGAGGAGGTATATGTTTGTCAACCTCCTGGTTTTGAAGATCCTGATCATCCTGACAAGGTTTACAGGGTGAGGAAGGCTATGTATGGACTGCATCAGGCTCCTAGGGCATGGTATGAATGCCTATCTACTTATTTGATGGACAATGGGTTTAAGAGAGGATTGATTGACAAAAATTTGTTCATTAGAAAGCACAAAGATGATATTTTACTTGTTCAGGTTTATGTTGATGACATCATCTTTGGGTCTACAAACAAGGAGCTATGCAGAGATTTTGAGAAACTTATGCATGATAAGTTTCAGATGAGTTCTATGGGAGAACTCACTTTCTTTTTGGGGCTACAGGTTCAACAAAGGACTGATGGTATTTTCATTAGTCAAGACAAGTATGTAGCAGATGTGTTGAAGAAATTTGGGTTTCAAGATGTCAAATGTGCTAGTACACCTATGGAGACTCAGAAACCTATACTACCTGATGATGGGAGTCCCAAAGTTGATCTGAAGTTGTATAGATCCATGATTGGATCTTTGATGTATCTGACTGCATCTAGGCCAGATATTATGTTCTCACTTTAGAACGTGTGTGTGTATGACTCTTGTATTATAGACCGGATCTACGTCAGTCTATGTAGTTTCTAGGTTAGTACCTAGATATGTTGAAGTCTAGTTGAAACCCTGAGGGTAGTAGTCCATCATATCCAAAGACTCAGAGGTATCCACATGATCGTGAAAACTGTAGAACTTTGGGTTTAAAGAAGTTGTGTAGACGATGTATGAACAGAACTGATTACTTTTACGGTAGTCAGGAAACAACTTGGACATCGGGGTTTTTCTTTCACTCAAGAGGGTATCTTGAGTAGACTTTGAATAGTACGTATTCAAAGAGTTTTAGAGACGTATCGAGGAACAAACATCTGGGTTTCTACTACAGTAGTTGTATTTGGACTTGTTCATTTTATAGTAGAAACACGAAAGATTACTTGTTTCAAAACAGTTAGTCAGGAGAGAA
>BPTQ01000006.1:218147399-218311514 GCA_019973895.1 Chrysanthemum seticuspe
TGAATTGGTGCAAGATAACTCAGTGTCGGTAGAAGAAATTGAAAAGCAGAAAAAGCAGTCTGCAAGCACTGCTAAGCCTACTGTAAGTGCTGATAGGCCATCTGTAAATGCTGACAAGCCATCTTCTACCACTGATAGTTCAAGTGCAATTCCTGCTACAAGCACTGATGATAGTACTTTCTTTGGACCTTATCCAAAGCCACTATATAGTAATGAGGAGTATCCACATGATCCTGATATGCCTGACTTGATTGAGATGGATACTCCTACTGATGATGAAGACATGGATGAATTCTTCAATGCTAATTTGACTAATTTGGACACTGTTATTAATGAAAGTCCAATCACCTCTACCAGAATTCACAAAATTCATCCCAAGGAACAGATTCTTGGAAATTTGAATACTCCAGTTCAAACAAGAAGCAGAGTAAAGAATTCAGAACCCTTTCCTGAACATGGGTTCTTTGCAAGATCTCTTCACAAAAGAAACAGTCATAAAGATCTGCAAAATTGCTTGTTTGCTTGTTTTCTATCTCAAAAGGAGCCCAAGAGAATAGAAGAAGCTATAACAGAAGAAGGATGGGTAGAATCAATGCAAGAGGAGCTTCTTCAGTTCAAACTTCAAGAAGTTTGGACATTGGTTGATCTTCCAAATGGGAAGAGGGCTATTGGAACTAAATGGGTATTCAGAAACAAAAGGGATGAAAGAGGAATTGTAGTAAGGAACAAGTCAAGATTGGTTGCTCAAGGATACACACAAACTGAGGGTTTGGACTATGATGAAGTATTTGCACCAGTTGCAAGGATAGAGGCTATAAGATTGTTTTTGGCTTATGCTTCATTCAAGAATTTTGTTGTGTATCAGATGGATGTTAAAAGTGCATTTTTATATGGCACTATTGATGAGGAGGTTTATGTTTGTCAACCTCCTGGTTTTGAAGATCCTGATCATCCTGACAAGGTTTACAGGGTGAGGAAGGCTATGTATGGACTGCATCAGGCTCCTAGGGCATGGTATGAATGCCTATCTACTTATTTGATGGACAATGGGTTTAAGAGAGGACTGATTGACAAAACTTTGTTCATTAGAAAGCACAAAGATGATATTTTACTTGTTCAGGTTTATGTAGATGACATCATCTTTGGGTCTACAAACAAGGAGCTATGCAGAGATTTTGAGAAACTTATGCATGATAAGTTTCAGATGAGTTCTATGGGAGAACTCACTTTCTTTTTGGGGCTACAGGTTCAACAAAGGACTGATGGTATTTTCATTAGTCAAGACAAATATGTAGCAGATGTATTGAAGAAATTTGGGTTTCAAGATGTAAAAAGTGCAAGTACACCTATGGAGACTCAGAAACCTATACTACCTGATGATGGAAGTCCCAAAGTTGATCTAAAGTTGTACAGATCCACGATTGGATCTTTGATGTATCTGACTGCATCTAGGCCAGACATTATGTTCTCAGTATGTGTGTGTGCAAGATTTCAAGTCACACCCAATACCTCACACATGAATGCTGTTAAGAGGATCTTTAGGTATTTGAAAGGTCATCCTAAACTGGGCCTTTGGTACTCTAAGGATTCTCCTTTTGATTTGGTGGCCTACACTGATAGTGACTATGCTGGAGCTAGTCTGGATAGGAAGTCTACCACTGGAGGATGTCAGTTCTTGGGAAGCAGATTAATTTCTTGGCAGTGTAAAAAGCAAACTATTGTGGCAAATTCTACAACTGAGGCTGAATATGTGGCTGCTGCTAGTTGCTGTGGTCAAGTTCTATGGATTCAGAATCAATTGCTGGATTTTGGGTACAATTTTATGCATACTAAGATTTACATTGATAATAACAGTACAATTTGCATCATCAAAAATCCTGTTTTACATTCTAGAACTAAACATATTGAGATAAGACATCATTTTATTAGAGATTGTAATGAGAAAAGGTTGATTCAAATGGTAAAAATCCATACTGATTTCAATGTTGCTGATCTTCTCACAAAAGCTTTTGATGTGGGGAGGTTTCAGTATCTTGTTGTTAGTATTGGAATGCTAATTCTCTAAATTTCTCAAATTGTTTTGTACAAGATTGTAAAAGTATTGGACTGTTATTATGTAATCTTAAGTATTGCTATCTCTGTTATAACCACTGATAGTGTTGTTTCTAACCACTGATAAGTGTTGCTTCTAACCACTGATAGAGTTGGTCTATCCTCTGCTAGTTGTTCTGTGTTTTCTCTAATCATTGTGCAGGAAAATGCTAAATCATTATAGAGATGCAAGAAGTACTGAAATTTCATTGTTCATTCAACAAAACAGTTTACAGCTTACAGCTTACAATGAAACTTCAAGTGCTGAATAACGACTACAACTATACATGATTTTCTCCTAATATTTCTACTACTACTATCCTTGCTGATATCGTTTGAATGCTGGATATGCATTTATCATATGCAAACAAAGCAGCTAAGGATCAAAATGGAAAGGATGGATTGATGAAAATGAAGAAGCTGAAGCTGATTGTGGCAGATAGATGGATGATATGATATTCTTCTTGTGCTCCATCTTCTCTTACCATCATTCAGCAACTTACTCCATCTTTCCTTTTCCCTTCCTGGTTACGATATGTGAAGAAGCACCATGATTTGGTGCCCTAAGACCAAGAACCACCTCTCTGTCACTAGGGAGTGGTGGGTTTCTTGCTCGAGGTCTTGGTTGGGGGTTAGAAGATGAAGGTTTGGAGTTTGCAGTTCTCTTCTTAGAAGAGTCATCAGAGTCTTCTGAAGCATCACTTGGATCCACAACACTATCATCTTCAGATGATGGGAGAAATGGAGATTTTCTTGGTCTTGGTTCTAGTGGAGGCAAATAGGTTAGCCATGGGTTTCCATCTTCACTTGATGATGAAGATGATGAAGAGGATGAGGTGGTGGTTAGATCAACCACTTCTGGTTTGTTCCAACTAGGATTCCACATTTTGGTTGATTGGGAATTTTGGAGCAATTAGGGTTTTATCTCTTGATTGGTTTGGGCGTTATATGATATATGGGTGCTTTTTATAAGTGAGGATTAGGGTTACTGAAGTAACTAAGGGACAGGTTAAATGTGGTTGGAGAGTTAATGAGGTTCTTGGGGATTGGACTGAGATATATTCTAGAAGTTGACTATGTTGACTTTACTGTTCTAACCTCTGATAGGTCATTTCTAACCACTTCT
The DNA here is from genome assembly GCA_019973895.1 of Chrysanthemum seticuspe. Taxonomy (NCBI): domain Eukaryota; kingdom Viridiplantae; phylum Streptophyta; class Magnoliopsida; order Asterales; family Asteraceae; genus Chrysanthemum; species Chrysanthemum seticuspe. The sequence continues at coordinate 218,150,617 of BPTQ01000006.1, forward strand.
GGCTATTTCTAACCACTGACAATCATAATCTTTGTCTTTGTGTTTGTTTTGTGTTGTCTTGCAGGAAAGAAGGATGTCTTTGCATAAGGAGCTAGTGTGTTTGCTGCTTATGTTTGTGTTACAAAAAAAAAAAAAAAAAAAAAAAAAAAAAAAAAAAAAAAAAAATTTTAGGGTAGTTTTGTGTCCATAGTACTCCTTCTTATCTTGTGAGATACCATTCTCATTGGCCTGGATTTGCTTGCTCTAATGATGTTGTGCAGTTGGAAGGAGTGGTTATCTGCATCCACTGATGGAGTATTTCATCTACTGACAGATGTTGTGGAAGCACGGATAGTATGCTTATCTGTTTTGATACTTCAGGGGTTGTTTTTGACACTTTGGCAAAAGTATATCTTACTTATCAAATCACGGATGGATCACTTTTGCTAAACTCATAACCACTTCTACTTCTCCATATCCTTAAACCCTAATCACTTTTATTGATTTCTTCACAAACCCACCTTATTCACATCATTAATGGATTCACAGAAAATGCCTGAGTTGTACTCTACTTCCCATAATCTTGTTGCTCTTCTCACCAAAGATGCTCGCTCTGAAGGGTTTCATCAAATGATTGATTTCCTTGTTCATAGTCCTATTCACTTTGCTTTAACGATTGAACCTACCATTTTCAAAACCTATATACGACAGTTTTGGAAGAATGCTACCCTTGAGGAGGTTAATGGGTTGGAGGTTTTTAGTACTAGGGTGGATGACAATGCTATTTCGGTTACTGAGGAGCTTATTCGAGAAGTTTTGCGGCTGGATGATGCTGATGGTGTTGATAATCTTTCTGATGCTGAGATTGTGGCTGGTTTAGAGCGATTAGGATACACACACAGAGGTGAAAAGGTACAATTTTTTAAGAATCTGTTTTCTCCCCAATGGAAGTTTTTGCTTCACACGTTATTAATGTGTATGAGCAATAAGACCACAGGATTTAATGATTTTCCTTCCAAGATTGCTACTGCTATTATTTGTTTGTCAGATGGAAGGAAATTTAATTGGTCTAGGATGATTTATGAGGGGTTAGTGCAGAATATTAGGAAGAAGGGAAAGTATTATTTGTATCCTCGATTTGTTCAATTGCTTGTGGAACGACAAATTCAGGATCCTATTGAACATGTTAGAGAGTATGAAATAAATCGTATGATTCCTCGAGTGTTTGCATATATGAGGAATCCGCCACAGAACGTTGTTATTCCAGATGTTCCTTTGTTTCCTCACATGTTAAATTTTCCTACTGATTCTGAGGTTCATGAGGTTAGCAGAACAGAGGGCACTAAGCTTCCTCAGGCTAGTGCTAGTGGTTTGGTTAATGAGGCTGTCACATGGTGTGGAGGTGACATGATTGGAAGGGCTTCCACTACTGATTCATGCTTAGATGCTGGTCAGGATAGTGGAAACATCACTAAGACCCAACCTTTGGCAACTCCTAATGTGGGAAGTTCTTTAGAGCTTACCACAGGTGGAGGTATCCCTGGCCAACTGGCTACTACAGGGTACATAGATGATCAGGCTCGGTCTGGTGCTATGTCTTTTGTATCCAAGGATTCACCGCTCGGAGCAGTTAACACAGCTCGAAGTGATGAGGATAGGTTGGAACCTGATAATGTATTGACGGTTGATGATTATGTACATGATGACTTTTTCGATGATCCACCTCTCGGACCAGTTAACACAGGTCGAAGTGGGGAGGATATTTTTGAACGTATAAATGAATTGACGGTTCAGTGTTCTAAAATGGAGGATAAGATTTCTAGTCTACAGGAGGTCACTGTGCTTCAGGGTAAAACTATTCGGAGGTTAAAGCATAGGGTCTTGGTTTTGGAGAGAGTGAAAAGACCTGGACTTGCTGTTTTGAAGGCTTTGAGGCGTCTGAAAAAGAAGGTGAATTCTTCTTCTACTCTGAATGTGGATGATGTATCCAAACAGGGGAGGAGTGATGGCATGACTTCAGGGGAGGCTGGGAATGTATCTGTTGGTGTTACTATGGATGAAGATGTTGACAGTGGAGATCAAGACTTTGTAGTTTCTGATAAAGCTGGGAATGCTGTTGTTCTTGAAGAATTGAGGAATGTTGATATAATACAGAACACAACCACTGATGGTATATCTGAAACCCCGGTTAGTAATTTTGTAATCACTGATGTTGTTTCAGATTTGGCTATTGTTTCATCTACTGTCATACCCACTGCTGTTACAACTACTTCTACTGTTGTTACCATTATTTCTGAATTACCATCTAAGTCTAAAGAAGTAGAGAAAGAGGCTGCCAGCACATTGATTAATTTGAGCAAAACTTCATCTATACCTACATCAATTATTGCACCTGCTTTATCTATTCAGTCTACTGCTACTAAAGCAAAAGGTAAATCAAAAAGTTTGGTTATTGGTGAACCTTTGAAGAAGAAAATGATCAAATCTAATGTTGGAAAAGGCAAAGAAGTAGTACTGAAGTTCAAAAATAAAGCAGAACAAGAGGCTTATGATAGAGAGATTGCTAGAAGTATGGAAGAGGAGGATAGAGCAGCTTTGGAAAAGAGAAAGAATGATGAAGAAGAAGCTAGTCAGAAGATATTAGCTATATGGTATGAATCTCAAAATTATCTTAAAGCTTCAGAATTGATCAATGATGAATATACAGTACAAGAATGGGCTTTGTTCGATGATGAAGAAAAGGCTAGACTTCTGGGAATGTTGGCAAAGAAGGTTAGTAGAGGAAAGAAGAAAATTGTAAGAAAGAAACCTCCTTCTATTGCTCAGTTGAGGAATGTTTTGATGAGAATTATCAAGAATTCTGGTATATATGTTTCTGAAAATCTTACTACTTGTGCATTTACAAGAATTTTGGAAATCTATGAGAGATGTATAAGAATTAATAATGATGATTTCTGCCCGATGGATTCTCAAAAGGAAAAAGAGTGGGAAAAAGATCATGATGCATGGATGGAGAGTAAACGAAAAAGAAAATCTGTAGTTCCGGAGACATCTGATTCTAAGAAGTTGAAAGTTGTTGCTGAAGTGAATCCAATCATTTCTTATGAGTTTAATCTTTTATATGGCAGTGAAGGAGTTTGGAAGATTCAAAGACTCAATAATGATGTTTCTGAGTATAATAAATTTTCTCAAATGCTTCAATATTTTGATAGAGATGATTTGATGAATTTTTGGGTACTTTACAAGAAATATTTTGGTGAAGTACATCCAGATGATTATCATGAGAGGTTGATGTATCATAATTTGAAGATTCTATTTGAGCCTACTCATGATGAACCAGAATGGCAAGGACTCTACAATGGTCAAGTTACTCGTTGGTTTTTATATCAAACCTGTGGAGTTCATGTTTTAACTGTTTCTGGTCGGATTATTCATATGCTTGTAGAAGGTGAGTATCCTAAACTGAATAATCATCCAGCAATAATTACTCAGATGTTGAAGTCAGGTTGTTTCAAGATGTTATTGTCCTATGATAGTCAAGCTTATGACTTGCTGAAGAAGTATGAGAAGATACTTAAAAGTAAGTGTTTGGCTACATCCTCCACATCAGATGTTTTGAGCTTAAAAGAAACTTGAGAATTCTGTTGGAATTTGTCAAGTTTAGGGGAGGATTGTTGGGTTTTAGGTTCCTTGTATGATGAATTACTTTAAGTGATGGAACCGCGGACAAGCTTGAAGATAACCACGGACAGAAGAAGAGTAACCACTGATGAAGATAACCGCGGCTAGTAGTATTGAGTAAATGCTGATAGTATTGTAAGCACTGCTAGTTCTATAAAGTCGGTTAGTTTATTGTATCAGATAAATATGGAAAAGATATTTATCTTGTAGGATACGTATTGTATATTGTATAGGACTCCTTATCCTATAAAAGGAGGTCCTTGGCTAGGTTAGATATACGTGTATTTTATATCTAAAGTCGTTTTCACTTCAAGGTTGCAAAACCCTAATACTGTAAGAGTATTCGTATTAATAAATAATATTGAGGTGTTGAAAGTTAACTGTTCTTCTTCTTAAGATCAAGTGTTAAATTCCGCGTAATACTTGATAAGCTTTTGTTACTAGTCAGTTTCTATATTAGATCGTTTGCTCAACTGGGATCAACAAGATTATAACAGGTTTTCCCGAAAAATCAATTTTTGGCGCCGTTGCCGGGGAGGGCATGTAGTGAGTTTTTCGATTCCGTCTCGATTCGCGTGTATTTGAAGATCCTTCCCCAAGTGAAGTTATCGTTGTTTTTGTATATATATCTTTTTTAAAAACCCAAAAACATCTAAAAAATCAAAACATTCTTCCTAGAGTGTTTACAAAACCATAAAAATTAAAAAACCAAGAAAACAAATCGAAACGTCAATTGTTACGTCGGCTCACCTTGAAGGTACAACATATACACGGGGTATAAGAAAGTCTTGACATTAAATTTCAGACTGAAGAAAGATCCACTCTTCTTTCCCGCTCCGTTGCGCGTACTTTTGAGAGCTACCGAGCACCGGTTGACGGGACGGTTACCAAAAAGATTGTTTTTCAAACAAGTTTTCTTAAAAATAAATACCAAAAAAATTTTCATTTTTCAAATTATTTTTCCTTTTTACTTTTTGATTTTGATTTTTTTTAGTGCATGCGCACTCGTTCTCAGTCACGATGTAATCGTAATCGCATAATAGACGTACCCGAGCTACGTACTATTATTGAAGAACCCGTCATGGCGGATACTCGAACAATGTCCGAGTTGCTTCAAGCTCCCGTAGCATCACCTTAGCCGTCTAGGAAGAATGTTTTGTTGGTTTTTTAATTTTTATGGTTTTGTAAACACTCTAGGAAGAATGTTTTGATTTTTTAGATGTTTTTGGATTTTTGTAAAAGATATATATACAAAAACAATGATAACTTCACTCGGAGAAGGATCTTCAAATACACGTGAATCGAGACGGAATTGGAAAACTCATTACATGCCCTCCCCGGCAGCGGCGCCAAAAATTGATTTAGGAAAACCAATTATAGAGTATTTGTAGTAGTTGGTAACTCAAATGTTATTTGAGCACCCGGATCGTTCCTAGCGAGAGATGAATGGAATTTTCAACTCACGTCGACATGAAACTGATCACCACCCAAAGTGGTGTAGCTTACGATGGACCCACGGTTCCTACCACTACTTCTTCTTCTCCATCTCGTGTGGTATATCGTGAGACCGGGGTGACAAAGGACCCGGTGCTTCCTACTAATATGGGGAGTACCGAGAATGTCCAACCCACGGTTGTCCCGACTTCTGAGCCCAAAGATGCTCCGGTTAGTGCTGAAAAGACTAACCCAAAAACAACACTTCCGTACCCGTCAAGAATGAATGATCAGAAGCAACGTGAACAAGCAAATCTTCAAATGGAAAAATTCTTTCAAATCTTTCAAGATCTGAACTTCGAAATTAGCTTCGCGGATGCTCTTCTTCTCATGCCTAAGTTTGTTTCGACACTAAAAGGATTGTTATGTAACAAGGAGAAACTCTTGGATTTGGCAAGAATGTCTTTGAATGAGAATTGTTCGGCGGTTATCCTCAAGAAACTTCCCGAAAAGTTAGGTGACCCCGGCAAGTTTCTCATTCCTTGTGATTTTCAAGGAATTATTCAGTGCTTCGCCTTGGCCTATCTTGGCGCGAGTATCAATTTGATGCCAAAATTGATCTACGAAAAGCTTTCATTGCCCGAACTAACCCCAACGTGTATGACCCTCGAGCCAGCCGACCGTACTACAACTAAACCAATCGGTATAGCCGAGGATGTTTTTGTTAAAGTGGGGAAGTTCGATTTCCCCACTGATTTTGTTGTAGTCGATTTCGATGCCGATCCTCGAGTACCCCTCATTCTCGGAAGGTGTTTCTTGAGGACGTGTCATGCGTTGATTGATGTGTATGAAGGAGAGATCACTTTAAGAGTGGGTAAAGAAGCCGTCACATTCAATGTTAACCATACTTCTAAAAATCTAACCAACCAATATGATGTGGCCAAAATCATTGACACCGAGGTGAAAAAGGACCCGGTAATTCCTACTAATAACGGAAGTACCAAAAACGTCCAACCTACGGTTGTCCAAAAAGCTGAGCCTAAACCGTCTAGAATTGATCTGAGTCTTTCACGATTTATGGTTAAGAGTTTGTCGACCATACGTGTTGAACGAAAGAAGAAACAAAAATTAGAGACCACAACGGTAGTGGTGGAAACTGCTAGCTCTCAGAGCACACCACTTGTCCCACCTCCGCTTTCTGTTTCTCGTATTGATCTTGTTCCTAAGAACGTTAAGCTTTCTTTGAGTGGCAATCTCCCTCCTTCTTCTGAAATTATGGAACTTTCTTCTAAACAAATCATTTATGACTCTTCCCTTTCCCTCACTCCGTTTGAGGGGAGTGATTCCATCATGGAAGAGATTGAGGCTTATTTAAAAAGCGATTCAGTTTTACCGGAAATTAATAATTCCGATATTGACATCGAGGGAGATATTCGTTTAACTGAAGAAATGCTTAAAATGGATTCGTCACTCCCTCCGGAAGAAAAAGAAAGTAAAATTATTAAAGAAGTAGAGCCGTCTACTAATCCTCCGGAGCCCAAGCTCAAGGATTTTTCTATCGATTTACTTCTCCAGGAGTTCGCCGATGAACTCGCTCGCATTGATCCTCTTCCACCGGGAGTTCGCCGATTTACTTCTCCAGAGTTTTTCTATCGATTTAAAACTTGGTTTAGAAGCCCTTTGCTAGGTCCTCTTGAGGTTACTATTTCTGGTGTTAAGTTAAAGCTTAATTTCTAGCTTATTTTTAAGTTGTAAGTCAGGAGTATATGGCTGCTAGTTTAGATTGCTGATTTGAATTGGAATCTGTTTATTTTCTTTTAAGCTGAGAATATTTGATCATAGCCAGTTGTTTTAAGTAGAGGTAAGTTAGATTAGGCCTATTCCAGCTTATTATAGCTTCTGGTAGCTTGCTTGTAGCATTTAGCTTATTATCTCTTTAGCTTATCATATCAGTTTCATTGCGTATAGATTAATATGCATTCACAACTAGCATTTGGTATTTTTCATAGATTCTCTGTATTATTTAGGCCTTTCTGGAATTTTTCATAATTTTCCTAGTTTGTTTACTAATTTTCTGCATTTAAAAACTGTTTCTAGCATTTTTAATTAGAGTTTAATATAAATAAATCAGAAAAAGCTCACAAAAATATCATTCAAATTTATTCATAATATCAGAGTAGAGGTCCCATAATGTACATAATAAATTTAAAAGTTTTCGAATGATAATATGCATAGTCTTCAAAATGCCCATTCCGTGTGCCTTCCTTCGTGTGCCAGACATATCTTACGGACCTGAGATAAAACATGCCGAAAAGTCAACACAATGGTTGAGTGAATTCATAGTTTTGAAAAGAGTAGTGGACAATAGTTCGTAGTATAATTGCAATGTGTACAATTATCTTCTTTATAGTTATTATTTCTCTAAGCTCATGGCACTCACGACTGACTGTTGTATATATATCACCGGACGATATATATATAAGTAACTTGCCCTGGGTAGGTATTTTGTCCTATACCTAGATAATTCAAATAATGTGCGTTTGGTTACCGATCCGGCTAACACAAACGGGATTCGTTAATCCCGATAGGACTATCCACAATATTTGTGCTCACTCCCAGTGATTAGTGGTCCATGATGTTGGCGAATTTTGGCATAAACAACTTAGGCATGCAATAATACAATCAAGGCATTCAGTTTACATGTATTTTGGTAAATGGATTCACCCGGTAAAATATATAACCAAAAAAACCAATAAGTACACTAGAATGTAACTGACGTGTTACATTAACCTCAAGCAAACGCTTGAACAACCAACTAAATCGCTAGTGACAGGCCACTAAGCCTTACATCGCCTAAAACATAAAGAAACTAAAACTCCAATAGGAAAAACCCATCTAACAAAATAAGAAGCTCCAAAACAATCCGCCCACATGTTCGAAGGAGATTGATGAACCAAATAAGACTGCCTCCTTAAAAACCCTTTCCAAGAAAAAACCCAGTGGGAAAACCTTGGAGTAGGGAAAAAGAGTACAACTCTCACAAGGCATTCAGTTTACAAGTAATTGTCCATAATAAAACATTTTAGCATGTATCTCCGCCAAGTAGTTTATAAAACAGTTAAACAAAAGTTGGGGCTATAAACTCACCGTGGTTATCAGTAGTAGTTTATAGCAACAACAGTGTATGTCGAGACCACGATCTTTAGTAATTACCTACGAAAGTATAATAATTGTGTTTTAGTATAGTTTTCAATATAAGTGTACAACTATATGTAACTTGTTGGCTTATGATGTTGTACCTGGATATTAAGTTAAGGTATCCTTTAAGTGTTTGTTTGATTTATAGCCTTTTTATAAATTACCTCGTACCACCGTTCGGGCTATCAAAATCAAGAGGTCGTGTAGTAATCGCACGAGGAGCCAGGACACTTTAAATCGTAAATCCACAACTTATAACATCCCGCCTACTCAGACCACAATATTGTCCGCTTTGCCCGCAGGCTTACGGCTTTGTTTTTGTGGCCCCGTGTGAAGACTTCCCGGCAAGTCACCCAAGCCTAGACTACTCTCACATGAGCACGCTTAACTGCTAGTTCATAAGAACTATACCCGCAGTAGGCCACAAAACGTGTTGTGTCATTGTAAGGCGAATGCTATCTTATGAGCCCAGCATCTCTCCAGACCATTGTCGATGTAAGATTTGTCGAGGGTGTTACAATCGCCCCCCTTAAGGACTCATCGTCCTCGATGAGGTTTGCCCTACTATCCCGAACGGCTCAGGAGTAGCCCTTGTAACATCCCGCCTTATCAAACCACAATATTGACCGCTTTGCCCGCAGGCTCACGACTTTGTTTTTGTGGCCTCATTTGAAGACTTTCCGGCAGGTCACCCAAGCCAATACTACTCTCAAATAAGCACGCTTAACTGCCAGTTCCTAAGAACTCCACCCACAGTAGACCACAAAACGCATTGTGTCATTGTAAGGCGAACGTTAAAAAATACATTTGTATAGTATATAAATATATTAATGGCTCTGATACCATGTAAACCGTATGTATTGATTGATGCCCATGAGTTACAATCGTATAGTATATAAATACATTAATGGGTCTGCTAAACACAATAACCAAACTAACGAGTGGGCCAGTGAAGGCCTGTGAATATATCCGCTAATACTTATGAGCCCAGCATCTCTCTAGGCCATAGCCGATGTAGGATTTGCCTAGGGTATTACAATCACCCCCCCCCCCCGTAGGGACTCATCGTCCTCGCCTACTCAGACCACAATATTGTCCGCTTTGCCCGTAGGCTTACGGCTTTGTTTTTGTGGCCTCATTTGAAGACTACCCGGCAGGTCACCCAAGCCAGTACTACTCTCACATGAGCACGCTTAACTGCCAGTTGCTAAGAACTCCACCCGCAGTAGACCACAAAACGCGTTGTGTCATTGTAAGGCGAATGTTATCTTATGACCCCAGCATCTCTCTAGCCCACAGGCGATGTGGGATTTGCCTAGGGTGTTACAATCACACCCTTTGGGACTCATCGTCCTCGATGAGGTTTGCCCCACCATCTCGAATGGCTCAGGAGTGGCTCTGATACCACTTGTAACACCCCGCCTTATTAGACCACAATATTGTCCGCTTTGCCCGCGGGCTCACGGCTTTGTTTGTGTGGCCTCATGTGAAGACTTCCCGACAGGTCACCCAAACCAGTACTAGTCTCATATGAGCACGCTTAACTGCCAGTTCCTAAGAACTCCACCCGCAGTAGACCACAAAACGCGTTGTGTCATTGTAAGGCGGATGTTATCTTATGAGCCCAGCATCTCTCCAGGCCAAAGCCGATGTGGGATTTACATAGGGTAACATCCCGCCTACTCAGACCACAATATTGTCCGCTTTGCCCGCAGGCTCACGGCTTTGTTTTTGTGGCCTCATTTGAAGACTTCCCGGCAGGTCACCCAAGCCAGTACTACTCTCACATGAGCACGCTTAGCTGCCAGTTACTAAAAACTGCACCCGCAGTAGACCATAAAACGCGTTGTGTCATTGTAAGGCGAATGTTATCTTATGAGCCCAGCATCTCTCCAGGCCACAGCCGATGTAGGATTTTCCTAGGGTGTTACAATCACCCTCCCCTCCCTTAGGGACTCATCGTCCTCGATGAGGTTTGCCCTACCATCCAGAACGGCTCAGGAGTGGCTCTGATAGCACTTGTAACATCCCGCCTTTTTAGACCACAATATTGTCCGCTTTGCCCGCAGGCTCACGGCTTTGTTTTTGTGGCATCATTTGAAGACTTCCCGACAGGTCACCCAAGCCAATACTACTCTCACATGAGCACGCTTAACTGCCAGTTCCTAAAAACTCCACCCGTATTAGACCACAAAACGCGTTGTGTCATTGTAAGGCGAATGTTATCTTATGAGCCCAACATCTCTCCAGGCCACAGCCGATGTAGGATTTTCCTAGGGTGTTACAAACCCTAGGCAAATCCTACATCGGCTGTGTCCTGGAGAGATGATGGGCTCATAAGATAACATTCACCTTACAATGACACAACGCGTTTTGTGGTCTACTACGGGTGGAGTTCTTAGGAACTGGCAGTTAAGCGTGCTCATGTGAGAGTAGTACTGGCTTGGGTGACCTGCCGGGAAGTCTTCAAATGAGGCCACAAAAGCAAAGCCGTAAGCCTGCGGGCAAAGCGGAAAATATTATGGTCTGAGTAGGCGGGATGTTACACAATTCGTCCATACGATACCCCGAAGAGGCCTCTTTATGATAATGAAATTCCATACTATTATAGTAGTTATCATTTATAAGTAAGTATTTGACGAGACAAATGTTGTATAAAACATGTGTCGCGTTTCGTCAAAGACTATTTGTTGAACTTGTGTGATAGTGTTATGAGTTGTGTGTCGTGAAGTAGTTTAGCAAAACATTTATCATGTTTAAATGTTATTCACTCAATGAGTGTTGTGATGAAAATAATTACGGCGTGTCATATTATGATATCGTGAAATACAAAGGTTTCAAAAATAGTTTTTAAATTAATATAAGTTCATGGGTTTAAACAAGAGTTAAGACTTGTGAAAATGGTATTTATATAGTTTATATGTCATATGGTCATTTATCTAGTTTTGTCAAAGTCTAGTAAAGTTCCATCTAATGAACAAGTTTTTGAAACAAGTTTTGGGTTAACAAACCCAAACTAACCGTGCGACTAAGTTACGGTTAAACAATCTTGAAACAATAATCAAGGTCATATCTAATGGCTATATTTAAGTTAAAATAGCTTGATACATCAGCCTTGGCTTAACCTTTGCTTTGTTTTGGTCTCAAAGAATCAAAATACAACTAAGTTTTCTTAACCATGGTCGTTTTCTAGTCAACAACAGGTCAGTTTAGTTTTTGCCGTTTTTAGGCTTTTTCGTTCACTTTCTGCTTATGTGTTCTTGATTTTTGTAGAAAAAATCATTCTGAGCAACTTTCGTGCTTTACACATTTGATGATTCGGACCAGAAAAGGGTCAAAATCACGTTTTAAAATCGTTTCAGAAGACTTTTGACTCAATAACAAATTTTTATCTAGTTATCTTCTTTTAACCATAATGTTTTATCTATAAGTCCATTTCAAGTGATTCAAAAGCTCAAATTCTATTTTTACTTCCTCTAACAACTTCTTAAACTTAATCAAGTCCAAAGTTTATGGTTTTATGTCAAAACTCATCACAACTCACTAGTTTCATACTAGTTGTCTTAATGAGTTTCTACACTAGTTTTTACACATCAATTTTATGTACAACATCAACCAAGCCTTATTACATGTACTACATATATCAAATTACATCAAATAATTATAAATATTATTACAACCATATTGAATGACAAAAAATTTAAACAAACTTCTTACAAGACTTAGGTTGAGTAGTTACAAGAACAATCAAGCCTAACCCCTTTCAATCTTCAACCCTTGTCTTCAACCTCTTAACCCAAGCTTACAAATCCTTTTACCCTTGTAGTAACCTTCTTTATTCTGCCCTAACCTTCTTGTGTAGCTCTTATTTCACCCTTGAAATCAACGAAATAACCCTAGGATCATGTAGGAATCAACTCTAGCCCCATCTTCTTTGTAATTCTTGAAGTACAAAACAAAGTATGGATTGATGTTTTGGGAGTATGGGTGTACGGAAATGGAGAGGTAAGGGAAAAATTTTGGTCACTTTTTGCATGTGAAATGATAAGTATGAGGTGAATTATCTTAAGTGGGGGACAAAAGGTGAGGAGTGTAAGAGTGGAGGTGTGAGGAAAGGCCGCATGGCTTGTGATGAGGCAATTCAAATGCCACCTCTCTAATGAGGTGGGAGTTTGTGTTTTTAATGTGATAGAGTTTAGTTTTTAGGGTATAGTTTGGTCCCGGTAATTACTAATGTTAAGCCCTTAAGTCACGAACCTTAAAACCGGGTAACGTAAAAATATAATACTTCCAAAAATGTTAAAACTTATTAACATACTCCAACTAGGTATATTAAAAGTATGATAAGTCTAATAGGGTGCTTTTATGTTGTTAAAACCCTAATGACGGCGATCTAACGATGTCCCACTTATAAGGCGACGTCGTCGCAAGTGTAAATCTATATATAGAATTCGATTTTATTATCGATGAGACGACGTCACCTTGGAGTTGTGACGCCATTGGGCTTCATATGGGACGTCATCTTGGTTCTGGATCTGGGCCGTCTGAGATGAAAAGTCTGAGTGACGCCCTTCTTCTTCAAAGCCTGACGCCGTCAGGTGTTACGAGCAAAAATTCCACTTAGCCGTCTGGTGCATGTATTTATCAAATCTCTATAGAGGAACGGCGCCGCCCTTTGATTGGGACGCTGTCAGGTTCAGTTTGAGCAGCTTGAGTGGCTTCGATTTTGACTTTGCCATTTTCTTCATGTATTCACTCCTTTTCGTCCAAATATGCATCATTCCAGCATTTTGCTTCCAAGAGACCAAAAAAGTGAAAAGGAACGAAATTAAGCAGTAACGGATATAAAAGTGGTCGATTAGGGGGCCTAAATGACCCCTTAAAAATGTACATTTTAAATCCTTATCATGTACGTTTTAAATCCTTATCAAATATCCCTACACTTGGTATTTTCTTGTCCTTATAAAAATGTGCTTTTGGCCAATCAATTTATAAGTTAGGGGGCATGAAGCATAGGTTTAAAATAATTCATAATAAGTAAAATCACCGCAATAGTCATAACAAGCACGGAAATTATATACTAGCACCTCACAAGGGGTGTTTGGATTCTCTCATCTCTCGGGTTTATATGAAATATAATAAATGGAAATGGAAGATAAACACTCATTACCTGGCATAGTACATAGATTACCATAGGCTTGAGACTAGGTCAAACCTCCACTGCTTTGGCGTAAGCACCTAGGAACAACTATCTAAGAGGTCTTTTCAAGGGTTGTAACGTTAGGCTTACGGTATGGAAACAAAGGGTTTTGTTGGATAGGCGATATGTAGTGGTGGCAAGCCAAAAATCTTATGTTACAAGCATGAAAAGCGTGGTGTTGCTAAGCCAAGACTCGACTCACTAAACTCTAGATAACTTGAAACAAACAAACATAAATATAAAGATAGATGTAGGATGGTAGCCCGTATGTTTTTATTCATTATTTATTTTTATTCATTTATTTATTTTTTTGAACACTCTCTTTTTCGATTTTTTTTTCATACATTTTTACTCTACCATCTGTAACACCCCCAAAAAAATGGTTTGCAGCGGAAGAAAGGGTTTCTGGGGTGCTACTCCATTGGATCATAACACAAGGTGTAAAATAATAGATTTTTCATAAAAGAATTCATTTATTGAAGTAAAATAGAGTTTACAAAGGTTGAATTGTTGCAGAAAATGGCCCATTAATAAAATATGGTCCCCATAAGTAAATCAGAGTCATCGATGACCATGCCAATGCCCAAGCGCCTCCAGAGTTAGCTATCGCCTTTTCATCCTGAAAATACATGCTAAAAGGTCAACACAACGGTTGAGTGAATTCATAGGATTAGTAATAAAGCATTTGATCACAGGATATTTTAGTTTAAAAGAAGCCGTGGGCTACGTTGTTATACGCCCAGAGTAGAGAATTGATATTATCTCCCTAAGCTCATGACACCAAGACTCAACTGCATACACCTAATTACTGGTATAGGTAATAATATGCCCCCCAAAAGATTCAAATATGGTGCGCCCCGGTTATTTCCGATAACCAAGTCGGGGTCGTTACTCCCTATAGTACTATCCACGATATTTTCGTTCACTCGCAAGTGACTAATAGTTCATGATGAAGGGGTATTTTGGCAAACAACTTAGGCATAATAGTAATAATATCAAAAGCAAACAGTTTTCAAGCAATTGTGATCATAAAATTAGTAGTAGCATGTATTCTCCCCCAAAGAGTTTATAAAACAATTAAAAGAGTAAAAGTGGGGCTATGAACTCACCTTAGTTGAAGAAATCCGAAATAGCGTAAATTCAAATAGTATGAGTGCGCAGTACCGACACGCAACCTAGATTAGTATAGCAAGGCTTAGTTTATAGTTCTATGTTTAAGACTCGATAAAGTTTAAGAAAAGTTTTCAAGTGTTCGTGTTGTTGTTGCTTGTGTGGCAGCATTTAAGTTTAGATAGTTTTCTAAGTGTTTGTAAGTATTCAGCTCTTGGAAAAGTGTATGAATATATATAAGTATAAAGGTAGAAATACCTATGATGAATAAAACCTCGTGTCAAAAGTATCCAAGTAACGACGTACGAAAAACAACCGGAAATTAAATATCGTAAATAATAGTCGTCGTCAAATAATATAGAAATGTTGTTAGTTAATAGTATATATATAAGTGAGTATATAATATATATATATATATATATATATATATAAAATTAATAAACCTATTAATTAGTGAAAAGAAAGATAGTGGGATTTATTTTATAATAGCAACTAGTTCGTTTTCATCTTTTAGTCGGGTTTTATGAAAAATTCACTAAGTATAGATTTCTGACGTAAATTGGTCATGACCTATTTGTATGTATTAGTTTTCCAAAAAAAATATCATATGTTGCAATTTTCCCACATAAAACTATATAGCAACTTCAAACCACTTAGTTAATTTATCTACGTTTCAATAAGTTAAAATATATCAATTAAGCTAATTTAAGCTATAATAAGCAATAGTCTTCAAATAAATGAACTTATATTTTTGTATTAGGTTGGATTCAATAAGTCACAAATAAGACAAAGAGGCCGTAGATTAGACTTTTAACTTAATTTATATCAAAATATGCCAAAGAAACCGCGAATTAGGCTTTTTAAATATTTTATATTAAAATAAGCTGAAGTGGCCGCGGATTAGACATTATAAATGTTTTATGTTAAAATAAGCTGGAGTGGCCGCGGATTAAACTTTTTAAATGCTTCATGTTAAAATAAATCAAAGTGGTCGCGAATTAAATTTTTAAATCAAAATAAGTCAAAGAGGTCGCGGATTGAATTTTTAAGTTTCAAAATAAGTCATGATTACACAACGAAATATAAACCGATTCAACTTAGTCAAATGTGCTAGAAATTTACAACTGGTTATTAATGGTCATTGTACATTTATTTTTGTCTTTTCCTTTTTTAATCAAGATAAGTCTTATAAAGTTTTATAATGGCTACTTCAAATTTGTGTATCATATAAATGATAACTAAAAAAAATATCATTGAATGAATTAACTATACCAAAACCAATTTAACCAAAAGAAAGAAAAGAAGAATAACGCTACAGTTACTAGTTTTTAAAGAGGTGGTCAAGATAATCAAAAATATTAAGTACCCACTACCAAAACAAAACATAAATCAAGTTTTATCCCAAAACATCTCATTATTTTATGGTTTTGAACTTTTGATCGAAGTGTAATATTCAAAACCAAAAACACACCACTGTGTCGACAACAGTGGGTTTCGACCCTCAACTAACGAGATTTAGTTTAACCAAAATAAGCCAAATAATAAGCTATAAAATAAGCACTTCCAATATCAGCCAAACCTAGTTTTTGTTTGTTTTTTATTATTTAGTTACCACACATATTCAACAACAACAAAAATTTATGAACTCAAGAACGCAATTGTGTCAACTGGTATACATAATCTAAAACATCATTACAACTTCTAAAATGAATCGATACAAGAAGTTTATAGAAAAACAATGTTATGAAAATCCACAAGTGTGAGGAATCAAGAACCTTAACAAAGAGGATGCATGTAGAACGATTGAAAGAGGAAATCAGAAGCAAGAAAACCGAATACCAAACGATCCATCCGAATCCAAAGCAATCCCAACGCCTTCTGCAACCCTTTAAAGACCTTGTTTTTGTGATAAAATTTTAGATGGAATCGGTGTGGATCTCATGTTACTCGAGCAGTATTAAAAAGAGATTGGGAAAGGAGGCTTTTGTCATGCTTTTTAGATAATAGCCACGAGTATAGATCATTTTTGGCCAATATCACCATCAATCTTCATTATCAAAACTTTCTTGTGACTTTGACTTAGAGAGAAGAAAAAGAAAGGGGTTGGTTGGAAGAGGAGAAAGTAAGAAAGTGACATATCAATAAGTCTGAGAAATAGGATTATGAAAGGACGGTGGGTGAGAGGTGTATGGGGTAGGTTTTATTTGTTTTTACTATTAAATACAGTGTAATCTGTACCACGTGTTTTTTTGAAACTTCGCACGTACCTCTCCGGTATCCGCAAAAATATAGAAATTATGTTTTCGGAAACGATTTCGAAAGCGTAATAATATGACATTATTATTATTACGTAGAAATTTGATTATAACAGTTTGCCGTTATTAATTCGGTGTTAATCGTTTTACGTCGGTAGGTGTTGAGTGTCGATTTTTACGTTTTACGAGAAAATCTATCGTTCTCGATTCAAATAGGCTCGAAAAAATCCAGGAGTGAAACTTAGGAACATAATTAATATAGTTCATTGTTAAAAATTGTTTGAAATTTTACGGGTTGTTATAGTACCTACCCTTTATGGGAACCTCGTCCTCGAGGTTAAGTTTGTGTTAGTCGCTTAGGTAATAAAGGACACATTTGAAATCTTCTAGTTTTGTTTGCAATCGTGACGCGGATAATTTATTCGAATAAAAATTTAAAGAAATACAATTCCTTCGAGATATAAAATTGGGTAAGAGGTTTGCATCCTCGAAAGTATCCTATAAAACCATTTTTTTTTTACACGTGATGCAAATAAAACAATTTCGCAAAGGTTGATGTTTGATGTTTCTTAGCATAAGAAGTTTCGAAAAGGTTTGACCAGAAGGTTTTTGACTCGTTAGAATAAGTCTTTTTAGAAAAATGTCACAACGCATTTTGTTGTCGGCACAATTGTTATTTAAAGAAAAGTCTTCGAAGTCTGAAAATGTGATAGAAGAAGATGTGGTTGGGTAATGTATGTTTCCAAAAGTTTTAAACGTTTATGGGTAGGATTCAATTGTTAAGGTTATGCTTCTCGAATTTGACCGGTATATATAAAAATACAGAGCCTTTAAAATTTTAGGAGAGAACTTGATGTATGTAAAGAAAATTGCTGAATTTCAACTTTTTGTGATGAAAACTTGTTAAATAAGGTTTTAAGCGACAACATGGATTTGGTTTCAAGCTGGAGGTTTATATGTGAATTCAAAAGTTGTTTCTCAATTTCAAATAACTTGGATTTTTTTTTTTTTTTTTGATAATAAATCGGTTTTGTTTCCAAGCATTTACCATTAAAATGTTTATATTGTTTTCAAAACAAGGCGCTTATTTTTACTCCGAAAATTTGGTTTATTTACAAAAGAAAATATCGGTTATACTTTAAAGTTTTTTTTTTCAAGATGAGTAAATAGTTTGTAAGAAAATTGCAGTAAGGTTTATGTAAAGGTTTGTAAAACCACTTTCTTGAGTAGGGAGAAATATTTTTATCATTACAGTTTAATAATAAATCATAGTTTGTGGTTCGGTATTAAAGCAACAACTTGGTAAGGTGATTTTCAAAACAACCTATAAAGTAAAGGAAAAAAAATTATAATTTATAGAATAGTTGTGAAATCGCAGTTAACTTTGTGATAACAATTTAGGTTATAAAATAACTCATGAAATGATTTGTAAAATAGCTTATAAGAAAACAATTTATTGTTTCTCCAATAGTAGAAGATTTCGTAGTTCAATTTGTGATTTAACATCAAGGTGGTTTATAGGGTGGTAACAAAATAGCCAGTAAAGCAAAGGCAAATAGCTTGTGAGGTAAGAGTAACGCAGTTTTATGGTTTTGAATCAGACAGTGGCTAAAGCAGCTCACCGGAGAGTAAAATAGTTCGTAAGGTTGTAATAAAACTTGCAGGAAAAATTGTAGCATAGTTTACAGATTGTTAGTGAAATTGATTGTTGCTTTATAAAACAGTAGTAAGGTAATGACTCGGTTTATCACATTATAAGAAAATAGTTTGCCAAATATTAGTAAGGTCATTGTTTATATAGTCGTAAACTTTTGGGTTAATGGCAAAGTGGTAAGACTTCATGTAAAATGACTGTAAAATGGTTGGTGAAGTAGTTGAAAGAAGTTCCCGTTAGATGACGACGAAGTTTATTACTTCATAAGAGGGTAGTAGGACGGACCTTTGGTATTTCAAGGGATGAGTGGAAGATTAGGGATCCGATCCCAGAAAAGTGGCTTGAGTTACAAGTTAACTTCTTGGTACGCTTTTTGATCTTTTAGTCGTTCGTTTATTATTTATGTTTAGCGAGAGGTTCCCTTTGTAGATGTCGAGGTGTGTCGTTCCTAGAACGGCTAGAGATGTAATTTGGTTCATCGATTAGGTACGAGTTTTGACGTAGAGGTGACACTGTTACAGTATTGGATGACGAGACAACTTCGATCTCAACGTATGAGAGAATAATGATAGGATGGGGTTATGAAGACGTGGGTTGCAATGATCCAGTAATAAAGGTTTAATGATCCAGTAAAGAAGACGATAAGTCGATGAGATGGGAAACGGAAGACATGGTATAGTAGCGACAAACATAGAGTAATGTTGTGCGGTAAATAAAATTTTAGTTACTCGCGCATAATCTACTAAGCAAATCTAAAATATAATCATTAACTCGCATCATGCATCATTTCAGTGGTTATATATGATCTGCTAAGCAAATCTCATACACAACGTAGGCACGGAGGGTGCAAAGTGGTGGTGTAAAGTAGTCCATTTCAACATGGATCACTGTGGTGTCCTTGCGCGAAGTGGTAGTGTGCATCATCTGCCAAGAAAATCTCCATGTACGTTGCTAGTAAGATGTAGACGCGGAGGTGTAAGGTAGTAGTGCAAAATGGTCACTTTAGAGAGTGTAGTATTGCAATGAGAAAGGCGTTCCACTTAGGAGAAAAGTATCGTAGTGAGAAAATATTGTGACGTCAGTGTGTGATGTGTAGGAGTAAACCTTTATAACTCTTATGATGAACACACATGAAAATTTTACCCTTTTCAGAAGTCAATTAGGAGGTCAACTGGACATAACACTATTATAACTACTTTCAGTATTGCAACATTCACCTCTGTGTCAGACATATGTGATCAGGCTATGTCCCACTGTCCCTGGCTGAATATACGTGATCAGTCTATATTCACCAGAGGTTCAATGAATCTTGCAATTCTTAGCTTATTTATACTAGTAACATGTCCTAATGCCTTTAAAGTTTGGTATGAAAGACTGAAGAAATATTTCATTTATGTGGGGGAGAAGGCGTAGCGTTGTGGTACGTAAACATACGTATAAGTAAAGCAACCATAGCTAATAGTGAGACTAAGTTGTCAGTAACAAAATACATATGTTATCAAAGATGACTATAACAAGTCATGAGTGAGGCAATCAGCTCAGCAGGAAGGCATGTGTCGGTCATAGGGTTAAGTTTTTGTAAAAGTGTTTATAGTCTAGGTTTAAAAAATAAATCCTAGTTCTCTATAACCTAGGCTCTGATACCAACTGTAACACCGCCAAAAAAATGGTTTGCAGCGGAAGAAAGGGTTTCTGGGGTGCTACTCCATTGGATCATAACACAAGGTGTAAAATAATAGATTTTTCATAAAAGATTTCATTTATTGAAGTAAAATAGAGCTTACAAAGGTTGAATTGTTGTGAAAAATGGCCCATTAATAAAATATGGTCCCCATAAGTAAATCATAGTCATATATGACCATGCCATGCCAATGCTCATGCGCCTCCAAAGTTAGCTATCGCCTTTTCATCCTGAAAATACATACTAAAAGGTCAACACAACGGTTGAGTGAATTAATAGGTTTAGTAATAAAGCAGTTGATTACAAGATATTTTAGTTTAAAAGAAGCCATGGGCTACATTGTTATACGCCTAGAATAGAGAATTGATATTATCGCCCTAAGCTCATGACACCAAGACTCAACTGCATACACCTTATTACTAGTGTACGTAATAATATGCCCCCCAAGAGATAATTTCCAATTATCTAAGAGATTCAAATATGGTGTGCCCCGGTTATTTCCGATAACCAATTCGGGGTTGTTACTCCCTATAGTACTATCCACGATATTTGCGTTCACTCGCAAGTGACTAATGGTTCATGATGAAGGGGTCTTTTGGCAAACAACTTAGGCATAATAGTAATAATATCAACAAAAAACAGTTTTCAAGCAATTGTGATCATAAAAGTAGTAGTAGCATGTATTCTCCCCAAAAGAGTTTATAAAACAATTAAAAGGGTAAAAGTGGGGCTATGAACTCACCTTAGTTGAAGAAATCCGAAATAGCGTAAATTCAAATAGTATGAGTGCGCAGTACCGACACGCGACCTAGATTAGTATAGCAAGTCTTAGTTTATAGTTCTAGGCTTAAGACTCGATAAAGTTTAAGAAAAGTTTTCAAGTGTTTGTGTTGTTGTTGCTTCTGTGGCAGCATTGAAGTTTAGATAGTTTTCTAAGTGTTTGTAAGTATTCGGCTCATGAAAAAGTGTATGAATATATATAAGTATAAAGGTAAAAATACATATGATGAATAAAACCTTGTGTCAAAAGTATCCAAGTAACGATGTACGAAAAACAACCGGAAATTAAATATCGTAAATAATAGTCGTCGTCAAATAATATAGAAATGTTGTTTGTTAATAGTATATATATAAGTGAGTATAATATATATATATATATATATATATATATATATATATATATATATATATATATATATGTATATATATATATATATATATATATATATATATATATATATATATATATATACACTAGTGGTCGAAGCCCGCCCAATGTGCGGGCATGACTTATAAATATCGTTGGCATATTTTTATATAGCGAAAGAAGGGTGGTAAAAAATGATCGGAAAGTGCACATGTTGAAAGAAAAGGTCATAAGCTTATGAATATTGTTGACACATTTGACTATAGCGAACGAAGGTGTGTTTAGTTGTATGAACTTCTGCTCATTTGAACAGACAAAATAATGCTACAAAGATTGTTTATTCCGAACAACTCACTTTGCTCGTAAAGAAGCATGCATGACTATATGCAAACACGATAGATTGATTATCTATTGACTCCATAAAAATTTGTAGAATGCCTAAGTTAAGCAAGTCCAATCCAGGATCTTCTCCTCCTTTCAGACCAACTACGATCTTGGAATTACTCAAGTCGTTATGAGATCAATTCTGGCAAGGAGTACAATCTAGGTTAAGGCATGTACAAAGATTCATAGCCGTAAAATTACATACAACAAAATACAAACAATCGATTTATCAATATTAAATGAAGCCGGTATGGATATAGACAAACCTTGAATTTTGAGTGGCGAGATTGTGAAGATGTTGCAAGGCCGGTGAGGTTTTCCGCATGTGACTTAATATGTCATCAGATAAGTTACAACGTTGTAAATAACAACAAAGTAGAATAATAAATTTCCTCATGGAACCACAGTGATTAGTTCTTTCAAAATAAGATATAAGTATGTAAAAGTTATCGTCAAGTCTTGAACCAATATCAAATTTTTTTATTTGAATAAACTGAAGCACATAAACCCTTTGCTTGTTCGAATAAACTGAAGCATAAATACCCCTTGTTTATTTTTTCAAGCAGAAAAATAAGCGATCCCAAACACCCTCTTATCACACTTCATTGTTGTTATAGTGGACCAGTAACTCTATTAACGGTATGTTTACTTTCAAACTTTAGAATTACTCCAAACTTAAAAAATAAGTTAGTTAAAGTGTGATTGCGTGTTAAAATTGCTTATCTGCCTAAGAGGGATAAAAATTGTCTTACCTTTTAAAATGAATATGTGCAGGCACATAATTTTGGCGGTCTAAGCACAAACAGACCTGTACATGATGAAATTCAATCTTTCACAATCTTGTTGCTAAAAATAATTCTTAAAAACTTCATGAAATTGCCTACTTGTTCAAGAATAAAAGATAATTTTTTTGTTTTTTCGCATAGCACCAAAAGTTTCCACCCGTGATATACAAATTTATGGCAACTGATAGTATAAGAAAGAGTAACATACATAATTTATGAATAAGTTTTCATAATAAAACATTAAACAAACTGAACTAAGCAAAGTTGAGTAGGCTGCACAAACACTTGGATAAACTGTCATGGCTAAACTCATTAGCCTCTGTACAAATTAGAACCCTTTTCAATATAATAAATCTTAATGCCAAGTCTTATTAGCTCACAAAATAAAATGATTTTGTATGGATGATTCTCTATGAAACACCATATAAGAATCGATTTCCCGATTCATTTAACACCCATATTGATCAAGACAAAAGCTTATTATTCTTGGTACTTTCAAGTCATCATGTATAAACTTCATATACTAACCAACGACAAACCATTATCTAAAAACTGGACACACTCTTTTAAAACCCATGTTGATCTCGACTACGTACTGATAACAGTTGATCTTTTTCATACATGTAACAAACCACTATTTACTATGTTGTGCGTTGACCTAACATCAATATTTATGACCATATTAAAATTCAAATTCTCCATATATTTCACTACTGTCTCTATGATATAATTGATCATATTGTCATTTTAGATCGACTTATATTACAAAAAGTGTAAATTCCCATATATGCCTTAAATCATATATATTTTTTTTATCATAATCCACATAATGTTTGCACAGGGGTCTTAATGCAAGTGAAAAATGATAGAATCCCAAAAGGGTTTAGGATAATTTCATTTAGTTTTTGAGGTCAAAGTAATTCATTTTGAAAGTAAAGATAACGAACATGGAAAAAATCTAATTCAAATCATTACAAAAAACCATGTATTACACCATAGTTATAAAAACTTACAAAGAAAGACTAAACCATGAACATATCACGCAATTATTTGGGACATCATAATAAGATGGAAGAAGTTATCTTACTGGGTTGTGAGTGAATGATATTTTGGAGCGGTAGTAAATAGTTTGTCCAGTATCTCGTATAAAACCATCATGTTTGTTGATAGTTTGCCTGCAAATTGACATTACAAAATGACTTGTGAGTTGTAAATTTAAAAGTGATTTGTATAATGAATTCATAAACACCTCTATCAACTCAAGTTAATAAGCAATTGATAATATCGTAAGTACTACATATGAACAACGGGTGATAACTCATGTTGAGTAAGATTATAACGAAAGTATCTTCACCATCAGAAATTGTTAACTTAAAGAGATGGAACAATTGTGTGCAAATAATTCTTCTTCAGTTCCTTCTCTTAAGACTCTTGTTCCTACAAAAATATGTGTATAGTGACTGTTTGGTAAATTATCTCTATGAAATATGTATGGTGCAGTTGGGTAGAGCGGGTTAGGCTGGCCCGTAACGTTTTTCTGTTAATTCTTAAAAAGTATATGAAAATACGTAATGCGCATATTACACTATCAATTTTATGGCAATTATATCTAAATATTTGAACCAAAATGATACAGGAGGATTAGGCTCATTTGACCAATGACCAGTTACCAGTGACCAACTCCCCTTCTAGCTATGTTATTTTTACCTCATATTTGAGATAAAAACACATGCTATTGAGTATTTGAATTTATATATAAAAATAGAGGCAATATGATTGAGTTACCTATAAATTCCATCACATGTAAGTTCCATCAGTAAGCTTGTTTGAGTTGTTGATACTCTTCTTGAACTGAACACATCATCTCATCCAGATTCCCGTTCCCCGACCCTACTGATTCAAGACCTGCATAATCAGCAGGTTTAATGACAGTAGTTTGAATATTGAGATAAAAAATGGTTAAAAAATATGTTAACAAATGTAAGTATTTGTTTAAAAAATGGTTAAATAATTGGTTAAAAAAATTGCTACAATCAGTGAGCACATAAGATTGAAATTCTTGAGTCTAAAGGTTAAACAAACTGCTGCAGTTAAGAACATTGATGAGAGATGGTTTGTTTAGATGAACTACCAACAGTAATATCTTACACTCAGTAAGGATTGAATATGGAAAGTCATGTTGAGATGCTTGTTCTGTCTGTATGGGATGTTTGGCAGATGGCGTTGTACCATAAGTAAAAGACGACTTTTGGATTCTATTATTTCTAAGTTGGTTGGTACTAAGGTGGTGGTCCAATTCAGTTTTAGAAGTATAGAATTGAGAGGTTTCTTATTTCATAAAGTAGGCTTCCTGGAACCAGAGGGGAGGGTTTGAAAAAATGGTATAACTCTGGTCTTTTCCCTTCCTTATTGTGTTTAATAATGCTTGATTCAAGCTTTCCTTGAAAAAATTATAAGACATCCACACATACAGATGAATTTACATAAGCGGGAATCATACCATGATTCAACTTCGATACTTTTACCCCTAAATACCTATAACCACGTTGATTTTTATTTTGTTTCTTCTCGGCCTTTTTGACCAACCCATCCATAAGGTTTTTGAGATAATGCAAGGCATATCTATCAATATTTATATCATCTCCAACATACAAAGCATTTTTTCTGAGGTCTTCATCTTCTGATGAACCAATGGATCTGCTACAAATCCATTTAAATACAATATTAATTAGTAGAGAGATTGACCCTAGGTATTTCCACATTAGAAGTTAGAACAAATACATACTGAAGCATAATAAGTAGGTTAAAAAAGAGCCTCTCACAGTATGAACAACTATTTCTGTACTATGACCAATTGCAGCTGAAGAGGTATATGCCTTCCTTTCCATTCACGCAATTTCGCGTACCAAAACTCGTATACTCTTAGTAGGACTATAATAATTCAATAAGATCTTAGTAGAAGAGTAACATCACCTACTGTTAACGATACTTGAAAACAGTAATCCAAACAAAAAAAATATCTTGACCTCAGCACAACAAAAGGCTCATTTTTTAGCATCCTTCTAGTCGCCTCATTTTTACGGAAAGGTTTATTTTAGCCTAATTAATTAGTCAAACACGTAAATATCCACTTAATTGTCAGATTTTTTAACCTTGCTAACTGAAGTTTGATAGAAGCAGGCAAGTTTATAGGGTTAATTTGAAGCCAATATATGCTTTTAGTTGAAAGCCTAGATACAGACCACTCAATCCCATTAACACCGGCCTATTTAGCTTTGATTTGTACTACTATTTTTACAATTTGCATTTTACCACAAGGTATATAAAAGAAAAATTAAACTACCCGTTAAGCAAAGTTTTAAGTATTGAGATATTACGGCTGGATGATGTACGTTAAAAAAATATAGTAAATAGGTTAGCAGCATAGGACTCACTGTTTTCTGCTTTTGAAGGTTCTGTTTCTATGATACTCCCCCTGTTCGTGCTCATGCCCGTGCCTGTGCTAATGGTATCCTTTGGTGGTGAGTGTTTGTAAGGTTGGGGAGGTTCGCCTATAAAGGTTCAAATACATGGACTATTAGAAAAAGTAAAATATATTTATAGTACATAATAATTCAATTAACAACCCTCTCTGATTCTGCATCAAGACCACTCGTAGCTTCGTCCAGTAGCAAAATCCTTGGGTCTTTCAAAATTGCCCGGGCTATAGCTATTCTTTGCTTTTGTACTCCAGACATAACCATAATCATATCATTGGATTCTTCTATAACTGATTCAAAATTTTATATAGTATCTAAATACCTAAGGATCGCCGACCCAAACATAGGGGTTAGATGAAAGACCAGTGGCGTATAATCCAGACTCTTGTTCGTATTGTTCGTATTTTTCACCATCCGGAAGCGACACTTTAATCATTCCATATAATCCAGACTCTTGTTGCAACTCATAATGAGCATGGTACATAAATGTCCCTGCCTGCACATTCCATCAATTTCTTAAATATCATTTTGTTTACGTGAAGCAACAAATCAATTATTTCAATATAGTATATAGGATAAACCCAAATATTTTTTCAACATACGCTGTCAATTGCTGCTTGAAAATCAAAGCAGGGTATCGGGCTTCAAGTGGGCGAAAGGAGTCAGATCCACCGGTTGAATCACCATCGTTTGAAGAAACGGTTACACCATGGGGACTTTCACGAAAGCTCTGTGCATTAAGAGGGAAAAGTAGGTCAGCAAATGATGCTACATATTATGATCATTACTTAGTTTGTTTTTGGTGAGGAAATTTTGAAGCCTACAAATAACAATTTTACGACTAACTTCACTTATAAGACATGTAAGTCTAATGAATTCATGAATTTTTTAACATGTTCTTAATCACATTAATCATACTTGATATAAATATAATTCAGCAAGAAACATACTCGTTCTCAACTTCAGCATGATTGTACTCTTTCGCCATTTGATGAGAAAGTTTTTTCTTTTCAATGAATCGTGTTTCCTTATGAGCAAAAAAAATTAATCATATGAGCACAAAATATAAATAAAACCGACAAATTCACTAAATAATAATATATGTATATATATACATATATAGACTTAACTAAACTTGAATCGATGGTTATTCTAACAGAACTACAGAAAATTTCCCATACAACAGAAGCTCAAATTGATCCGGAAGCATATGTAACAGCCCATGCAGAGAATTCGTTGTTACCATTGTCAACTCGAACCGATGGGATGCAAACCTGAAGAAAACACAAAAACAAATATAATGAACATGTATAAAGGATCAAAACATGCAACAAAAAATATACAAACATTAGTGGACTAAGCTACATGCATACACATCGTGATGGAGATGGCTGACTAAAAGATGAAATTAGGGTTTCAAGAAAACGTATATTAAGCTGAGATTTTTTTATCGTGATATTAGGGTTATAATTTGTAGGGATTCCTTGGATTAATACATAATTTAAGGAAAAGATATGTATAATAAGTTTTAAAAAAGATAATTACTTAATAAAATTTTTGTAGAGATTTATAAATTTAGTTTTCCAATTTATAATCAAAAAAATGTGTTGGTTTAGTGGTAATCATGTTTGTTTGTAGACTAACAGACCCAGGTTCGAATCCAGCTGCATGCATGATTTTTTGAAGAATAAAAAAACCAAAATTTTAATAAATAAAAAAAATTCCGAAAAATCTAATAAATAAAAAAAATTCGGAAATTTCTAATAAATTAAAAAATATTGCTTTGGTGGACATTAAATGCTTAGGTGGCATTGAGGTGGCATTGACGTGGCATTAATGCCAAATGCCTCATGTTATATATATATTTTATATATATATATATATATATATATATATATATATATATATATATATATATATATATATATATATATATATATATATATATATATATATATATATATATATATATATATATATATATATAAAATTAATAAATCTATTAATTAGTGAAAAGAAAGATAGTGGAATTTATTTTATAATAGCAAGTAGTTCGTTTTTATCTTTTAGCCGGGTTTTATGAAAAATTCACTAAGTATAGATTTCTAACGTCAATTGGTCATGACCTGTTTGTATGTATTAGTTTTCCAAAAAAAAATCTCATATGTTGCAAATTTCCCACATAAAATTATATAGCAACTTCAAACCACTTAGTTAATTTACATACGTTTCAATAAGTTAAAATATATCAATTAAGCTAATTTAAGCTATAATAAGCAATAGTCTTCAAATAAATGAACTTATATATTCGTATTGGGTTGGATTCAAATAATTAAGCTAATTTAAGCTATAATAAGTTAAAATATATCAATTAAGCTAATTTAAGCTATAATAAGTTAAAATATATCAATTAAGCTAATTTAAGCTATAAGACAAAGAGGTCGTAGATTAGACTTTTAACATAATTTATATCAAAATAGGCCAAAGGAACCGCAAATTAGGCTTTTTAAATGTTTTATATTAAAATAAGCTGAAGTGGCTGCGGATTAGACTTTATAAATGTTTTATGTTAAAATAAGCCGGAGTGGCCGCGGATTAAACTTTTTAAATGCTTCATGTTAAAATAAATCAAAGTGGTCGCGAATTAAATTTTTATATCAAAATAAGTCAAAAAGATCGCGGATTGAATTTTTAAGTTTCAAAATAAGTCATGATTACACAACGAAATATAAACCGATTCAACTTAGTCAAATGTGCTAGAAATTTACAACTGGTTATTAATGGTCATTGTACATTTATTTTTGCCTTTCCCTTTTAAAATCAAGATAAGTCTTATAAAGTTTTATAATGGCTACTTCAAATTTGTGTATCATATAAATGATAACTAAAAAAATATATCATTGAATGAATTAACTATACCAAAACCAATTCAACCAAAAGAAAGAAAAGAAGAATAACGCTACAGTTACTAGTTTTTAAAGAGGTGGTCAAGATAACCAAAAATATTGAGTACCCACTACAAAAACAAAACAAAAATCAAGTTTTATCCCAAAACATCTCATTATTTTATGGTTGTGAACTTGTGATCGAAATGTAATATTCAAAACCAAAAACACACCACTGTGTCGATCACAGTGGGTTTCGACCCTCAACTAAAATCCCACATTAATCAAAGTGGTAACGAGATTTAGTTTAACCAAAATAAGCCAAATAATAAGCTATAAAATAAGCACTTCCAATATGAGCCAAACCTAGTTTTTGTTTGTAGTTTATTATTTAGTTGCCACACATATTCAACAGCAACAACAAAAATTTATGAACTCAAGAACGCAAATGTGTCGACTGGTATACATAATCTAAAACATCATTACAACTTGTTAAATGAATCGATTCAAGAAGTTTATCGACAAACAATGTTAAGAAAATCCACAAGTGTGAGGAATCAAGAACCTTAACAAAGAGGATGCAGGTGGAATGATTGAAAGAGGAAATCAAAAGCAAGAAACCCGAATACCAAATGATCCATCCGAATCCAAAGCAATCCTAACGCCTTCAGCATCCCTTTAAAGACCTTGTTTTTGTGATAAAATTTTGGATGGAATCGGTGGGGATCTCATTGTTGGAATCACTCCTAAACCTTAATTCAAGTGTTAGTGATTCATATGTAATAGTTAGCTTAATATGGCCTTTATGTTAGTTATTAAGCTAAGGCTTATCTAGAAGGCCCATAAGCCTTGGCCTAAGTCCAATAAGGAAAGGAAAGGGACTAGGACTGTTGCCCTAGCTCCCTCTCCTATAAATACATTTGTAATACCCTCACTTGAGGGTTGGTTGTTCAATTCACTCTCATTCTCTACGCATAACATTTCATATACTCTATACGTGTGTGTTTGTGATTGTTCATCCGATCTCTTCTTTCTATTTCTTCTATTTGATGCTTGTTTTACTAATATGGTGACCTAACAGTGGTATCATTCGCCAAATAGTTGGGTGAACATATTTTGTTTTTGAAGTTTTGGTCTTACGCGTAAACGTGCTTCAAACTTGGTCACGCTAAAAAACTGATTTTTTACACTTTTTAATCCAAGATTCTTGTCCTTTCAACGTTTTTAGGTGTTAAAATATCTGTTTTTGGCAAAAAGTTTCAAACTTTACGTGTGGATCATTGTTTTTAAACTTGGTTTTGTATGTGGTATGTGGTAGTAGTTCTATGCATAACGTGTTTTAAAGTTTTGGATCATCAAGTTTCACACTTTTGTGTTATTTTGGTGATATTGAAGCTATTTCATCACAAAAATCTAGTTTGGAAACATTAGTTGGCAGAAATCACTTTTGGCTAATTTCTACGCATAAGTAAAACCCTAATCTTAAGCGTAACTTTTCCTTGGTTTGATCTTCAGTTTCGTGGATTACTCAGTGTTTTTTCTTGCTTGGATAAGCCTGAAAACACTTCGACTTTGGATATCTTTTGCACTGTGATAGTGTAAAAGATCTTTTGGGTAAAACCCTAAATTTACGCATAAGCTTAAGCTTACGCGTAGAACTCATTACGCATAAGATTCTTCTTACGCCTAAGCTCTGTCTTACGCATAAGGTAATCCTACGCCTAAGTTTTCTACGCTTAACTTTCTGTTTACGCATAACTTTAGTGTTTTCACATTTCTTACGCGTAAGCTAATCCTACGCGTAACTATTGCTGTTACGCGTAAGTTTGGTGTTTTTACGCCTAAGTGTTACCTTGTCTTTACGTGGTTTCTACGCCTAAGGATACTTCATCAACATCGTTTCATTCGACTACAAAGATCCATTTAACAACACAAGTTTTTCAACATGTCACAACCACCATACTCTAACTATTTTCCTTACACTTATCATCAACAACAACAACAACAACTAAGTCCACAACATCAACAATTTAATCATCAACAACAAATTTATCAACAACAATTTAATCAACAACATACTCCACAACTTGGAGCAATTCCACCACCACAAATGGTTCAACCACCACCAAGTCTTCAAGTACAACCTTACACAAACTTCTACAATCAACATCCATCTAGGAATACTATGAAGGAACCGACATGGTTTGGCAAGATGTGTGAAGCCTTAAGTAGCCAAAAATCAGTTCATGAAGCTGGCTCACTTGATAGACCTCCAATGCTCACTCCCGGAAATTATGATCAATGGGTGATAAGGTTCTTTAGGTTTTGTGATCTAAAGAAGCCACATGGAAAGTTTTTAAAGAAGGTCATTATGGAAGGTCCATTTCAGATGCCTATTGTTATCACACCCGCAGATCCAGATGCCAATCCACCAAGAGATGCTGTCACCAACATTGCAACTATCTCAGACCTCACTGGTGATGAACTTCTACACTTTAAAGCCGATGAACTAGAAATGCAATACATCCTTTTGGGACTACCCAATCCGATCCTTCGAAGTGTTGATGCTCAAAAGACAGCTAAAGCAATGTGGGAACATATTCATCTTCTAATGGAAGGCACATCACTCAATCAGGAAGACATGGAATCCAAAATCTACTTGGCTTATGAACACTTCATGATTGAACCAGGAGAGACATTAGAGTCATATCATCATCGCTTTTCAGACATCATTAATGATTTGGACAAACACAACATCATCATGCCTCGAATTGCTGTCAACACTAAGTTCCTAAGTAGTCTTGGTCCGGAATGGGAGAAGTATGTCATTTTTCTCCGTCAAGCTAAGAATCTTCATCATGCTACATACGGATTGTTGTACGACTATTTGAAGCCTCACCAAAAAGAAGTTGACAAAGAAAGGACTATCCGTGGACTCCCGACTTCACAGTCAATTCCTGATAATCAACAACTTGCTTTGTGGGCTCAAACTAATCTTCCTCCTCAAACAGCTCCACAACCCGCTCCTCAACCAACTGAAACCATTACACCATATGATCAGTCACAACAACAACCTCAACAAACTCAATTGGTTCCATACAACAACAACAATGCTCAAGCACTTTACAGTGAAGCTGATGAGGACTCTGCTGCTTTCAATGAATTGCAACAAGGATTTGTTATGATTGCTAAAGCCTTCGGTCGGTATACAAACAAATCCAACAATCGCATTCGTTCCTCATCCAACACACGGAATCAAGCTGTTGTGAACAATGTACGCGTTGAAGTTCAGAACCGTGGTTATGGTCGTCAGATGGGAGGTGGTCAAGGGTTTAATGCTATTGGAAGGAATAACATGGGTGCTCCGCAACAACAAAGGGGTCAAGTGGTTGAACAGGGGAATGCTCAGAATGGGGTTAATGGTCTTCGTTGTTATAACTGCAATGAGAAGGGTCACCTGGCTAATGCATGTCCTAAGCCGAGGATAAGAGGCAATGCTTATTACAAAGAAGCGTTGCTCTTGGCTCTTAAGGATGAAGCTGGTGGAACTCTTACAAACATGGAACAAAGCTTTATGGCAGATGCAGATTCTGATGATGATATGGAGGACTTGCAGGCTAATGCAGCAGTGATGTTGATGGCACAAATGCAAGCTCGACACATGAGTGACACATGCCCAGTGTATGACACTGATGGCTTGTCTCAGGTACCGGAACAAAATATACTCATCCCTGATCTGATATCTCCGCCAATTTCTCCATCCGACAAGGATCAGAGTGTTCAACATGAGCCATCCACATCTCATTCAGCTGATTATCAAATAGATCCCGTAGTTATATTTGACGATCAAGATAACCGTTTGGTTAATATTGATAATCAAGTTGACTCCGTGGTTATATTTGAAGATCTAAATAATGATCATGATGAGACTCACGTTGAACAAGATGAGCTTCTATCTAATAGAGAAATTGAGCTCTTGACCTTAATTAAAGACCAACACTCTCGTTTGGAAATTTGCACGAAATTAAAAGAGAAAAATGCACTGTTAATTAGGGATAATGAATGCTTAATTCGACAAATCAATTTTTTTAAAACTCAAGAAAAACGTGAAAAAGGTTTTGAAGTCGCTTTTGCTAAATCTCATCAAAACAAAAAATCATTAGAACGACAGATACGTGATCTAGCCGCATCCAAGAATGCTTTGTTGTCTCAAATAGAACAACTGAAACATGAACATAAACAACAACTTAACGCTCATACTTTGGAAACTCAAAAAGCCAAAGATGAGTTGTTAAATTGTCAAAAACAGTTCTCTGAGTACAAACAGCATTCCACGAAATAAATAGATAACTATCTTGAAGAAATTGTCGACTTACAACACAAAATCAAAGAGTTTCGAAATGTTGTTTATAAACATGGTGAGTCAATTACAACTATTCAAAAGTTTACTTTTAAACCAAATCCAAATGGATATGGACCAATTCTTGCTGATTACAAACCTAAGTTTTCAAACAGAGCATTCAAACCAAATCCTGAAGTTTACAGTGCAGAACATAGAATTGATGATTCAATTATGACTGTTGTTGAATATAATCGTATGAAGGAATTAGATGCAGATGACGAGAGTCGGTCAAAAATGGAAAATGTCGTTTATAACAAACCATTTAATGGTGCCCAAATTAATGGTCAAAAATGAAAAATGGAAAATGTCGTTTATAACAAACATAGAATTGATGATTCAATTATGACTTTTGTCACACAACAAGATACTTCTAACAAACCTTTTGTTATCACACCAGTTTCTGAAGTTAGTCCCAAACACAATGGTGCCCAAATTAATGGTCCTTTAGCTTCACTTAGTGAAGTTAAAACAAAAGCCGAAAGTTGTCGCGTTATAAAATACTTTGACACTTTCTTATTCTGAAATAAAAGTTGAACATTTTCAATCGCCAATGACGCGAGAACAAAGAGACATTCTTCAGAAAAGAATTTTACCCCATGTCAAAAATTTGAAAACTTGTGCACTATATTGGGAAAGGGATTTTCACAAGGAACTCGGTCTCATGAAAACAGTTTTCGAGAAAACAGAAACATCGATTTCAAATACTAAACATAAAAAGAAATTGTTGAGAAAAGATGTTGATCGACTCTTGGAAGATGTTATCTGTGCTGATATCAATAATCTTGTTGTATTACAATCTGTTGCATATGCATCTGATCATATCTTTGCTGATTCTGTTGATTCTGTTGATACTGTTGGAATCACTCCTAAACAGTATTTCAAGTATTTATATTTCATATGTAATAGGTAGCTTTATTCTGGCCTTTATGTTTGTTTAAGGTCCAGCTTATGTAGAAGGCCCATAAGCTGAGGCCCAAGCCCAATAAGGAATAGGGAAGGAGAGGGAGTGTTGCCCTAGCTCCTTGCCTATATAAACTATTGTAAACCCTCATTTGAGGGTTGGTTGTTCAAGTTATTCTCTCATTCACTCTTATTCTTAACCGTATCATTGTTTATGCGTGTATGTGTGTTTAGCTTGTTCATCCGCCTTCATCTCTTCTCTTATAAGCTTGTGTTGTAAAACTTGTGACCTAACAGTGGTATCAATCGCCAAATAGTTGGGTGAATCGTATTGTTCTTGAAGTGGGTTTTGGTCCTACGCGTAGAACATACGTGCGTGGTTGATACTTTGGTTCGCTTAAAAACACATTTTTTACACGTTTGAATCCAAGATTCTTGTACTTTCAATGTTTTAAGGTGTTAAAATAACTGTTTTTGGCAAAAAGTTTCAACCTTTACGCGTGGATATACGTTTTTAAGCTTGGTTTTTAACGAGGGTTTCATCCTACGCTTAACTGTTTTAGACGTTTTGGTTCATCAAGTTTCACACTTTTGTGTTATTTTGGTGATATTGAAGCTATCTCATCACAAAAATCTGGTTTAGAAACATCTTTGGGCAAAATCATTTTTACGAGTAGAACTACGCGTATGAAAACCCTAGTTCTACGCGTAACTTTATCCTTGGTTTGATCTTCATTTTCGTGGTTTACTCCGTGTTTTCTTGCTTGGATAAGCCTGAAAACACGTCGACTTTGGATATCTTTTGCACTGAGATAGTGTACAAGATCACTTGGGATAAAACCCTAAACTTACGCATAAGCTTCAGCTTACGCGTAGAAAATCCTACGCATAAGATTTATCTTACGCATAAGCCTTGTCTTACGCATAAGTGGATCCTACGCCTAACTTTTCTACGCATAACTTTTGCCTACGCATAACTTTAGTCTTTTTCCCTGCTTACGCGTAAGCTAATCCTACGCGTAACTATCATTGTTACGCGTAAGTTTGGTGTTTCTACGCATAAGCTTTATTGTGATTTCTACGCCTAAGAACACTTCATTTTCATCGTTTCATTCGACTACAAAGATCCATCAACACAAGTTATCAAAAACACAAGTTATCATAAAGATCCATTTGTGGCATTGCAAGAAGGATTCATGGCTATTCAACTGGCATTCAAGCGTCAGACAACATCTAATTCCCAATATCCCGCAGTCGTACAAGGTGCAAGAGTTGCTGTACATGAAAGGAATGCTCAAATGGACGTTGAGAATGTGGTGATTACTGCAACTGTCGGTAATGAGGACAATGAGGTTGAAGCATTGGAAAAGCAGCATGACAGCAGCAGATCTGGAGAAGATATCATACTTAACTACGACACCGAGCCTAACTGTGATGAAGAACAACTGGTTGAGGAAGATATCTTACCCACCTATGACACTGACACAGAACAGATGGTCGAGGTACAATCTACTGTTGATCATATTCTGCCTGCAAATGCGATACAACATACTGAGCAACCTGAATTCAGTAATGAAGGAGAGGTTGACCAGTGTGTTGCACAATGTCCACACAACTATCTCACGTCTGAGCCCTTACTTGTCAACAATTCAACTGAAACGTCAAATCAAACTCTTGAATCTGAAATCATTCTTCTCAAAAAGACCATTGCTCAGTTTCATAAAGATTTTTCAAAACTAGAGGCACATTGCATCTCTCTTGAACTTAAATTACAAAACAAATCTTTTTCCTCAAAACACAATGGTCAACATTCAAATGAACAAAACAAACTGAGAAGATTCACTGACAAGAGTGTGGATACTAATTTTGCAAAACCAACAATCTTGGGGAAATCGTCTCTAAAACCAATCAGAAACCAATCAGTTGTTAAACATCCAACTGCTTTTAAATCTGAACGTTCAAAATCGTCAAAACCACGGTTTCCCGAACAAGTTGTTGAGAATAATCATTTGTCAAAACCAGTCACTCCACACTCCGGGCCCAACAATAATGCTTCTGTTTCTCTTAAACATGTTTCTGTTAAACCTGTTTCTGTTATTATACAAGTGGCTGCTTCTGGCCAATCTAGGATTAGTTCGAACACTGTGTCTAAACCGAGCATTAATCGTAAAAATTCATATGATTCAAATGACGCGCACAAGAACTATGATCTAGAAAAGGCTAGGAAAAGGGCACTACTCCAAAAGGATGGAATCTTAGGTTCACAACCTAGTGTATCACCTTCGAGTGTATTACTGAACACTGCTTGTAGTAGCAAACCAAAACCTAAGTTCACTCAAACAGTTAGAAATAAACCCGTTGATCTAAACGTAACATTTCAGCAACCTAATAGGTGGATCAATATAGGACGCAAATTCTTCCCAAAAGAAGTTTCAACATCCCTTAGATCTACCCTTAGATGGATACCAACGGGTAGAGTTTTCAAAACTGCTGATCTTAGGTGGATTCCTACAGGCAAGATACTAAGTAGTTGCACCAAAACAAGTGTGATACCCTCTACATCCATCCGTGAGGCAGGAAAGGAAATCATCAAAATAGCATGTTCAGGTGTCAAGAAGATAATTGACACTACACCTTTATGCCTCTAACACCTGGAACCCAGTTACACTTGGGGATCCATGTCTTTCCCTTCCTTGCCCCCCCTTCTATTTTTCTATGCAGGTACAACAGCTATGGCTCCTACTGCAAAACAGCATAGGACCCGTTTCTAACCGTCAAAAATATCATGATCCATCAGTTGTTCCACCATTGTACTTAATCGTCATGAATTGGAAACATTGCTTGCTCCTCTGGTTAAAGATTCTGCCAAAAGTCGTGCTTCAGATGTATCGAATGTTTCCGTTGCACAACCGATAATACTCTAATTTCAGATACACCTGAATCTACAACAACAACCGAATCTTCTATAGCAAAAGATCAAACTGCTTCCAACAACAATGACACAACTGATGATCAACATTATAAACAGAGATGTTTTTTGTCAGCAGTTGATTCTCTCGAGATATTATGGTACTTCACACTTGTTCGATTGCTTGGACTTACATGGTTTCACTATCTCCTCATACATGGTTTCGATGTCTTCAATTCATCATCAACATACGTGGTGTATGATTCTGATTCATTGAAAACATCGAGGGGGAGAGAGTGTAGGCGTCCCTTTCCATCCCTTTCCTTCTTCGTTTTTCCACGTGTTTCCTTGCGAAAACCCAATGCTCTCCAAAATTTCTTCAAATTGGACGGAGAAATGAGACGATCTGAGGTTCAAACGTCTTAATTCAGTGTTATTGTCTCAACTATCACGGGTTATCTTGTGTGAAGTTACCCAAATATGATGTTAAGATGCCTCACACACGGTCTTGGCATCGAGATATTGCATATTCACAGTGATTAGTATTCCGAAAGACCACAACATTCAGGGGAAAGTCGTATCCTTTCGTCTTTCGTGGTTTGTTTGGTGTGATGCATCTACATACGTGAGAAGATCTTGTTGATTTCTTGCATGCTACCCTCGAACGGATCTTCCGCAATTTGTCAGATTTTCTTTGTGTGGTTTACTGCTCATCTACAAATTCCGCTGCATACTAAAACCGTCAAAAGTTAGAGGAAATGTAGACTTCATCAAAGTTTCAAATCTGCTAAAGACAGTTGTCAGTTCGAGGGGGAGCTATTTCTGGAACATCGTCAATTGGGGAAAGGTTAATTTGATTCATGCTTATTTCATCTTTTCCCTAAAATGGCTTGTGCACACATAACAGTGTACAACCCGTAATGGTCAAGAAAGGACCCTGTGGTACGCATCAGTGCCACAATCCTGATAAAAGGAGCGAAAGCTTCTTATTTTTGAGTAAAACCTATCAAACCTTTCATTATTTCAAGGTTTTGCTCAAAAAGACAAGTACTTCCCCATATGATTTTAAAACCTCAACCGTTTTTATCACTTGTTGAGGGGGAGTATTTGAATTAAAATTTTGTTCACAAATTGTTCACAGTGGTCACTCTTCCCGCAACACTCAAAATGGTCATATTTATTCTCAACCGTACAAAAATAACATTCTTATATGCCATTTTTGAGGGGGAGAAAATTGTGTGATAAGAAATATGTTTTGTAAAGCAACATGTGCAAGCCCCTTGGCTTCCTCGTGTGCAAAGACTTAACCAATGAATTGACGATCCTTAACTGTCTGCAACTCGAAAAGACTTGTCCTGGACGGGTAATAATTTCAAGCTAGTTCACTAGTGATGTAAACGTGTCTCGCAAAGGACTTGTCTGAGTAGAAAGTACCATTTGAGAAACTTTTGATAGACATGAACTCTGACGGGTTTGGCAACCTTCCAAGGTTTGTCTACACCTTCAAGGTAGTTATTAGAGCTAGTTGTCACCTAAAAGCTGACAATGTATCTCTTTAACTATTCAACGTAACCGTGTCTCGCGGGAGATTGTCTATCTTCAGTGAATCAATTCAAAAAGTGCGCGCTCTTTCCTCACTGTGCATTTAACCTTTAAAACTATTAAGCACATGTGGAGGGGGAGTATTTATGCAAAATATCATCTCTTACAGTGGTTCAAACATGTTTTTCATTAACAAACCCTTTGAGAGATATTTTAACTTACAGTGGTTTTAATGGCAAACATAGGTTAGTCATGGAGTTATAAGGTGACTAAGGTTAGGAATAACCGTCCTATGATCCGCCAGAGCCGGAGGGATCTACCCAAGGACACTACCATTAGTTAGTGTTAGAAGTCCTTAGGAATGATTATAAAAAGGAGAAAATGAGAATCGGAGAAAGA
Source organism: Chrysanthemum seticuspe (assembly GCA_019973895.1). NCBI lineage: Eukaryota > Viridiplantae > Streptophyta > Magnoliopsida > Asterales > Asteraceae > Chrysanthemum > Chrysanthemum seticuspe. The sequence continues at coordinate 218,189,640 of BPTQ01000006.1, forward strand.
AGGAGTTGAAGAATCAAAAAGAAATGTAAAGTAAAGGGTGAAAAGAAATAGCCCTCCAGATTATTCAACTTAGGGCAGACACCGGGTTCAATTCATATGCTACTGGTTGTCACTTAGTGACACCGGTATTGAAGATTAAAAGTCGTCATGGACCCAGTGACGCATGCACTAAACCTTCTTAGCCACTCAAGTTTCTCTCAACAGAAGCTTGTTTCATTCTCACAGGGAACCCTACGTAAACTATTGGCTTTCTCTTAGAGATCGCTGGTATTGAAGAAGGAGACCCTCTCCCTAGTCTCCGCTCAGGAAAACCAAAACGCACTATTGAGTCTAGAGCCACGAGATTCATCAAAAGATCTCTTAGGAACACTTGACATTTTAATCACTCGTTGATCAACAATAAGATCTTCAGTGATTCAATGGTTCATATCGAGTCCTTCACAGATCTTAGCAATCTGTCGAGAACATTTATGAGAGGTTCACATCTGTGATCCTCAGTGATTGAATGGAAACTCCTGCCAGGATCAACATCAAACAGCCCTGACAGCAGGTCGCTTCGGTAACTCCCCGTGGATTACGCGGAGTGTGTCTCAAACGGTCTACAGTCGTGAGGTGATGCTTCGGTGTACCTCAGCGACTCATCTGAACTGTAGATGTACTTCGGTACGTCGCGTTATCTCACTTGTGGGACTCCAGTTCAGGAACGGCCTTTGTAAGAATTAGAGTTGTGTTTTCACACTATGCTGTTAACACCCTCGAAGTTCAAACTTGTAAGTGCCGGAAACCGTTTATCACTAACCGTTTGAAATGTTTTCTTCTTATGGAAGCTCCGGAGCGGGATGATCGTGCTGATTCTTCTCATGCTCACGCCAACTTCATTACTAATGGAAGTTCTATTCAAAAGCAACACAACAGTCAGAATGATTCTTCTTCAATCAAAGAATCTACAAAGTCAAAGACTTGCAGAACTTCATCAGTATTGATTTCCACCGTCAAAGAGCGTGTGAGCATGTTGAAGAATGACGTGGAGACACTGGAGCAGCGAAGCAGACCTGAGGCAGACTGATGCAGACAACAACATACTATCACCTTCACCAAGAACAATAAATCAAAGAACAAAGTTAATGATGACGTCAAAGCAAAACCGCACAAAGATAACTATCTCTCTACACTGGAGAGATTGTTCGAACCAAGGCAATTCTTCTCACAAGAAAGGAGAATGTCAGAAGACGTCACAGCTACTATTACATCAACGCCTTCACCGTTATTCATATATATACTTGAGGGGGAGATTGTTGGAATCACTCCTAAACAGTATTTCAAGTATTTATATTTCATATGTAATAGGTAGCTTTATTCTGGCCTTTATGTTTGTTTAAGGTCCAGCTTATGTAGAAGGCCCATAAGCTGAGGCCCAAGCCCAATAAGGAATAGGGAAGGAGAGGGAGTGTTGCCCTAGCTCCTTGCCTATATAAACTATTGTAAACCCTCATTTGAGGGTTGGTTGTTCAAGTTATTCTCTCATTCACTCTTATTCTTAACCGTATCATTGTTTATGCGTGTATGTGTGTTTAGCTTGTTCATCCGCCTTCATCTCTTCTCTTATAAGCTTGTGTTGTAAAACTTGTGACCTAACAAGAATACTGATAATGTGCATCAGATCGAGTCTTTAAAAGATGAAAATGAACGATTGTTAAACGAACTTTCAAATTCAAAACGTCGTCTTCAATGGTGTCAAAAATATTGTCAAAATCGTGAACTTGCTTTGCAAAACAAAATCCACGAGTTGCAATAAAAAACGTTTAATCCTAAAATTAAACAACTGGATGATCAAAACGTGTCTTTGAAATGTCAAATATCAAAATATGAACAAGAACTTGCAAAAGTTAAAAAGGAATATGGTGTCATATTTGATTTACTCAAACAGACTCGAAATGAAGCATCAAACGAACTTGATCATTATCTTGCACACACTAAAGAAGTCATGAATTTTGCTGGAAATCTTCATTCTGAAAATCAAGATTTGGTGCACACTATCATTAAGTTAAGGGAGATGTTAGGAAAGTATGAACAAGTTCAGCCTAGCATCATTAAGAGAATTGCACCTGTAACACTTAGAAAACGTGAACCCAGAATGCCTACTGACAAAACACAAGATACTAATGTGTTTCCCTCTACTGAAATAGGAATAGTTGCTTCTTTTCCCAACGTCCGCACTTCACAGCCTAGGAGCAATACAAGGAAGAATAGGAAGTTGCGACCTAAGAAAAGATCAATAAAGAATGCTGAAGTAGAAGAACACCCTAGGATTTTGAATAAGACTCAAGTTGCACCCACTTTAGATATTGCGTTGGCAAATGTAATGGAAAAAGTGTTGTAACGAATGCTAAACCTTTAAGTACTTTTGATATTCAGTCTGAAGCTTCTTGTGTTATTTGTCGTAAAAGTATGCTTTCTGATAGTCATGACAAATGTGTTTCTAGAGCTATCTTGTCTCGTTTAAGGAATCCTAAGAATCGGAATACCTCTAGGCCCACTAATACTTCTAAGTCTGTACTTGGTAAACCGCCCTCTTTAGATTCTAAGAAATGCATTGATGTCCCTGCAGCTCCAGTATCACCTTCAAGGAATGTAGTACCACCTAGTGCATTCACTAAGACTAAAGCTAAGACTAGTTGGAGATGGCAGAAATGGATACATAATATACTAGGATTTAAATGGATACCTAAAATCATTGATGTGTGTATATCTACTATAACTCCTTCGGAACCCTCTAACATTTCGGGTTCCACATCTACTTCTATTCCATCTGTGTCGTCTGTGTGTAATGCAGGTGATACAGATCATCCTTTGGATTGTTGATAGCCGATGTTCCCGACACATGACAGGCAATCTTAAACTGTTATCAAACTTTTTGCAAAGTTCATTGGCACTGTCAGATTCGGGAATGATCACTTCGCAGCTATCATGGGCTACGAAGATTATATCAATGGCAACATCGAAATTAGCAGGGTTTATTATGTGGAAGGCCTCGGTCACAATCTCTTTTCAGTCGGTCAATTCTGTGATGGAGAATTGGAAGTTGCTTTTCGGGAGAAAACTTGTTTCATTCGTGATCTACAAGGAAACGATCTAATGTCTGGCTCTCGCAATTATAGTCTATACACAATTTCAATGCAAGACATGGTTGCTTCATCTCCCATCTGTCTACTTTCAAAGGCAACATCAACAAAATCCTGGCTATGGCACCGTCGTCTCTCACATTTAAACTTTCAAACCATCACCAACCTTGCTCGACACAAACTTGTTGAAGGTCTCCCGAGATTCCGATATTCCAAAGATAACCTATGCTCAGCTTATGAACAAGGGAAAAGCACTCGTGCTCATTTTCCTTCAAAGGTGGAACACAGCTCTCAACATGTGCTTCATCTTCTTCACATGGATTTGTGTGGCCCGATGCGCGTGCAAAAGATTAATGGCAAACGCTACAGCTTGGTAATTGTCGATGACTGCTCACGATGGACTTGGGTCTACTTTCTTCGAAGTAAAGATCAAGCTCCACAGATGATCATCACCTTTCTCACAAAAATTCAAGTTCAGCTCCGGAACACCGTGAGCCAAATCAGAATAGACAAAGGAACTGAATTTGTAAACCACACTCTTCGAGAATTTTATGAGAAAGTGGGAATTGAGCATCAGACATCTATTGCACGTACACCAGAACAAAATGGAGTTGTTGAAAGACAAAACCGTACGTTAGTAGAAGCTGCAAGTACAATGTTAATCAATGCTAAACTTCCAGATTACTTTTGGGCAAAAGCTGTATCAACTGCATGTTATACTCAAAATCGTTCAATGATTACTAAACGCCACAACAAAACACCTTTTGAGCTTATCCACAACCATAAACCGAATCTCAAACACTTTCATGTATTTGGATCCCTTTGCTACCCAAATAATGATCGTGATGACTTTGGAAAGCTTAAAGCCAAAGCTGACATTGGAGTCTTTATAGGATATTGTGAAAATTCTAAGGGTTTTTGGATCTGGAATCGTCGTACAAAGCAGGTTATGGAAACGATTCATGCTAATTTTGATGAACTTACAGAAATGGCTTCTGAGCATAACAGCTTAGAACCCGGTCACAACCGTTTAAACTTCCCCCAAACCCCATCATCAGCTGAACTAAGCCCCCAGCTTACTCGTCAACAAATGGAAACGCTATTTGCTTCGTTGTTTAGTGATGACATTGATGAACGTGCTCCAGGTGTATCCGTTGTTTCCGCTGCTCAACCTGATCATACTCTTATACCTGATACACCTACTACAACAACTATTGTTGAAGAAGCACCACCAGTTGACTCTACAACAATAATTGAACAAACTGCTTCCAACGACGCTGAACCAGCTGCTGATGTTCTTAATGAAGTACCCCCACCTGCAGATTTTGATCCAAATGCGTTCTTTAACCCGTTTGCCAATGAAACTGCTGCACCTGATGTCGCGGAATCATTAATAAACCATTTGAATCCTCAAAATCTGCATAATGTATACCAACATCAACCCTCTACACATCGTTGGACAAAAGACAATCCTCTAGGGAATATTATTGGCAACCCGAATCAACCAGTCGTTACAAGACAACGTCTTCACATAGATGGTGAACATTGCATTTATGCACTCACTGTCTGCCAATCTGAGCCTAAAAACATTAAATACTGATTCGTGTAAAGTGAGTGGTGAAAAACACAATATCAACGTATATCAAAATAACCGTAAAATTCGACAAATTAACCCTTTAGGAAAAAGGTTAACGTATCCAATCTTACGGGTGTGATAAAAGTGATACCGGAAAAGTGATTTCCCGGGTCGTGTCCCAACGAGGTGTGAAATTGACGGAATCGTTGAGTTTCGTGATTATGGACTTGAATTGGTTATAATGAATTTGGATGGTGATTACGCTAATCTACAAATTAAAGAACGGGAATGAAAATAAAGCATGTAAAACAATGAAAATACTAAATAAGCTACGACTAAGCCTAAGAGACAATAAAATGAAGCTACACTAAGGTCTAGGGGCTAAAACTAAAAAACGTGAAAACCGGGAACACACCGAGCCCCGAAAGTGAAAAATATGCAATTTAAGTCCTACGAGTGCAAAACTAATTTTCCTACATTCTAAATGACCAAAAATAATTTTAGGAAAAAGCCGGGTATTTTTTTGACTTTTATTTTATTTATTACGAATTAAAAACTATTTTAATCTAAGTAATTAATTAAAAATACTAAAATAATTGGGAAAAATCTGAAAAATTTACGAAAACTTCTTTATGATAACGTGGACCTAAGTAAAACAAAATGGGTGCAACAAATTATACAGATAAGCTGTTAATAAGCTAGCAAGACAAATAAGCTAATATGACAAACTATGGTTAAGTATTTAATTTTTCATTTAGAAACCAGAAAAAGACCCAAGGGCGCATGGTTTCCAGGTACACCTATATCATCCCCATAAGGGAGAGGTCTCAGGTTCGACCCCTGCCTCTCCCTTTTTGCTTCTTTTATTTATTTATTTATTTTTATTTTTTAGTTTGGCTTACTGGAACTTAAAGATGCAATCAATAGACACAACTTTTATAAAAACTTTATTCAAGAAAAGCACAAAATTAGCTGTTTTAACAGCTTCTTGTCCACTGTTTGGACAGAAACCAAACCAAATACACCTTTAGCAGTTCTTAAGCATCATATCAATTACGTCTAAGCACTTGCATACAAAAGTAAGCTACAACACATTAATTACAGCTAGAATAAGCTAAATTACAAAAGAGACTAAGCCTAAAAATGGGAATAAGCAGTTGAGCAGTTCAATTATACCAAGGAGAATCTTAAACTAACTATGGAAACATAAGCATACAAGGGACTAAATAAGCTCTATGGGAAACAAAATAAGCTAAATCCTAAAGAACCTAGTCTATATTATCTAAAGGCTTTACAGTACCTGGATAAGCTAGCAACCTACTGATAAGCTATGATGAAAAAAAATGTGACCTGTACTTGTGACTTGCAGTCTGAAACAGCCCTGGGTGGCTCATTTGGAGCTTATTTTTAAGCTAAGAAGTGGTCTTCAAGACCAAAGACAAGCTTCAAGAAATAAAGTTAGTTTAGCAAATATTCTAAAAACTGAATTTGGGGGCTGAAAAAGCTTTACAACAGCTTAAAAATAAGCTGCTAATATGCTGATTTGGGCCTAATTGCTGAAACAGAAAAACAGTTAAAAAAAACATATTTTAACTTCAATTTTTAACTATGCTAGATGATACTAAGCTTGCAACTGAAACTATATTATGTGGGGAATACAAGGATTGTATAAAAACAACATTTGCCAATTTTAGAAATCAATTAAGCTGAAAAAAATGAGCTCAAGAACAGCAGCACAGCTACTGTTCTGTCCAGAGCTGTAACCAGAGAGAAAACTTTTTTTTTTTTTTTTTTTTTTTTTTGCTAACTGAACTTGAAATCAACTTGGTAAAACATATTCTAATGTGCAAAACCCACTTGAGTTGTAAAAAGAACTTTGACTACATAAGTCAAACGGGTAAAAAAAAAGAGTTTTGACGATTAATTAACCTGAAACAAACACCCCTTTAAGGGTGCTATTTGCTTAAAACTAATTTAAAAAATATGAATGAGGTTTTAACTTGATGGAAACTGATTTTTGTAACTTGAAAGAATGCCTTAGAACACAACTAGATTGAACAAAACAAATGAGAAGCTAAACACTTATGAGTCAGAATTGAAAAAGAAACTTTTTCATTAACAACATAAAATACAACAACTGGACTTTTAAAAAAAGAAAAAAAGAAAAGGGAGATTGAATTAAAAACTAAACTAGGGTGCCTTATAATCTTTGGCTACATGTTCCTTTTATACTAAAACCCTAAGGGTCTTCAATCTCTTGAGTTGTGCTTCTCCTGTGAGGGCAGCAAGCCAAAGACTCACTCTTGTGCTTCTTGAATTCATCCAAGCCGTCCAATAAGTAGGTACAATTTGGGAGCAATCTGAGCCATCAGTTGGATGATTTATGCTAGGATTGCCACCATGGCACATCTTGGGGAAGGGGAAAAGAAGCTTAGTGGGTTTGGGAAATGGGGGAGACTGGGTAATAGGAGGGTTTTTGAGGTTGAGTGTCCTGGGAATGGGGAAAAGAGGGTAAAAGAGTGATGGGTTTTTGGGTTTTAGAGAAAGCAGGAAGAAGGAGGAGGGAAAAAGGGTCGTGGGTGAGGTCGGGTTATAATGCTGGGTTAGGTTTTTTTGGGCCGGGTAGGGAATTGGGCTTAAATGGACTTGGGTTAAATTAAAATTGGATTTGGACTAGTCTTGTGATCCGAAATTTAGCATAGGGACCAATTGTGTCAAATCTGATTTTCCAAGGGCCATTTGTGTAATTTCTGAAAAGTATTCTAAGGGTCAGTTTTGTCATTCTCCAATAGATCAAGGGCCATATTTGCCATCTTTCAAACTTTAGGGTATATTCTGCCAATTCTGAAATTTAGAGGGACTGAACTTGTAATTTCTCAAAACTTTTGAAATTTTTCACCAAAGGACTAATTATGACAACTTATGATTTCAAAAGGACCTTTGGTGACTTTTCTTTTAAAATAAGTGCTTAGGGACTATTTCTGTCAATTTTTGAAAGTCGGGGGACTGAAACTGCCAATTATGCAAACTTTGTTCGTTTTTCATTTGTTTTCAATAATTTTGCATCTGAAACATATAAAACACAATTTTGAGATATTTTCAGTATTTTGATGCATTTCGGAGTGTTTTTAGATGTTTTACAGTTCAGATTTGACCTAAAATGATGAGTTTTTACACACTCATCAATCCCCCACACTAAACCATTGCTAGTCCCTAGCAATCTTTTGAGAAAACTTAATGGATTTGAATCTCTTTACCAAAAGCCATCACTTCTGGAGTAGCCAAATGTTTCAGTTCAAGTAAGAACTATGGTACACTGATAACCATATGATTTTGAGCAAACCACCAGCTTCCAACGGATTTGATTTGTCTTTATCAAAAGCCGTTTGCTTCTGGACTGGCCATCTCTTAGATAAAATATCTTTGGTGAGTTGATTACCAATTATGGTTTTCCAACTGCCTTTACCACAAGCCATAAACTTGCGGGCTAGCCAACTCTTCACTAATTAAAGATATGGTGAGCTGAACACCATACAATTTTGGGCAAATTGCAAGCCGTCAACGGATTTGAGATATCTTTACCAAGAGCCGTTTGCTCCTGGATTAGCCAATCCTTTTGTTTATTAGACATGGCGGACTGATAACCATAAGCTGAGTAAGTGCAAAACACTTACTTCCAAAAAAAAATTTTTTTTGGCCAAAAATGGGGGAATAGGGTGGTAATACATATGATAAAATTCGTGATAATCCCCCCCACACTAGAAATGAATATTGCACTCAATATTCAAAGTACCGGCGGTTATGCCGAAACTGTGAACGTAAAAGGGAAATACTATGGCCATTATTTGTAATTTTTTTTTTTTTTTTTTTTTCATGAAACTTATATACAACAGCGGGGGCAACTCCCCCACACTAGGGTGGTATAAAAAAGAAAGAAGTCAGAAATACGGGTGAAAACCCATATAGTGTGCTACTGTTTTTGATTCCCGAGTCGCTAGCTTGACTCGACCCCGCATTAATTTGTTCATGGGGAAGCAAAGTGGAAGAAACAATCTCCATCGGACTTTCATTCAAGATGTTTGGACAAACATTTGAAGCACGTGAAAGTTCCACACCGATGAGATATATTCCCGGCTCAAGATAATGGGAGATGCCGGGGTCAAAGATGGTATCTTCACTCTTGTAGGAGTTAAGACATGGAGAAGAAATGGGAGGAGAAGGCAAAGTGTCAATTACTTGACAACGGGTGGGATAGGTGGGCAAAAAATTAGATTGAGGAACATTAACGGAATGTTCAAAAATCTTTTCCACCGCAAGAGAAGTCACAACATCCGTGTTGAACTTAAGAAATGTCCGAGAGTGAACTCCCTTGAAAGGTAAGATACCGGGTTTGAAAACTTTATCCTCAGAGAGGAATGAAACGCAAGTATCAACCATGGTAAAATCCTCAAGGGTGGATGAGTTACTCATGGATGAAAGGGGGTGTAGAGCATTTTGCTCAAAAAGATCATCCTCAATTCCCGGAGGAAGAGGGAAGATGTGAGTGAGTTCACCGGCGAACTCCTCAAGGAAAAGGCTACTCCTTTCGGAAGGAGGAAGCAATTCAAATGTGGACGACTCATACTCAGGAAGAGAAAGATGAAAAGTGGGATTGCCACTATTATCTTTTTCAGTATGATCGTCATCAAAGCGGAATACTTCATATTCCGGAAAAGAATCATTGGAAAAAGCCTCAAGTTCAGGGGATGTTTCGGTTTTTTCCAAGATAGAGTCACTATCCTTAATTGGGATAGGATCTGAAGCTGGTTTAGCACAAAATGATTCGATCTTAGAAACGAGGAGATTTACATTGAACAATTTTTCACGAAGTATCTCGTCCTCAATTTCCAGATCATCAGAATCTCTCACTTCCTCTAAGCTAACTAGCTCAGAAGGTAACTCCTCGACATAATCGATGTCTCCATAAGATAAAGAATCGTCAAACGAAGTACAATCGTTTTCAGAATCGGAGAACATCTCGACATGATCGTTTGGAATGTCAAGAGGAGGAGAAGAATCATCACCGATAGGCTTATCACACATATTACCGGAGGTAACCTCGGATTCACTTGGGGTTGGGACAAGGTTCTCAGCACAAGACGATTCCGTTTCTGGAATAGTGCTAAGATGTTCGTCCCCCATTAAAAGATTATCCGACGGTTCTAAGGTAGATAGGCAAGATAAGGGCGGAGAGTGGACATGTGCGGTACTTTGTGGGCTTGAGATATGCACCTTGTCCTTTGTCATCTCCCAATCTTCCTCATCCTCGTCATCGAGACGGCAAGCTTCGTTAAAGAGGAGAAGCTTTTGAGCTGCTCGCTCATCGGCTAGTAATCTTTCGTTGCGAGCAGCTTGTTCCTCGGAAAGTTCTTCAAGAATTATACGAGGAAATTGATCAATGACGGGAAACTGTGGGGGTTGGATGTTGTCAAATTCGGAAGTCCACGATTGACATTGATAATCATCATGAGGACCCCCACACTTAGCACAATGAGGGTATTGGGTGGAGAAATTTTGAAACGATGTTTGATCATTGAAATGGTGAAAATACGGTTCTTGTTCATATAAATTCTGTGGAGGGTAATTGAAATTGTTTTGAGGATAGTTGAAGGAGTTCGGGTTAGAATCATAAGCGAATGAATTCTCGGCGCAAATCGAACAACATCCGTTGACAAGATAGTTTCCACACCACTCGCACATACATTTGTAACAACGAAAACCTTGGGGTAACAAGTCTCCACAACCGTAGCAATAATTTTGATCAAACAAAGGTATTTCTGGCTCGGGAATAGGAATCGAGGGTTCAACAACATCACATAAGGAAGAAAAAACGGTATTTCCCGAAGTTGAATCTTGACGAAGTTCAATTAAGAAGTTTTGAATCATGTCATTTCTGGCCCTAAAGAAGTCGTCGGTAAAACGTTCAGAAGATTCCGGAGGTGGGACAAGTGGTGTGCTCTTAGAGCTAGCAATTTCCACCACTTCCGTTATGGTCTCCGGTGTTTGAACGGGTTCATCGTAATCAATTCTAATTCTCGACCTTTTTTCATCGGCTTGAATTTGCTCGATTAGATTACGGGCTCTAACTTCAAAGAAAGTATCCTCGTAACCCTCAGTGAGTGCTTGAGGTAGCTCCGACGTTTGAACGGGTTTGTCAACATTAGAACGTATTTCGGGTTGTGGCGGGTGGTAAAAATAACTTTGAAAAGAATTTTTTATGGATAATTCGCACAAATTGCAAAATTCGCTTGAACTAGGCCTTCCACACCGCTCACACACACTTGTGACGATGATGTTGATGATTGTCGACATAAGAATTAAACATATAGAGGGTTAAAGAGATAGAATTAAACGGTTTTGAGGTTAAAGAAGAGTAGAATCAAACGGTACGAGAGGGTAAGAGAAATAGAATCATACGGATAAGAGGAATGAGAAGAGTATTTTTTGTATTTTTCAAAAACGGTAACTTCACGAGGAAGGTTCTTCAAGTCACTAATCGCAAAAATCACGATATTGTCGCAACACACCTCCCCGGCAGCGGCGCCAAAATTTGATTCGTGTAAAGTGAGTGGTGAAAAACACAATATCAACGTATATCAAAATAACCGTAAAATTCGACAAATTAACCCTTTAGGAAAAAGGTTAACGTATCCAATCTTACGGGTGTGATAAAAGTGATACCGGAAAAGTGATTCCCCGGGTCGTGTCCCAACGAGGTGTGAAATTGACGGAATCGTTGAGTTTCGTGATTATGGACTTGAATTGGTTATAATGAATTTGGATGGTGATTATGCTAATCTACAAATTAAAGAACGGGAATGAAAATAAAGCATGTAAAACAATGAAAATACTAAATAAACTATGACTAAGCCTAAGAGACAATAAAATGAAGCTACACTAAGGTCTAGGGGCTAAAACTAAAAAACGTGAAAACCGGGAACACACCGAGCCCCGAAAGTGAAAAATATGCAATTTAAGTCCTACGAGTGCAAAACTAATTTTCCTACATTCTAAATGACCAAAAATAATTTTAGGAAAAAGCCGGGTATTTTTTCGACTTTTATTTTATTTATTACGAATTAAAAACTATTTTAATCTAAGTAATTAATTAAAAATACTAAAATAATTGGGAAAAATCTGAAAAATTTACAAAAACTTTTTTATGATAACGTGGACCTAAGTAAAACAAAATGGGTGCAACAACTTATACAGATAAGCTGTTAATAAGCTAGCAAGACAAATAAGCTAATATGACAAACTATGGTTAAGTATTTAATTTTTCATTTAGAAACCAGAAAAAGACCCAAGGGCGCATGGTTTCCAGGTACACCTATATCATCCCCATAAGGGAGAGGTCTCAGGTTCGACCCCTGCCTCTCCCTTTTTGCTTCTTTTATTTATTTATTTTTTTTTATTTTTTAGTTTGGCTTACTGGAACTTAAAGATGCAATCAATAGACACAACTTTTATAAAAACTTTATTCAAGAAAAGCACAAAATTAGCTGTTTTAACAGCTTCTTGTCCACTGTTTGGACAGAAACCAAACCAAATACACCTTTAGCAGTTCTTAAGCATCATATCAATTACGTCTAAGCACTTGCATACAAAAGTAAGCTACAACACATTAATTACAGCTAGAATAAGCTAAATTACAAAAGAGACTAAGCCTAAAAATGGGAATAAGCAGTTGAGCAGTTCAATTATACCAAGGAGAATCTTAAACTAACTATGGAAACATAAGCATACAAGGGACTAAATAAGCTCTATGGGAAACAAAATAAGCTAAATCCTAAAGAACCTAGTCTATATTATCTAAAAGCTTTTACAGTACCTGGATAAGCTAGCAACCTACTGATAAGCTATGATGAAAAAAAATGTGACCTGTACTTGTGACTTGCAGTCTGAAACAGCCCTGGGTGGCTCATTTGGAGCTTATTTTTAAGCTAAGAAGTGGTCTTCAAGACCAAAGACAAGCTTCAAGAAATAAAGTTAGTTTAGCAAATATTCTAAAAACTGAATTTGGGGGCTGAAAAAGCTTTACAACAGCTTAAAAATAAGCTGCTAATATGCTGATTTGGGCCTAATTGCTGAAACAGAAAAACAGTTAAAAAAACATATTTTAACTTCAATTTTTAACTATGCTAGATGATACTAAGCTTGCAACTGAAACTATATTATGTGGGGAATACAAGGATTGTATAAAAACAACATTTGCCAATTTTAGAAATCAATTAAGCTGAAAAAAAATGAGCTCAAGAACAGCAGCACAGCTACTGTTCTGTCCAGAGCTGTAACCAGAGAGAAAACATTTTTTTTTTTTTTTTTTTTGCTAACTGAACTTGAAATCAACTTGGTAAAACATATTCTAATGTGCAAAACCCACTTGACTTGTAAAAAGAACTTTGACTACATAAGTCAAACGGGTAAAAAAAAGAGTTTTGACGATTAATTAACCTGAAACAAACACCCCTTTATGGGTGCTATTTGCTTAAAACTAATTTAAAAAATATGAATGAGGTTTTAACTTGATGGAAACTGATTTTTGTAACTTGAAAGAATGCCTTAGAACACAACTAGATTGAACAAAACAAATGAGAAGCTAAACACTTATGAGTCAGAATTGAAAAAGAAACTTTTTTATTAACAACATAAAATACAACAACTGGACTTTTAAAAAAAGAAAAAAAAGAAAAGGGAGATTGAATTAAAAACTAAACTAGGGTGCCTTATAATCTTTGGCTACATGTTCCTTTTATACTAAAACCCTAAGGGTCTTCAATCTCTTGAGTTGTGCTTCTCCTGTGAGGGCAGCAAGCCAAAGACTCACTCTTGTGCTTCTTGAATTCATCCAAGCCGTCCAATAAGTAGGTACAATTTGGGAGCAATCTGAGCCATCAGTTGGATGATTTATGCTAGGATTGCCACCATGGCACATCTTGGGGAAGGGGAAAAGAAGCTTAGTGGGTTTGGGAAATGGGGGAGACTGGGTAATAGGAGGGTATTTGAGGTTGAGTGTCCTGGGAATGGGGAAAAGAGGGTAAAAGAGTGATGGGTTTTTGGGTTTTAGAGAAAGCAGGAAGAAGGAGGAGGGAAAAAGGGTCGTGGGTGAGGTCGGGTTATAATGCTGGGTTGGGTTTTTTTGGGCCGGGTAGGGAATTGGGCTTAAATGGACTTGGGTTAAATTAAAATTGGATTTGGACTAGTCTTGTGATCCGAAATTTAGCATAGGGACTAATTGTGTCAAATCTGATTTTCCAAGGGCCATTTGTGTAATTTCTGAAAAGTATTCTAAGGGTCATTTTTGTCATTCTCCAACAGATCAAGGGCCATATTTGCCATCTTTCAAACTTTAGGGTATATTCTGCCAATTCTGAAATTTAGAGGGACTGAACTTGTAATTTCTCAAAACTTTTGAAATTTTTCACCAAAGGACTAATTATGACAACTTATGATTTCAAAAGGACCTTTGGTGACTTTTCTTTTAAAATAAGTGCTTAGGGACTATTTCTGTCAATTTTTGAAAGTCGGGGGACTGAAACTGCCAATTATGCAAACTTTGTTCGTTTTTCATTTGTTTTCAATAATTTTGCATCTAAAACATATAAAACACAATTTTGAGATATTTTCAGTATTTTGATGCATTTCGGAGTGTTTTTAGATGTTTTGCAGTTCAGATTTGACCTAAAATGATGAGTTTTTACACACTCATCAAATACGCAATGACAAAAGAAAACTGGATTGAATCCATGCAAGAAGAACTCAACCAATTCAAACGTCTTGAAGTATGGGAACTGGTTGAAAGACCAACAGGGGTCGACGTCATTGGTCTAAAATGGATTTGGAAGAACAAATTGGATGCTGAAGGGAACGTAATCAGAAACAAGTCACGTCTGGTGGCTAAGGGTTATAGACAGGAAGAGGGTATTGACTTTGAAGAATCATTCGCTCCGGTTGCTCGTCTTGAGGCTGTTCGGATCTTTCTCGCGTTCGTGGCTCATATGAATATAACGGTCTTTCAGATGGACGTCAAAACTGCTTTTCTGAATGGACAACTGAAAGAAACAGTTTATGTCAGCCAGCCAGAAGGATTCGTTGATCCCGAGTTCCCGAACCATGTCTACAAACTGAACAAAGCTCTGTATGGTCTCAAACAAGCTCCTCGGGCGTGGTACGATAAGTTATCATCCTTCCTCATTGCCAATAAATTCACCAAAGGTTCGGTCGATCCTACACTTTTCATACAATATTACGGGGCTCACATCTTAATCGTTCAAATCTATGTGGATGACATCATTCTTGGGTCAACACATTTAAAATACTAAAATGCTTTTGCAAAATTAATGACAAAACATTTTGAAATGTCAATGATGGGTGAACTCACATTCTTTCTAGGAATGCAAGTTCATCAATCACCCCGTGGTATTTTCTTGAGTCAGTCCAAATATGCCCTTGAATTGTTAAACAAATTTGGAATGCAAAACTGTGACACCTATGCCTCACCAATGGCTCATACCCAGAAGCTAGATGCTGATTTACATGGGAAATTGGTGGACCCTACCAAATACCGTAGTATTATTGGGTCTCTCATGTATCTAACAGCTAGCAGGCCTGATATTGTTTTTGCTGTATATCTTTGCTCCCGTTATCAGTCAAGACCAACTGAAACCCACCTCTCTGAGGCTAAAAGAATCCTCCGATACATCAAGGGAACCATTAACTTGGGGATCTGGTATCCGAAGGATTCTGGTTTTGGACTAATTGCATTTTCAGATGCTGATCACGCAGGATGCTTAGATTCACGGAAAAGTACTTCAGGAGCATTACAATTTCTTGGTGATAAACTGGTGTCATGGCAATCGAAGAAGCAAGATTGTACATCGGTCTCCTCAACAGAAGCAGAATATGTAGCCATGTCGGCATGTTGTGCTCAAGTCATTTGGATGAGAACACAACTCAAAGACTATGGTTATGTATTTGACAGAATTCCGATGTACTGCGACAATCGGAGTGCTATTGCGATCTCGTGCAACTCAGTTCAACATTCGAAACCAAAGCACATCGATCTTCGATATCATTTTATCAAGGACCACGTGGAATAGGGTACTGTTGAATTATACTTTGTGGGTACAGAATACCAATTGGCAGATCTCCTCACCAGAGCCTTAGCTCCTGCTAGGTTTAATGAGTTGGTACACCGGATTGGTATGCGGTGTTTGACTCAAGAGGAACTGGATGAACTCTTAAAACATTCTTAAAAGCCAGTCAAACACCAAAACCTCTTTTGTAAATATTTTTTTTCAAAAACAAAATACAAAATTATAAAATCAGATAAAACAACAAAAATATTCTTCTATCTATATTTCTTTTCACATGGCAAGTACAAATCTTCCGTCAACACTCTTATCCTTCAAAATTCAGTATTTTTTCGATCAAGTGTTGAGGGGGAGAAAGCAAATATTTTTCTGTTTCATAAAACCTTGTACTTGCATGTTCTCTTATCACGGTTGTTGCTTTATAAATGATGGTTACTTTTCTGGTTCACTGACACTCCTCGGACTAAAATTATAAAACTTCATTATTTCTTAAGTCGAGGGGGAGTGTCGTCAAAATTCTTTCCAAATATTCTTCGTTTGGTAACCAAAATGGAAGTTATGGATATTGGATGTAAATGGCAAAGGTGGAAGGACTGAAAGTGTCAAAAGCTCAAAGTTACTTTTAATAAAACTTCCACCTAATTCATTAACTCTCCACATTTAATACTTCACCTACTAAAATCCTACGCCTAAAATTCGATCTTCAAAACCGTGTTTTGGATCATCATTTTGTAAGTGGTTTTATAATCTTAACATGTTTTTAAATAATGGTTTTGATTTATACGCAAATCCAACGGTCAAAAGATGCGTTTGAGAGTGATTTGTGTTCTACGCGTAAGCAATGAACACAAATCCTTCATTCGTGTGTTTTTGGTTAATATGATAGTGTCAAAATGTTTACTTAATCACTTTGAAACCATTTCAATCATCTAAACGCACCCAGAAACACGAATTGATTGAGTTTGAAAAATTAGGGTTTATGCGTGAATTGGGTTTTTTCTTGTGAGAGTGTTTCTGGTTAATTAGTTGCTTATAAGGTGTTATTTACAAGATGAATTGATCATATCCATGTTTAGAATCAACCCAGAAACACTAATTGCTAGTTAATTAGATATTAGGGTGCGTTTGGTAGAGAGAAATTCAGAGAAAAGAAATGAAGTAGAGAATAGAATCTCAGAGAATAGAAATCAGTAGAGAATTTTGTTCAATTCTAATGTTTGGTAACAACAGAGACTTGACCCGAGAAATGAAATTTTTTTTATTTAAATAATATTTTGTCTAAATAAAAATTCTTAAAAAATATTTAAAAAAAAATTATTTAAAAAAAAATATATCTTTTTTTAAATTTAAAAAAAAATAAATTTATGTACTTTCTTTAAAAAAAAATATTAAAAAAAACTTATTTTTTTAAAATGTATTTACTTAAAAAAAACTTGTTTTTTTATAAAAAATATTTTTTAAAATGTATTTATTTAAAAAAAAAAAACTTATTTTTTTTAAAAATAATTTAAAACTTATTTTTTTTTTAAATAATTTTTTATAAAAAATATTTTTTTAAATGTAAAAAAAAAAAAAAAAAAAAAAAAAAAAAGAACATTTTTTCAAAAAAATTAATCCATTTCTTCAATTTCTCCACAAAATTTAGGGAAATGAGGCTACTTAAATTACACTACTCAACTCTCTCCATTTCCCCACCAATTTCTCCAATTTCTCCGCTTTTCCATTTCTCTGGCTTACCAAACACGAGAATTAAAGCCATTTCCTTTTCTCTGGCTTTATTTCTCTGTACCAAACACACCCTAAGGGTTTATGTTCTTGATATTTGGGTATTTTTGATTCATTAAGAGTTTGATGTTAAAACTTGGATAAACGAACTTAATAGGCATTCTTGACTTCCCAGAATCATTTTGGTGCAATTCCCATGGTTATATTTCTTGCTCATAATTCTTAAGCTTTAGGGTTTAGGTTTACGCGTAACATGTGACTACGCATAACTGTTTGATTGAGTGTTCGTGATTAAAACTGTTAGAGATTGAAAGTATGTGTTAATATTGGTGCTATGATGAACTTATTTCAGGTTTGTTACACGTGAAAATTCACAATCAAGGGTATTTTCCATCTACGCATAAGGATCACCTTACGCGTAGCATGTTATGCGTAAGAGAAATCTTACGCGTAGCGTTTACGCGTAAGGTTCTACATAAGGGACTACGCGTATCCTGTGAAGGATATGCGTAAACAGTGACCTCTACGCATAAGGTTGACTCTTACGAGTAAGCCTTACGCGTAAGGTTCCATATACGCTTAAGCGTAAGCTCTACGCATAAGGCACTCTTTTCCTACGCGTAATATGTCTTACGCGTAAGTCAAGAACCTACGCATAAGCTTATGCTTACGCATATACCACTCCTGTTTACGCATAAGCTTGCCATTTCTATGCCTAAGCCTAGTCTTAACCTGAATTATGAATTGTTACGCGTGCAAACTTGTAAATAAATAAATCATAACGCCACGAAACCAATAATGTCACTATAAGCTTAAATGTTTAACAAGTTGTGAATAATAAGTGAAAACATGAACTTTAAAACTTAAAGTTAATCAACTCACGAAACTTATCACGACGTCATTGGACTATTGGACAAACAAGTGACATTGGACTCGTAACAATCATCGACATATCACATTCAATAAATAGACAATAAAACCATCTGTTGACTAACATAATGTCTTTCGATATGTTGGTTCTTTTGGCTAAATATCTTTCAGATCACGACATGGACGCTCAAATGTAGAATGTGGATGCACCAAATGTTCTCACCATTGCTGATATCTTTCCCCATGGTTATCCGATGAAGATTGGAAAGAACAACCTTCGTGTTGACTTTGATACTCTCACCTACTCAGAGTCTTCTTGCTTAATTGCTGTGGATATTCTGAAGAATCATCCCTATCAGAACATGCTCACTAATTCTGCTACTGTGCCTGAGATCTACATTCATCAGTTCTGGAATACTATGTAAAAGATCAAAGGACAAAAAGCCGTGACAGTAACTCTCAATGACAAACACGTTACCATCACTCCTGCAGACTTAAGGGCTGTTCTCCTCATTCCTGTCATCGAGCCAACCGAATATAATGCTGCACCAACTAAAGAGACTGTTCTGCAATTCATGATCGACATTGGTTATGACGAAGCTTCAGGAGTAATCACAAAGCATTCATCCGTGGATCTTAAGAATATTCCTCAGCCATGGAGAACTCTCTACATCATCGTCACCAAATCTGTTTCTGGTCGTGACAGTGGCTATGAGCATCCCAAGCTCATGGAACTGCAAATCTTTTGGGCTTTGGTCAACATGAAGCACATCGAAGTCGAAGCTCTGATATGGGACGACATGATGACA
Organism: Chrysanthemum seticuspe; assembly: GCA_019973895.1. Classification (NCBI taxonomy): domain Eukaryota; kingdom Viridiplantae; phylum Streptophyta; class Magnoliopsida; order Asterales; family Asteraceae; genus Chrysanthemum; species Chrysanthemum seticuspe. Next base: position 218,208,874 of record BPTQ01000006.1, read on the forward strand.
TTCCTCAAAAAGCTTGGCTCAAAGATCCCTTATATCAGATATATAAAACTGTTGATCCAAAGAGCACTTGGGTATAACCCTGATATCCCCAAGAGAATCAATGACCCCAACAATCACGACATGTTGTATGAACCTACTCTAACAGTCAGATTTAAGGAATCAACAACAAAGAAACAAGGTGCTGTGTTGCCGGATCACCTTCTCTCTGATGCAATCAAAAAACTTTATTCATACAAAAGGTACCTGGTAGCAGTTGATGAAGGCAAAGTTGGTTTTCTCGATGACAAGTCTTCTGGCACACCTACTAGGAAAACCAGGAGAGGCAGTGCAGGAAGTGTTGCAAGCACTGAGAGTCAAGAAAGTTCCCTAAGAGGAAACCTCCACTCAAAAGGAAAGTTCCCTCTAAGGAGGCTGTTCCTATTCCCATTCCTAAGTCTGAACCACAAAGAAAGCTAGTGGATGAAAACTCTGATGAAACCAAATCAGACGAGGAGGTCACCTACTTTGAAACTGCAACCGATTTTACTCCAACAGTAGCTAAATCTCCCAGTCCAAAAGCTGACCAAGGCAAAGGGAAGACTCCAGTACTTGAGCAAGAAGAAGAAAGCTCAGATGAAGAGCCACTGGACACTGACTACAGGAAGAAGTTCAAAATCATTAGACTCCAACATAAGGCAAAAGAGTTTGAACAGGAACAAATGCGTGGCCCCGGAGGGTCTAGTGGTGGTGTCCAATCTACACCAATTCCTGATGCGGTTAATCAACCCGATAAGGGAATTGGTGCCACCACTCTTGAGCAACAACAAAAGCGCCTGGAGGATTCTATTGATTATGACTTTGAGGAACCAGAGAAGGAAAAGTCTGAGAAAGAAAAAGTTGATGAAGAGGCTGCAGCTCAAGCCAAAGCAGAAGAAGAGGCCCGGATTCAGGATGAAGTAAAGGCTAAATCTGGACAAGATGACAAAGTGAATTATGATGATTATCTTCTTAACAGTCCTACTCGTTCTAAGGAGAAAACTTCTGAACCTCCTAAGGACCCTGAATCACTTCACGACTCTTCATCATCAGATTCGTCTTCTCACTCTTCACCTCCACCATCCAAAGGAACAACCAGATCCACATCTAAATCGGTGAAGAAACCAACTGACTTTTGGATATCTCAGGCTAAGACAAGGATTGTTAAAGCTATCAAGCAGGTCAGGAAGAAAGATGTGACCAACAAAAAGCTGAATCAACTCGCTGATAGAATCAACCTTCTTCAAGACGGGATAAACGAGTTGTTGACAGAAAGGGAACAAATCCATAAGTTCATCAAAGGAGGTTTCCAAAAGGAATTGGAGAAGACAGCAAGAGAATATACTCACAAGTTTCTTCTCGACACTGGCCCTGGTGTGACTAGAGAAGTATTCTCCAGACAACTTACTCCAAACATCGTCGCATTGGTTAAACATATAATGGCCAAAGAATCTGATCTTTCTGAAACTGAGTTAATTGCTAAATTGGTGATGCAAATGTCAAAACGATCTGCAACTTTTACTTCAGATGAAGCTAAATTTTTTGAAGGTCTACTAGATTATCAACTCAGATCATCATGCAAGGAATCAGCAGATCAACCTAAACGACCAAGAGATGACGATGATACGGACAAGGACTCTGCACCTAAACGTCCAAAGAAGTCTGGTGAATCTTCTTCCATGCCACCTCCACCCCAAAGGACTCCATCTCAACAACGATCTTGATACGCTTACGCAGCGCATTCGGGGTCAAAGGAACTTCCTTTTCGTCGAGCAAGTTTTTCAACACCCTAGGAAGTGAACCTAATCGTTGTAGTGTAGTATTAGGGTAAGCCACGGGTATTGATATCGTTCTCTAGGGGAATAGGAATGCTAGTGAGAAGTTACTACGCTAAGGTTAAGGTTGAGGAAAATTATTTTTTTATCTTTTTTATGTTTTTTTAGGAAATTGAAAAGTACGAATCTCGGGTATTGGATTTGGGGGGTTGGTATTTCTACCGATTACTCTACTATTATTTAATTATCTAAACTAAGGTGGTGGTAGTCTATGTCTAATTAATGTGTGCTCGTATGATAGTTTAAAGATGTGTTTACTTAGGTTTTACTACTCCTTAATTATCTCCTATTGATGGTTGAGTTGTCACGTCCTTATTCTTAGTTGCGTTGTGAGTCTAAAGTTGTAGGGTATGCGTTTCTCCCTAACTCTTTGAACTTACCAAAGGGTCTCGTCTATAAAACCCACTAGGGATAATAAACTCTTACTCTAAGGCACTCTTTGGATGGTTTAGCTTACAACTACCCAGGTAATTATATTCTAAGGTTCACAAAGATGAATCAAGCATTAAGTACACAACGAATGACCTATCGCATTACTAGATCATTAAGCAACTAAGATAAGAAACAACCAATCAATATTTAATAATTAAGTTTCATATTCCCTAAGCAAACACACAAATAAATTAGCCGGACATGGAGAACATGCAAGCATACACACAAATAATCAAAGACATAATTGAATTGATGAAGTAAATACTTATCTTGATGTAAGATAGGTTTTGGAACCCTAAAATACTGTACAAGACACCCTTGGTTCAGTTTTAGGTTTTTACTCCAAAAAAGACTCTCCTAAAACTGAAAAATTCGGATTCTATATATAATATTACATATGCGACGGCGTCACCTTATGTTTTGTGACGCCGTCGTGTCGCCGTCATTAGGGTTTCGTCTTGGCCACGTTAACCTTGCGACGGCGTCACCTTATGTCTGTGACGTCGTCCTCTTCAGCTTCTGACGTCGTCTGGGTCGCATCTAGGCCGTCTGAGTTGCGACGGTCTACTCCTTTAAAGCCCGACGCCGTCCTTCAAAACAAGCCATTTTCTCTTCTGAGTCGTCACAAATTCCTCCGACGGCGTCGCAGTTAAGCAGTGACGCCGTCGCCTTCTGTTTTCAGCAGCTTTGAGTGTCTCGATTCTGACTTTGGCCATTTTCTTCGTATATTCGCGCCTTTTCATCCAAATAAGTGCCATTCCAGCATTTTGCCTTCAAGAGACCTAAAAAGTGAAAAGGAACGATATTAAGCAATAACGGATACAAAAGTGATCAAATAAGGGCTTAAACGACCCCTCAAAATGGTACCTTTTAAAACCTTATCAAATATCCCTACACTTGTTATTTGCTTGTCCTCAAGAAAATGTGCTTTTAGCCAATTAATTTATAAGTTGGGGGTCATGAAGCATTGATTTAAAACGGTCCACAACACATATAAGCCCCGCAAAAGTCATAACAAGCACGGAAATTACATACTAGCACCTCACATGGGGTGTTTGGATACTCACATCTCTCTCGGGTGTATATATGAAATATAACAAATAGGAAATGGAAGATAAACACTCATTAACCGGTCCTAGTACATAGATTACCATAGGCTTGAGAATAGATCAAACCTCCATCGCTTTGGCGTAAGCACCTAGGAAAGACTATCAAAGAGGTCTTTTAAAGGGTTGTAATGTTAGGCTTACGGTAGGGAAACAAGGGTTTGGTGGGATAGGCTATTTAGTGGTGGCAAGTCAAAAATCTCTATGTTAAATGCATACGAAGAATGACGTTGCTAAGCCAAGACTCGACACTCTAAAACTCTAGGTAACGGAAATAAACAAACATAAATTTAAAGGATAGATGTAGGATGGTAGCCTGTATGTTTTTTTTTTTTTTTTTTTTTTTTTTTTTTTACACTCTATTTTTTTTTCTTTTTCTCTTTTTCTATTTTTTTTTCGATTTTTTTTTTTCATACACTTTTACTCTACTATCCCCTACGGTAACATCAAAATGATAGGGATTTATAGGCACATCCCTACACTTGAGTTTTTATTACTCTAACACTAATTTGACCCGAATTGAAAAGATCAAAACACTTGGGGTACATTATTACGCAAACAAAGGGAATTTGAATTTAACGTTCCCTTCCCGTCATTTCATAAACTTTAACTTTTCCCATGAATCCCAATCATCCCAAAACTGTATACAAAGGATATGACTCGACTTAGCAACTCATGCAAGCAACCAGATAATTGAACTAAGGGTTTAGGGTGATAACAAACATTTGCACTAAAAGTGAGTGCATAAGGGGTAGGCTAAGGCGATTTGGGTGTATATTTGGGGGTGGGGTGTAAACAATGCTCTTCATTGATATTCCGGAAAAACCGAAACATCACGAGAACCGCGAAAAGGATAGGCTCTGAGGGGTTAACTAGGGGTATCGTGTACTAAAGATGAGTACAACGCAAAGGGTGTGGGGGAATTACTCAACCGATGTGGAAGAAGTAATTATATTACGGGTATCAAACAAGGGTTATCCTGATGCCTCTTATCATTTAGTTATTCCTAACTACACAAGTGTAGTCTCACTTGCGATCTCGGAATGCATCACAAAACAAGTTCTAGAATCTAATATACTACCGGTTCACACTCTAAGCATTGAAGATGAATGCTTTTAATTCCTACTAATCTAAGGGCGATCCTCACATTTTGGGTGGAATTTGGGTGGTAAAGGGTTTTTGTGCTAGTCATATAACTTCCTATCCGTGAGACGCTTTTGTTAAGACTAATGGCCCACTCCTATATGTCATGAAAAATTTTAAATTTGGTGCCAAAATTACCCTAACCGACATTTTCTCATGGTTTATTACACAATCACAATTGGACAAAGCAAATAATCAAGGATAAGCATAGTTTCAAAGTTCCCGTTTTATTTTCCCTCCCTACACTTAAACTGAACATTGTCCCCAATGTTCCCCGAAAGTATCAAAGTTATGATAAAAGAAGGTAATCAAAAACGAAAGAAACTAATACTCCCCTGATTAGCTCGGTAGGATCCGTGTAAAGTGGTGGTTAAATCCTTTCCAAGAAGAATTATTGCGTGAAAAGCTCCTTCCAATCTTGTGTAACTTCTTCTTGAGAAACTAAACCTGCACACTTGAACAAAACAAACGAAACCTTCGCGTAAAATCGGCGGTAATAATATATATAAGACTCGATTTAAACTAGGATATAATGCTTGTGGAATGGATGTTTACAGAATTTCTAAGAAAATTAAGACTTGGAAAATTCCAAAAATTTATAAGTAGCTCAGAAAACGAGAAAAAGTGATCTGATGTTTTTACTCCTTCCTGACACCGTCAGGTTATCCTGACAAAAACTGTTCTGCGATTTTCTGAAAAAAATTCTGGAAAATTTACATCTTTAGAATCTGGAAAAATTTCTGCAAAAACATCCATTATGACTCGATACAAGCATTTGACTCGATCAAACGAACATACATATCTTTTAGTTAATTGTTATTCTCATGTTTACGTTTCTTTTGAAAACGTGTGTAATCCTCCCTACACTTATCCCTTATGTAAAATACCTTTATATGCAATTAAGACGAGGTTAAAAACAAAATAAATCATTTTTACAAATTTAAACATGAGGATAAACAATTAATAAAAGATATATGATACTAACAAGAAAACAATTAAGCATGGGTTGCCTCCCACGAAACGCTTTTCTTTATTTAAGAGTCTTGTAGCTAGACTCGTAGCCGTGCCCCTACGTACCGATATAAGTAAGTCTATCTTCAACAATATCGTAAGGATCAAACTTATCATTCAAGTTCCTAGTAGTACGCTCGGTTAGATATGTCTTTTCAAACTTCTCACCACCGGGATCATAGATTTGTATCCTAATGTGCCACTCTCCATTACCATCACTAGGCGGTCTATCCCAATCCCATTTGTGTTTAGATTCCTCAACTTTCCACTTATTCATGACAAGGTTAACGGGCAAGCTTCCTAGGAACTCGGTCATCTTCCTAAATACTAAGGCGTCCTCGAACGGGTTCACTTCCATGTCCCTAGCCATTTCTTTTTCTTGGAAAGTTGCTTTACTAGTGAAAGCTTTATCTAGGTAAAAAGGTCTTTGGGGGCCTTTGAGGTTCTTGTCAATCCAAAGTCCATATCTTGAAGGCTCTCTATCCAACCTAATCTCTTGTGGGATTTCCTCATCCTTGTAGTACGTATGATTTTTGACATCGTAAACTGATCTAGCACTCCCCTCTCCTACCACTATCTTGGACATCTTACAATCGATGATGGCACTAGCGGTAGCTAAAAATCCTCTTCCTACTAGTAATGGGCATGTCGGGTCCTTATTCATGTCTAGCACATGAAAGTCGGCCAAAAGAGTCAACTCTCCTACGTGTACTACCATGTCCTTTATTATTCCTACCGGACGTGCCACACTACCGTCCGCTAGACCTAAGATGGTTTCCGTTAGTTTTATTTTACCTAAGTTAAGGCTTCTATGGAGGGACAACGGAACAAGATTGATGCATGACCCTAAGTCGGCTAGAGCATCGAGTGGTTTGGAAGTTCCAAGCCTACACGGAAGAGTGAATAGCCCGGGATCGTCTAACTTCTTAGGTACGTTGTTTCGCACAAAAGCGGACCCATGTTTTCCAAGCCTAAGTTCTAACTCATATTTTTCTTTCAAAGCATTATAATAAGGTGCATGAGCTAAGACTTCAAGAATCGGTTTTTCTTGATGGAGTTTCTTGTACTCCTCCTCTAAACTAGGTTTGGATTCTTGGCAGATGGGTTTCTCAAGAGGAGGTTCTACCAATGGTGCCGGGCGTTGGTACCTCTTGGATGGCTTGGAACCCTTTTTGATAGCATTTACCGAGTGAACCGTCGGGTGTGAGGGGCATGGATGTGCATTCTCCCATGGTGAACTAGAACATGAAGTCGACGCAATCGAATTCACTTTTGGGTTCTTTATGGTATCACTTGGGAGTGCACCAACTTCCCGTTCATTGAAGGCTTTTAAGAGGGCATCAAGCTTATTTGTCATCTCGCTTTGTTTTTTCTTAAAATCGGCTTCAAGCTTATTCAATCGAGTATCTTGGGATGACAAAAATCTAGATGCGATTGCCTCAAGATTAGTGGTGTTCCCGGTATTAAGAGAATTGAACCTAGTGGGTGAACTAGATGAGCTTTGGGGTGTGCTTGAGTTTTGGTTCCACTTAAGGTTAGGGTGATTTCTCCATGAGGGGTTATACGACTTTCCTAAGTTGTTTTGTTCGGGTTTGAAAGTGTACCACTTCTCTCCCGCTCCGTCGGTACGCATGGAGGCGTAGTCCGCAAAAGCTTGTTCGGGGAGCCTTGTGCAATCACGAGTGTCATGTGGACCACTGCATAACTCACAAGGTAGAGTGATTTGATTCACTTGATGTGAGGACTTAGGATTTTTGTAGGAACTCATGAGGAATTTAACTTGATCTTCAAGTTCGATCATCCTACGGTCGGAAGGTTGTGAGTCGATGGAAGGCAAGGAGATTGCCTTGACGGTTTTAGGTAGCTCACGGGGGTCATCCCAACTTTCGTTGTCGTAGAGGGTAAGGTCCTCTATTATACCCCATGATTCTTCCGCGGTGAGATCACTAAGTTTTCCACCGGCCGCTTGGTCAATGGATCGCTTAGTGGGGAAGTTGACATGATCATAAAAGATTTGGACTTGGAGCCAAAGATCAATGCCGTGATGAGGGACTTTATGAAGTAAGTCCTTGAATCGGGTCCATGCTTCGTAGAGAGATTCACCTTGACGTTGTTGGAACATCAAGATGTCATTCCTAAGCTTAGTGGTTCTCCCCGGTGGAAAAAATTGAGCAAGGAAGCGAGAGGTAAGATCATCCCAACTTGAGATGGAGCCGGCGGGAAGTCGCTCAAGCCAATTACTAGCTTGGTCCCGTAGAGAGAATTGGAAGAGACTCAGGCACGTGGTCTCCCGAGTAGTAGCATCAAGGTCGATGGAATCGACAATTTTGAGGAAATCCCTCAGATGCTGATTTGGATCTTCGGAACGAAGTCCATGGAATGCACATCCGTTTTGCACCAACCGGATGGTGTCGGATCGTAGGGCCGTAGTTTGGGCTTGGTCGGGAAGCTCAATGGTGTTCCTATAGCCTAGGTGGCTTGGTCTTGAGTATTCACCAAGAGTACGGGCTCTTGGCGGGTCATTTGGTGGTGGGTTGATGAGTGGTGGTTGGTTATCACCTTCCATGATGAAAAGTGATGGGGTTACGAACAAAGGTCACGAAGAAGGGGGATAGACTAAGAGGAAGCTAAAAATGAGAAAAAAATTTACTTGATAGGAAGCAAGCAAAGAAACCTAAACGAGGTGGACTACTAACTAGCTATTCTATTCCCCGGCAGCGGCGCCAAAAACTTGATACGCTTACGCAGCGCGTTCGGGGTCAAAGGAACTTCCTTTTCGTCGAGCAAGTTTTTCAACACCCTAGGCAGTGAACCTAATCGTTGTAGTGTAGTATTAGGGTAAGCCACGGGTATTGATATCGTTCTCTAGGGGAATAGGAATGCTAGTGAGAAGTTATACGCCAAGGTTAAGGTTGAGGAAGATTATTTTTTAACTTTTTTATGTTTTTTTAGGAAATTGAAAAGTACGAATCTCGGGTATTGGATTTGGGGGGTTGGTATTTCTACCGATTACTCTACTATTATTTAATTATCTAAACTAAGGTGGTGGTAGTCTATGTCTAATTAATGTGTGCTCGTATGATAGTTTAAAGATGTGTTTACTTAGGTTTTACTACTCCTTAATTATCTCCTATTGATGGTTGAGTTGTCACGTCCTTATTCTTAGTTGCGTTGTGTGTCTAAAGTTGTAGGGTATGCGTTTCTCCCTAACTCTTTGAACTTACCAAAAGGTCTCGTCTACAAAACCCACTAGGGATAATAAACTCTTACTCTAAGGCACTCTTTGGATGGTTTAGCTCACAACTACTCAGGTAATTATATTCTAAGGTTCACAAAGATGAATCAAGCATTAAGTACACAACGAATGACCTATCGCATTACTAGATCATTAATCAACTAAGATAAGAAACAACCAATCAATATTTAATAATTAAGTTTCATATTCCCTAAGCAAACACACAAATAAATTAGCCGGACATGGAGAACATGCAAGCATACACACAAATAATCAAAGACATAATTGAATTGATGAAGTAAATACTTATCTTGATGTAAGATAGGGTTTGGAACCCTAAAATACTGTACAAGACATCCTTGGTTCGGTTTTAGGTTTTTACTCCAAAAAAGACTCTCCGGAAACTGAAAAATTCAGATTCTATATATAATATTACATATGCGACGGCGTCACCTTATGTGTTGTGACGCCGTCGTGTCGCCGTCATTAGGGTTTTGTCTTGGCTACGTTAACCTTGCGACGGCGTCACCTTATGTCTGTGACGCCGTCCTCATCAGCTTCTGACGTCGTCTGGGTCGCATCTAGGCCGTCTGAGTTGCGACGGTCTACTCCTTTAAAGCCCGAAGCCGTCCTTCAAAACAAGCGATTTTATCTTCTGAGTCGTCACAAATTCCTCCGATGGCGTCGCAGTTAAGCAGTGACGCCGTCGCCTTCTGTTTTCAGCAGCTTTGAGTGTCTCGATTCTGACTTTGGCCATTTTCTTCGTATATTCGCTCCTTTTCGTCCAAATAAGTGCCATTCTAGCATTTTGCCTTCAAGAGACCTAAAAAGTGAAAAGGAACGATATTAAGCAATAACGGATACAAAAGTGATCAAATAAGGGTTAAACGACCCCTCAAAATGGTACCTTCTAAAACCTTATCAGATCTCCTCCACGCTCTTCTGCTGACATACCTCAGGACTCTGAGTTACCACCCCAGACAAAGAAAAACGGTGATCACTTTGAGTATACTGGTGGTGACGATGAGGAAGTCCCTGAGCCCCAACAACAACCCACCTCTCCTGGTTCAACAAAGAAACCATCATCCTCATCAAGGCCAAAGAAGAAGAAGAAGTCTCCTAAGGCTGATGTCGTCTCATGGCTAGATGAAGATGACACCGAGTTTGAATGGTTCTCTACACTTGTTGATACCACTCCCGCTCTTACTGATGATCCAGATATGGTAGAAGGTCGTACGTGGGAGCATGCTAAGTTTCTGCAAGAGAAGTTCCGTGTGAAGAAGATGACGGAATCAGAGTTGAAACGAATCAAGAATGAAGCATTTCAACTACTCAAAGACAGCTTGGAAAGTGCTATTGAAGTTGAATATCACCTTGAAAATATATCACGAGCCATGTCTAACAACATTGATTGGCTCAACCCTGAAGCAAACATCGACTTCACCAAAAGAGACAACCCTCCATACTACACCGACTGGTCTAAACCTCTACCAACGATTGGCCAACCAGATCAACCTAGGATTCCATTTCGCTACTTCTTAAAAAAATATTTGGAATTTCTTCTACACGGTAGCGATGGTTCAAAGAAATACGCTACATCACTTACACTTTCGTTCCCGGCAGCCCTATACTCCAACTGCATAGCCATCGAAGAAAAGGCTACCCACATGTTTTCCAACAACATGGAACGGTATGATATTGATGCAATGTACGGGATTCACCATTGCCAGAACGCCGACGAATCTACTACAAAAGCTGCCAGGTTCGAAAGTCTCCACATGAAGTGTACAGTGATAAAGGGATCGTTGCTGTTAAGCATGTCACCCTTTCGTCTAAATGGGATTACACCTTCCTCAAGACTATCGTGGTCAAGAGACAAGATGAAAGTGACTATGAATTCTGTGAAGCGGACTTTCAGAACTTGTCTCTCAACGACATTGAAGATCTGTATCTTGCTAAGGTACAGGGAAGAATGAGACAATTCTTGACTGAAATTCAACGTGAATACATCAAGTCCCTGCTCATCTTCATCAGAAGCATAGTGATCCAGGAACGTGTAGAAGATTTACAACTTGCTGTTGAATCGTATCAGACTCGTGTCAACCTCACCAGACCTCAGCTAGAACTTCCTGACATCAATCAGCTTTCACAATACACTCTCGTCAACAAACCATTCGGAATAGTTTACCGTAGTGAACTAAATCGCAACTGCTTGATGGCGTGTAGAGATCTTCATAAATTTGGAGATCACACACTGAAGAAAGTCAGGGATGGCTTAGCTTATCGGTTAAAGGAGATACATGAAGGCATTCGGTCTCCAAAGCGATGGAATTCTAAGGACAGACGGGATGTTAAGAGGATCATCACTCAGATAGATGAAAGGTTGTACAGAAGGGACCAGTTCAGAACTCTGGAGAGCTTTGTAGGTGGTCGTCCCAGGATTACTCTCACAGGCTATCTACGCCCTGTTCGCATTCCTGGAAAGATTGATGGACTACCTGGTACCCCTTAAACTGTTTCAATTTCATATTAATTTGGATGTGTGATTTTATAATGACAATGGCTTGTGCACACATAACAGTGTACAACCCGTTCTTGTAATGAAAGGACCCTGTGGTACGCTTCAGTGCCACAATCCTATAAAAGGAGCGAAAGCTTCTTACTTTTGAGTAAAACCTATCAAACCTTTCACTTTTCAAGGTTTTGCTCAAAAGAACAAGTACTTCCCCTTACGGTTTCAAAACCTCAAAAGTTAGTATTACTTGTTGAGGGGGAGTATTTACTAAAAAATTTGTTCACTAAATTGTTCTTCGTGATAATCCTCCCACAAAACTCGAAATGGTCATATTTAATATCTAAACGTTATCAAAAATAACATTTATATGCCATTTTTGAGGGGGAGAAAATTATTGTGATAAGAAATATGTTGATTTGCTATTGAATCGTCGTGTGAAAAGACTTAACCCATGAATTGATGGGATCTGAACAGTCATACATTGAAAAGATTTGTCTTCCAAAGACTTATCCAAGTAAATTGTACCTATTCGAGAAGCTCTTGATAGATATGAATTTTGACGGGTTTGACAACCTCTCGAGGTTTGTCCACACCTTCAAGGTAGTTATTAGACCTAGTTGTCACCTAAAAGCTGACAATGTATCTCTTTAACTATGCAATGTAACCGTGTCCCTCGGGGAATTGTCTATCTTGAGTCGATCAATTCAAAAGTGCGCTCTCTTCTCTCACCGTGCAGATTTCTGTCTAAACACTTAAGCACGTGTGGAGGGGGAGTATTTCTGCAAATGATCAAACTCTTACAGTGGCTCAAAATGTTTTTCAATCATAACCACTTTGAGAGATTTTCAAGAAAATGGTTTTATGGCAACATAGGTTAGTCATGGAGTTATAAGGTGACTAAGGTTAGGAATAACCGTCCTATGATCCGCCAGAGCCGGAGGGATCTACCCAAGGACATCAAAAATAGTTAGTACTTAGAAGTCCTTAGGTATGATTATAAAAAGGGGAAAATGAGAATCGGAGAAAGAAGAAGTTGAAGAATTAAACAGAAAAGCAAAGAAAAGGGTAAAAAGAAATAGCCCTCCAGATTATTCAACTTAGGGCAGACACCGGGTTCAATTCATATGCTACTGGTTGTAACTTGATGACACCGGTACTGAAGATAAAAGTCGTCATGGACCCAGTGAAGCATGCAATAAACCTTCTTAGCCACTCAAGTTTCTCCCAACGGAAGCTTGTTTCATTCTCACAGGGAACCCTACGTAAACTATCGGCTTTCTCTTAGAGATTGCTGGTATTGAAGAAGGAGACCCTCTCCCTAGTCTCCGCTCAGGAAAACCAAAGTGCACTATTGAGTCTAGAGCCACGAGATTCATCGCTTGTCGTTCAACAAAAAGAACGAAAGTGATATATTATCGTGTCCTTCACAGATCTTAGCAATCTGTCGAGAACATTTATGAGAGGTTCACATATGTGATCCTCAGTGATTAAATGGAAACTCCTGCCAGGGTCAACATCAAACAGCCCTGACAGCAGGTCACTTCGGTAACTCCTCGTGGATTACACTTAGTGTGTCTCAAACGGTGTACAGTCGTGAGGTGACGCTTCGGTGTACCTCAGCGACTCATCTGAACTGTAGGTGTACTTCGGTACATCGTGTTATCTCACTTGTGGGACTCCAGTTCAGGAACGACCTTTGTGAGAATTAGAGATGTGTTTTCACACTATGCTGTTAACACCCTCGAAATTCAAACTTATAAGTGCCGGAATCCGCTTATTACTAACCGTGTGTATGTTTTCTTCTTATGGAAGCTCTGGAGCAGACTGATCGTGCAGATTCTTCACATGCTCATACCAACACTATCACTAATGCAAGTTCTCTCAAAAGGCAACATAAAAGTCAGAATGATTCTTCGTCAAGTCAAAGAAACTACAAAGTTTAAAGACTAAGAGAACTACATCAGTACTGAAATCCAACGTTAAATGAGCGTGTGAGCATGTTGAAGAAAGACGTGGAGACACTGGAGCAACGAAGCAGACCTGATGCAGACATCAACAACATACTATCACTACTATCACTAAGAACAAAGTACTAAAGAACAAAGAAATCAAAAGACGTTAAAGCAGAATACTTCAAAAGTTACAAGATCCCTACACTGGGGAGATTGTTCGAATCAAGGCACTTCTTCTCACAAGAAAGAAGAATGTCAGAAGACGTGAAAGCTACTATTACATCAGCACCTACATCTTTTATCACTCTATCATTCATCAATAACACTTAGGGGGAGATTGTTGGAATCACTCCTAAACCTTAATTCAAGTGTTAGTGATTCATATGTAATAGTTAGCTTAATATGGCCTTTATGTTAGTTATTAAGCTAAGGCTTATGTAGAAGGCCCATAAGCCTTGGCCCAAGTCCAATAAGGAAAGGAAGGGACTAGGCGTGTTGCCCTAGCTCCCTCTCCTATAAATACCTTTGTAATACCCTCACTTGAGGGTTGGTTGTTCAATTCACTCTCATTCTCTACGCATAACATTTCATATACTCTATACGTGTGTGTTTTTGATTGTTCATCCGATCTCTTCTTTCTATTTCTTCTATTTGATGCTTGTGTTACTAATATGGTGACCTAACACTCATGGTACTCGAGCAGTATTAAAAAAGAGATTAGGAAAGGAGGCTTTTGTCATGCTTTTGAGATAATAGCCATGAGTATAGATCATTTTTGGCCAATATCACCATCAATCTTCATTATCAAAACTTTCTTGTGACTTTGACTTAGAGAGAAGAAAAAGAAAGGGGTTAGTGGGAAGAGGAGAAAGTAAGAAAATGACATATTAATAAGTCTGAGAAATAGGATTATGAAAGGACGGTGAGAGGTGTATAGGGTAGGTTTTATTTGTTTTTACTATTAAATACAGTATAATCTGTACCACGTGTTTTGTTGAATCTTCGCTTTAACGTACCCCTCCGGTATCCGCAAAAATATAGAAATTATATTTTCATAAACGATTTCGAAAGCGTAATAATATGACATTATTATTATTATGCAGAATTATAACAGTTTGCCGTTATTAATTCGGTGTTAAGCGTTTTACCGTTAGTCAGTCGGTGTCGGTAGGTGTTGATAGTCGATTTTTACGTTTTACGAGAAAATCTATCGTTCTCAATTCAAATAGGCTCAGAAAAATCCAGGAGTGAAACTTAGGAACATAATTAATATAGTTCATTGTTGAAATTTGTTTGAAATTTTACGGGTTGTTATACCATCCTCTATGATAACATCAAAATATAATGGATTTATAGGCCCATATGAGAAGTACAATTAGTGAAATTGATGTATACGTGTGTTTGTTAGAGTCAAATGCTTGTATCGAGTCATAATGGATGTTTTACAGGAATTTTTCCAGGGTTTTAAAGGTGTAATTTGTCCAGAAAAACGCAGCAGACTAGTTTTTGTCAGGACAACATGATGGCGTCATGATTAACGCCTGACGACGTCAGCTCAAGCAGAAACAATTTATACAATTTTTTCATTTTATGTGCTACTTATAAAATTTTGGAAATTCTCAAGTCTTAATTTTCCAGAAAAACTGCAAACGTCCATTGTACAAGCATTATATCCTAGTGTAGTTTTGTCACATATAGTTTTATCGTCGATTTTACGCGAAGGTTTCGTTTTTTATCTTAAGTATGCAGGTTATATTTGGAAAGAAGAAAAAACACAACATTGGATGGAGCTTATCACGTATGCATTCTTCTTGGAAAAGAATTTAACCGCAACTTCACACGGATCCTACCGAGCTAATCAGGGGAGTACTAGTTTCTTTCTCTTTTACTTACCTTCCTTTATCATAACTTTGATACTTTCGGGGAACATTAAGGACAATGTTCAGTTTAAGTGTAGAGATTTTTTTATTTCTCTAACACTAATTGACCCGATTTGAAAAGATAAAAAACACTAAGTTTCCTACAAAGACGTGTACATCCTTGACTCTTCTCACAAAATTTCAAACCCCACTGAGATACTTAGGGTTCCTCCTAATCTTAAGTCGCTCATTCATTATGTCATTGTAAACAGCTGATGACATCACATTGATGGAGGATTCCATATCTATGTAAGCGTGCTCGACATTCCTATATCCAATCATACAAGGGATCTTGATGTTCCAGGGATTCCCTCTCCTAATCTTTAGGCATATTCTAATGATCGGTGATCGAGGATTGCTGATTATGTATTGGTGGTAAACAACTTCTTCCTTAGTGGGGTAACGATTGAAATAGGCACTATTTTCCTCATTCACATTTTCATTTACTAAATCATTACCTGAACTATTGCTAATCATGGAGCCAACAATCGAGGCGCTAACCGCTTTTTCAACAGCCTCCCTAATTGTACTCTCAAATATCTCATGCAATTCTTGAAGCGCATTGTTTCTACTAATATTTCGGTTGCGAGGATGGTTAGAGGGTTGTTGGTCAATTGGTTGTGGTTTGAGGGGAAGTGGTTTATTTGGTGGGGAATTGTCGTTTGGTGGAATATCACCTTCCATGATGAAAAGTGACGAGATTACTAAAAAAGTCACGAAGAAGGGGGATAGAATACAAGGAAGCTAAAAATGAGAAAAAATATTACTTGATAGGAATAAAGCAAGGGAACCTAAATGAGATAGAGATCAAACTAGCAATTCTATTCCCCAGCAGCGGCGCCAAAAACTTGATGCGCGTACGAAGCGCGTTCGGGGTCAAAGGAACTTCCCTTTTGTTAGGTCACTAGTTTTACAAACACAAGTAATATAGAAAGAGATAAGGCGATTGAACAAGTAAACAAACACAAACACACGTTAGACTAAGACCGGTTATGCGTAGAGTGTAGGTGAAAGAAAAACTTGAACAACCAACCCTCAAATGAGGGTTTACAAGAGTATTTATAGGAGGGAAGATAGGGCAACACTCCTAGTTCCCTTCCTTTCCTTTATGGGCTTGGGCCTAAGCTCATGGGCCTTCTACATAAGCTTAAGGCTAATAACAAAAATAAAGGCCATAATAAAGCTAACTATTACATATTAATTACTAACACTTGATTATGGTTTAGGAGTGATTCCAAAAATCTCCCCCTCAAGTGTTGGTGATGAACGGTGAAGGCGTTGATGTAATAGTAGCTCTGACATCTTCTGACATTCTTCTTTCTTGTGAGAGGAATTGCCATGATTCGAACAATCTCCCCAGTGTAGAGAAATAGTTATCTTTGAACAGTTATGCTTTGACGTCATCTTTAACTTTGTTCTTTGATCATTGTTCTTTGTGGTGAAAGTGATAGTATGTTGTTGTCTGCATCAGTCTGCCTAAGGTCAGCTTCGCTGCTCCAGTGTCTCCACGTCATTCTTCAACATGCTCACACGCTCTTTGACGTTGGAATATAATACTGATGAAGTCCTTTAAGTCTTTAACTTTCTAGATTCTTTGGTTTGACGAAGAATCATTCTG
This sequence comes from Chrysanthemum seticuspe, assembly GCA_019973895.1. Lineage (NCBI taxonomy): Eukaryota > Viridiplantae > Streptophyta > Magnoliopsida > Asterales > Asteraceae > Chrysanthemum > Chrysanthemum seticuspe. The sequence goes on from BPTQ01000006.1 coordinate 218,225,655, forward strand.
ACTGTTGTGTTGCTTTTGAATAGAACTTCCATTAGTGATGATGTTGGCGTGAGCATGAGAAGAATCAGCACGATCATCCCGCTCTGGAGCTTCCATAAGAAGAAAACATTTCAAACGGTTAGTAATAAGCGGTTTCCGGCACTTACAGGTTTGAACTTCGAGAGAGTTAACAGCATAGTGTGAAAACCCAACTCTAATTCTTACAAAGGCCGTTCCTGAACTGGAGTCCCACAAGTGAGATAACGCGATGTACCGAAGTACATCTACAGTTCAGATGAGTCGCTGAGGTACACCGAAGCATCACCTCACGACTGTAGACCGTTTGAGACACACTCCGCGTAATCCACGGGGAGTTACCGAAGTGACCTGCTGTCAGGGCTGTTTGATGTTTGACCCTGGTAGGAGTTTCCATTCAATCACTGAGGATCACAGTTGTGAACCTCTCATAAATGTTCTCGACAGATTGCTAAGATCTGTGAAGGACTCGATATGAACCACTGATGATCTTATTTGTTGATCGTCAAGTGATAAAATGTCAAGTGTTCCTAAGAGATCTTTTGATGAATCTCGTGGCTCTAGACTCAATAATGCGTTTTGGTTTTCCTGAGCGGAGACTAGGGAGAGGGTCTCCTTCTTCAATACCAGCAATCTCTAAGAGAAAGCCAATAGTTTACGTAAGGTTCCTTGTGAGAATGAAACAAGCTTCTGTTGAGAGAAACTTGAGTGGCTAAGAAGGTTTAGTGCATGCGTCACTAAGTGACAACCAGTAGCATATGAATTGAACCCGGTGTCTTCCCGAAGTTGAATAATCTGGAGGGCTATTTCTTTTCACCCTTTACTTTGCATTTTTTTTAATTCTTCAACTCCTTCTTTCTCCGATTCTCATTTTCTCCTTTTTATAATTGTACCTAAGGACTTCTAAGTACTAACTATTTGTGATGTCCTTGGGTAGATCCCTCCGGATCTGGCGGATCATAGGACGGTTATTCCTAACCTTAGTCACCTTATAACTCCATGACTAACCTATGTTGCCATTAAAACCACTGTTTGTGAAAAATCTCTCAAAGGGTTTGTTAATGAAAATCATGTTTGAACCACTGTGAGAGATAGGATTTTGCATAAATACTCCCCCTCCACATGTGCTAAAGAGTTTTAATGGTTTAAATGCACAGTGAGGAAAGAGAGCGCACTTTTTGAATTGATCCACTGGAGATAGACAATCCCCCGCGAGACACGGTTACGTTGTATAGTTAAAGAGTTACATTGTCAGCTTTTAGGTGACAACTAGCTCTAATAACTACCTTGAAGGTGTAGACAAACCTCGAAAGGTTGTCATACCCGTCAGAGTTCATGTCTACCAAGAGTGTCTCGAATGGTAGTTTCTACTTGGACAAGTCCTTTGCGAGACACGTTTACATTACTAGCGAACTAGCTTGAAATTATTACCCGTCCAGGACAAGTCTTTTCGAGTTACTAACAGTTTAGTACCGTCAATTCGTTGGTTAAGTCTGAAGTACACATATTCATTTTCATTTTGCACAACATATTTCTTATCACAATTTTCTCCCCCTCAAAAATGGCATATCAAATGTTATTTTTGAAAAGTTGACAATAAATATGACCATTTCGAGTGTTGCGGGAAGATGACCACGATGAACAATTTGTGAACAAAGTTTTAATTCAAATACTCCCCCTCAACAAGTGATATAAACGGTTGAGGTTTTGAAAATCTTACGGGGAAGTACTTGTCTTTTTGAGCAAAACCTTGAAAAATAAAAGGTTTGATAGGTTTTACTCAAAAATAACAAACTTTCGCTCCTTTTAAAAGGATTGTGGCACTGAAGCATACCACAGGGTCCTTTCTTGCAAATTACGGGTTGTACACTGCTATGTGTGCACAAGCCATTGACATATATCATCACACATCCAAAATTTGTAATGAAAGAACCAAATCAAGGAGTACCAGGAAGTGCAGTGATGTTCCCAGGAGTACGAACAGGGCGTTGATAGCCGGTGATGTTGATCCTGGGTCGAAAACCAACAAAAGCTTTCCAGCGTTCTGAACTGATCCCTTCTGAACAACCGTTCATCAATCATGGTGATGATCCTTCTCACATTCCTCCGATCCTGAGAATTCCATCGCTTAGGGTTCCCAATGTTTTCACGTATATCCTTCAATCGATAAGCTAATCCGTCCCTAACCATCTTCAGAGTATGATCTCCAAATTTGTGAAGCTCATTACACGCCATCAAGCAATTGCGATGAAGTTCACTGCGATAAACGACACCAAACGGTTTGCTGATGAGCGTTAATTGTGTTGGCTGGTTGATATCGGGAAGATCAAGCTGTGGTGGAGTGAAGTTGACACGTGTCTGATATGATTCAACGGCAAGCTGGAGATCTTCAACACGTTCTTTTATGACTATGCGTCTAATGAAAATGAGCAGTGACTTGATGAATTCACGTTGTATTTCGGTTGAAAATTGTCTCATGCGACCCTGTACTTTTGCAAGGTACATGTCTTCAATATCGTTGAGAGACAAATTCTCAAAGTCAGCTTCACAGAATGCATAATCCCTTTCATCCTGTCTTTTGACCACAATCTTCTTGAGAAAGGTGTAGTCCCATTTGGATGAAAGACCAACATGTTGGATGGCAACGATGTCTTTAGTACTAAACACTGCATGTTGTGACTTCTGAACCTGACAGCTTCTGTAGTAGATTCGTCGGCGTTCTGGCCAGTGATGAATCCCATACAATGCATCTCGGTCGTATGCTTCCACTGTGTTGGAGAACAAGTGAGAGGCACGTTCCTCAATGGCAATGCAGTTTGAGTAGATAGCCGCAGGGAATGGAAGTGTCAAGGATGTAGCATATTTCCTTGAACCATCGCCACCATGGAGAAGAAATTCCAGGTCTTTGTTGAAGAAATATCGGAAGGGAATCCGTGGTTCATCTGGTTGGCCAATGGTCGGTAGAGGTTTGGTCCAATCGGTGTAGTATGGAGGGTTGTCCCTTTTTGTGAAGTCAATGTTTGCTTCCGGGTTGAGCCAATCCATGTTGTTAGACATAGCTCGAGCAATGTTGTCAAGGTGATATTCGACCTCGAGGGCACTTTCAGAGCTGTCGTTTAGAAGTTGAAACGCTTCATTCTTGATTCGCTTCAACTCAGATTTCGTCATTTTCTTCACATGGAACTTTTCTTGCAAAAGTTTTGCATGCTCCAATGTAGAACCGTCTACCAAATTCTGACCTTCTTCAGGGTAAGGAGTGTTATTAACAAGAGTAGAGAACCATTCAAATTCTTCATTTTTGTCGTCATCTAGCCAAGATACGACGTCAGTCTGAGGCGTCTTCTTCTTCTTCTTTTTCGAAGGCCTAGATGATGATGCTGGTTTCTGAACTTGTTTGGGAGAGGTGGGTTGTTGTAGGGGCTCAAGGACCTCTTCATCGTCACCACCCGTATACTCAAAATAATCACCGATTTTCTGAGTCAGGGGTGGTAACTCGGAATCGTCCTGAGGTTTATCTGTAGAAGAACGGGGAGGGGACTTTTGTTGAGTAGGAGTCCGTTGGAGAGGAGGTGGCATAGAAGATGATTCACCAGACTTCTTTTGACGTTTAGCTTCATCATGCTGATCCTGATCCTTGTCTTCATCATCTCTAGGAAGTTTAGACTTATCAGCTTCGAATATACATGCTTCTTGGAGTTGGTAGTCCAGCAATGCTTGAAACAGCTTTCCTTCATCAGAGGTAAATGTCCCAGATCGTTGAGACATTTGTGTGACAAGCTTGGCCACCAATTCATTATCCGAGAAAACTATAGGATCAAATGGGTTAATTGTGACGGTTAAAGGTGTTGATCTTATAGTTTGCTTGGCTATCTGCATAAGATTTGGATATAGTTGTCTGGTGAACAGCTCCTTTGTGACTTTAGGAATGATATTCTGAAGGTACTAGTTAGTGTAACCTTCGATCATTTCGTTCAGTTCCTCTTGACGATGACTTTTCATGAATTCCTGAATAAACTTCCTTTCTCCTTTCATCTTTTCATGCTCGTCATACAGATGTTGTATGTGATCAGCATAGAAATTCAACTTCTTTTGGAGAATGTCTTTCTTTCTGACTTGTTGGACAGCTTTCACAATTCTTTCATGAGTCTGAGAAATCCAAGATCGAGGTGGTTTCTTCACAGATTTGGATGTTGATTTGGTTGACTTCTTTGATGGTGGTGGTGAGGAGTGAGATGAAGAATCTGATGAGGAGGAGACATGAGGAGGCTCGGGGTCCTTGGGAGGTTCAGAAGTTTCCTTCTGTGATCGTGTAGGACTTTCCAGAAGCAGCTTGTCATAATCAGCATCTTTATCTTTCTCAGACTTCTCAATTTCAGATTTCTCAAAGTCATACTCGATAGTATCCTCCACAAGCTTCTGTTGTTGTAAAAGAGTGGTGGCAGCAGATCCCTTATCGGGTTGATTAACCGCATTAGGACCTGGTGAAGAGTGGGCAACACCACTTGATCCTCCGGGTCCACCCATTTGATCTTTTGCAAATTCTTCAGCTTTTTGAAGGTGTCTAACGAGTTTAAACTTCTTCCTGTAGGATTGATCCAGTTGCTCTTCATCACTTTCTGAGCTTGAGCTTTGATCATACGGCACAAGCGCTGGAGTCTTCCCTTTGCCATGTTCAGCTGGAGGACTAGGAGGTTTCGGTATGGACGGATTATCATCCTTTGCAGTTTCAGAGTAGGTAATCTCTTCATCTGTGTCAGTACCTTCAGAGCTTTCGTCCTTAAGCTTTCTATGCGGTTCAAGTGTGGGAATAGGTTCAGCTTCCTTTACGGGAACAATCCTTTTGCGAGAAGGATTCCTTTTGGGAAACTTCCTTTGACTTTCAGAACTTACTGCACTTCCAGCACTTCCTCTTCTGGTTCTCCGAGTAGGAGTCCCTGAAGCCTTTTCATCAAGATGGCCAACTTTTCCTTCTTTTACGGCTACCCGATACCTTTTGTACGTTTCCAGCTTTTTGATTTCCTTTGTAAGAAGGTGATCGGGTAACTCAGCACCCTGTTTCTTCGTAGACGATTCTTTGATTCTGACAGATAGTATGTGCTCAGTCAAGATGTCATGATTATCTGGGTCATTGAGTCTCCTGGGGATATCAGGATGAAGTCCAAGAGCTCTCTGGATCAACAGTTTGGTGTATCTGACATAGGGAATTTTGGAGCCAAGCTTCTTATGAGACAGCATCATATCTTCCCATAGCAGTGCTTCAATTATAATGTCCTTCTTGTTGATCAACGACCAGAAAATTTGCAGTTCCATGAGCTTGGGATGCTCATAGCCACTGTCACGACCAGAGATTGATTTGGTGATGATCATATAGAGTGTCCTCCATGGTTGAGGAATATTCTTCAGCTCCACGTGAGAGTGCTTCGTAATGATTCCTTTAGCTTCATCATAATCAATATCTATCAAGAATTGCAGGACAGTCTCTTCAGTAGGGGTAGCAAAGAAGTCGGTTGGAGCGATGTCTGGAATGATGAGAACAGCTCGTAAGTCATCAGGAGTGATAGTGACTTGTTTGTGATTAAGAGTCACATTCACAGCATTTTGACCAGTGATCCTCTGCATAGAATCCCAGAATTGTTGAATGTAGACCTCTGGAACTGTGGCAAAGTGTGAGAGCATGTTCTGGTAGGGATGATTCCTGAGAATATCCATAGCAATGAGACAAGAAGATTATGAGAATGTGAGGGTGTCAAAGTCAACCCTAAGGTTGTTCTTTCCAAGCTTTCTCGGATAACCCTCTGGAAAGATATCAGCAATTGTAAGAACTTCTGATGCATCCACATTCATTTGTTCAGCCATGTCGTGATCTGAAATAACATTAGCCAAAAGAACCAACATATCGAAAGACATAATGTTAGTCAACAGAAGGTTTTATTGTCTAGTTATTGAATGTACAGTGTCAATGATTGCTACGAGTCCTAAGTCACTTGTTTGTCCAATAGTCTAATGACGTCGTGAAATGTTTCGTGAGTTAGTTAACTTTAAGTTTTAAAGTTTATGTTATCACTTATTGTTCACAACATATCAAACGATTAAGGTTTATTAGTGACATTATTGGATTCGTGACGTTATGATTAGTTTATTTACAAGTTTGTACACGTAACAATTCATTATGAAGGTCAATCCAGGGTTAAGCGTAGTTTTGGGCAAAGTTAAGCGTAAACAGTAATGACATATGCGTAGACGAAAGCTTACGCGTAGGATCCTAACTTACGCGTAAGAGAAGTTACGCGTAGGAAAGGGGGTCTTATGCGTAGGGCTTACGCGTAGGCGTATAAAGACCTTACGCTTAAGGCTTACTCGTAAGAGTAGACCTTATGCGTAGAGTCACTGTTTACGCATATCCTTCACAGGATACGCGTAGTCCTTTTGTAGAACCTTATGCGTAGAAGTTACTCGTAGGATTTCTCTTACGCATAACTTCCTACGTGTAAGGTAATCCTTATACGTAGAGTTGCAAATGACCTTGATTCTGAATATTAAGCGTAGTAAAGCCTGAAATAAGTTCATCAAATCATCAAAGTTAACACAAAACATCATTTTATCAACAAGTTATGGCATGAACATTCATAATGCAGTTATGCGTAGAAAGTCATACGCGTAGGTCAAAACCCTAAGGGTTAAGAATTACGCGTATGATTTTTAACCATAGGATTTGCACCATATTAATTCTGGTAGTTTAAGAGTGTTGTGAGAGTCTTTAAACCAAGTATTAACATCTAGTTCGAGGTGAATCAAAAATACCCAATTTTTAGAACATTAAACCCTAATTCCTAATTCTGAATCAATTAGGGTTTCTGGGTGGTTATAAAGCATGGATATCATCAATTCAACATCACATAAGCATAACACAACAATCTTTTTGACCAAAACACTTCACATTCGAAAATACCCAAATCGACTCATAAACCCTAATTTTCAAAAAACCATTAACTCGTGTTTCTGGGTATGTTTAGGTGATGAAAATGTGTTTATTGATGTAAAAGAAACATTTTGACACAATATTTATAACCACAAACACCCATTCTTGATTGAGTGTTCATACGCTTATGCGTAGAACACTAAATCAAACATAGATCAAAATTTAACCGTTGGTTTTGTATAAGAATCAAAACCTATGTTTGTAAACACGTTAAGATCATAAAACCACTTACAAATTGATGATCCAAAACACAGATTTGTAGAAGGATTTTTAGGCGTAGGATTTTAGTTGGTTGGAGAAATAAATGTGAAGTAAATGAGTTAGGTGGGGTGTTTTGTATAAAATAACTTTAAGGTTATGACTGTTTTGGTCCCTCCACCTTTTCCTTTTTCAAACAAAGCCATTTAACTTCCATTTTGGTTACCAAACAAAGTTTTTAGGAAAGAAACTTGACGACACTCCCCCTCGACTTAAGAAATAATGAAAGGTTATAAATTTAGTCCAAGGAGTGTCATTTAACCAGAAAATTCACCACCATTGTTAAATGAAACAACCGAGATATGGTAACATGCAAGTACACAGATGTTTTGAAACAGTTAAGTGAAAATTTTCTCCCCCTCAACACTTGATCGTAAAAAATACTGAATTTTGAAGGATTATAGTGTTGAAGGAAGAAATGTACTTGCCATGTTGAAAGATTTTAGATTAGAAGAATATTTTTGTTGTTTATAAGATTTTATATTTTTGTATTTTGTTTTTGAAAAATTATTTACAAAAGATGTTTTGGTGTTTGACAGGTTTTTAAGACTGTTTGAAGAGGTCATCCAATTCCTCTTGAGTCAAACACCTCATACCAATCCGGTGGATCAGCTCATTAAACCTAGCGGGAGGCAAGGCTTTGGTGAGCAGATCTGCCAATTGGTATTCTGTACCCACAAAGTATAATTCAACGGTACCCTGTTCCACGTGGTCCTTGATGAAATGATAGCGAAGATCGATGTGCTTTGATTTCGAGTGCTGAACTGAGTTGCACGAGATCGCAATGGCACTCCGATTGTCGCAGTACATCGGGATTCTGTCAAATACGTAACCATAGTCTTTGAGTTATGTTCTCATCCATATGACTTGAGCACAACATGCGGACATGGCTACATATTCTGCTTCGGTTGATGACAGCGATGTACAATCCTGCTTCTTTGATTGCCAAGACACCAGTTTATCACCAAGAAATTGTAGAGCTCCTGAAGTACTTTTCCTTGAGTCTAAGCATCCTGCGTGGTCAGCGTCTGAAAAAGCGATTAGTTCAAAACCAGAATCCTTCAGATACCAGATCCCCAAATTAATGGTTCCCTTGATGTATCAGAGGATTCTTTTAGCCTCAGAGAGGTGGGTTTCAGTTGGTCGCGACTGATAACGGGAGCATAGATAAACGACAAAGACAATATCAGGTCTGCTAGTTGTTAGATACATGAGAGACCCAATAATACTACGGTATTTAGTAGGGTCCACTAATTTCCCATGTAAATCAGCGTCTAGCTTCTTGGTATGAGTCATTGGTGTGGCATAAGTGTCACAGGTTTTCATTCCAAATTTGTTTAACAGTTCAAGGGAATATTTGGACTGACTCAAGAAAATACCACGGGGTGATTGATGAACTTGCAGTCCTAGAAAGAACGTGAGTTCACCCATCATGGACATTTCAAAATTTTTCTTTATTAGTTTTGCAAAAGCGGTTGAAAACTTTTTATGTGTAGACCCAAAAATGATGTCATCCACGTAAATTTGAACAATTAAGATATGTGCCCCGTGATATTGTATAAAAAGAGTTGGGTCAACCGAGCCTTTGGTGAAATTATTAGCAATGAGGAAAGATGATAGCTTATCGTACCAAACCCGAGGGGCTTGTTTGAGACCATAAAGAGCTTTGTTCAGTTTGTAGACATGGTTCGGGAACTCAGGATCAACGAATCCATCTGGTTGGCTGACATAAACCGTTTCTTTAAGTTGTCCATTGAGAAACACAGTTTTGACATCCATCTGATAGACTGTCATATTCATATGAGCTGCGAACGCGAGAAATATCCGAACAGCCTTAAGACGAGCAACCGGAGAAAATGATTCTTCAAAGTCTATTCCCTCTTCCTGACGATAACCCTTGGCAACTAGACGTGACTTGTTTCGGATGACGTTCCCTTCAGCATCCAATTTGTTTTTCCAAATCCATTTTAGACCAATGACGTAGACCCCTGTTGGTCTTTCAACCAGTTCCCATACTTCATGACGTTTGAATTGGTTGAGTTCTTCCTGCATGGATCCAATCCAGTTGTCTTTTGTCATTGCGTCTTTAATGTTTTTAGGCTCAGATTGGCAGACAGTGAGTGCATAAATGCAATGTTCACCGTCTGTGTGAAGACGTTGTCTCGTAACGACTGGTTGATTCGGGTTGCCAATAATATTAGCCAGAGGATGGTCTTTTGTCCATCTATGTGTAGAGGGTTGATGTTGGTATACATTGTGCAGATTTTGAGGATTCAAATGGTTTGTTGAATATTCCGCGACATCTAGTGCAGCAGTATCATTAGCAAACAGGTTGAAGAACGCATTTGGATCAGAATCTGCAGGTGGGGGTACTTCATTCAGAATATCATCAGCTGGTTCATCATTGTTGGAAGCAGTGTGTTCAACTGTTGTGTTGGAGTCAACTGGTGTAGGTGCATCTTCAACAGTAGTTGTTGTAGCAGGTGTATCAGGTATAGGAATATTATCAGGTTGTGCAGCGGAAATAGTGGATACACCTGGAGCACGTTCATCAATATCGTCACTGAACTGAGGAGCAAATAACCTTTCCATTTGTTGACGAGTGAGCTGGGGTCTTTGTTCAGCTGATGATGAGGGTTGGGGGAAGTTTAAACGGTTGTGACCGGGTTCTAAGCTGTTGTACTCAGAAGCCATCTCCGTGAGTTCATCAAAATGAGCATGAATCGTTTCCATCACCTGTTTTGTACGACGATTCCAGATCCGGTAGCCTTTAGAATTCTCACAATATCCAATAAAGACTCCAATGTCAGCTTTGGCTTTGAGCTTTCCAAACTCATCACGATCATTATTCGGATAGCAAAGGGATCCAAATATATGAAAGTGTTTGAGATTCGGTTTGTGGTTGTGGACAAGCTCGAAAGGTGTTTTGTTGTGGCATTTTGTAATCATAAAGCGGTTTTGAGTATAGCATGCAGTAGATACGGCTTCTGCCCACAAGTAATCTGGAAGTTTAGCATTGATTAACACTGTTCTTGCAGCTTCCACTAACGTTCGGTTTCGTCTTTTAACAACTCCGTTTTGTTCTGGTGTACGTGCAATAGATGTTTGATGCTGAATTCCCACTTTCTCATAGAATTCACGAAGGGTTTGGTTAACAAATTCAGTTCCTTTGTCTGTTCTGATTAGTCTGACGGTGTTGCGGAGTTGAACCTGTATTTTCGTGAGAAAGGTGACGATCATTTGTGGAGCTTGGTCTTTGCTTCGAAGAAAGTAGACCCAAGTCCATCGTGAGTAGTCATCAACAATTACTAAGATGTAGCGTTTGCCATTGATTGTTTGCACACGCATCGGGCCACACAAATCCATGTGAAGAAGATGAAGTACATGCTGAGAGCTGTGTTCCACCTTTGAAGGAAAATGAGCACGAGTGCTTTTCCCTTGTTCACAGGCTGAGCAAAGGTGATTTTTTGAATACCGGAATCGTGGGAGACCTTCAACTAGTTTGTGTCGAGCGAGGTTGGTGATGGTTTGAAAGTTTAGATGTGAGAGACGACGGTGCCATAGCCAGGATTTTGTTGATGTTGCCTTTGAAAGTAAGCATATGGGAGATGAAGCAACCATGTATTGCATAGAGATAGTGTAGAGACTAGAATTACGCGAGCCAGACATAAGGTCATTTCCTGGCATGAATGAAACAAGTTTTCTCCCTGAAAGCAACCTCCAAATCTCCATCATAAAATTGACCTACTGAGAACAGATTATGACCTAGGCCTTCCACATAGTAAACCCTGCTGATTTCGATGTTCCCATTGACATAATCTCCGTAGCCCATGATAGCTGCGAAGTGATCATTCCCGAACCTGACAGTGCCAATGAACTTTGCAATAAAGTTTGATAACAGTTTAAGGTTGCCTGTCATGTGTCGGGAACATCCGCTATCAACAATCCAGAGAATGATCTGTATCACCTGCATTACACACAGACAACACAGATGGAATAGAAGTAGATGTGGAACCCGAAATGTTAGAGGGTTCCGAAGCAGGTATATGAGACATGCACACATTAATGACTTTAGGCATCCATTTAAATCCTAGTGTGTTATATATCCATTTCTGCCATCTATGACTACTCTTTGCTTTAGTCTTAGTGAATGCACTAGGTGGTACTACATTCTTAGGAGGTAAAACTGGAGCTATAGTGACAGCAATGTTAACCTTAGAATCTAAAGAATGCGGTCTACCAAGCACAGACTGAGAATGATTAGTGGGCCTAGAGGTATTCCGATTCTTAGGATTCCGTAAACGAGAGATTATAGCTTTAGCAACACATTTGTCATGACAATCAGAATTCATACTTTTGTGACAAATAACACAAGGTGCATCAGACTGAATATCAAAAGTGCTTAAAGGTTTAGCATTCGTTACATCACTATTTCTATTACATTTGTCGGACGCAACATCTATAGTGGAAGCAACGTGAGTCTTATTCATAGTCCTAGGGTGTTCTTCTACTTTAGCATTCCTTATTGATCTTTTCTTAGGTCGCAACTTCCTATTCTTCGATTGAGTGCTCCTAGGCTGTGAAGTGCGGACGTTTGGAAAAGACGCAACTATTCCTGTTTCAGTAGAAGGAAGCACGTTAGCAACTTCTGATTTGGCAGTAGGGATTCTAGGTGCACGATTACTAAGTGTGACAGGTGCTAATCTCTTAATGATGGTTGGCGGAAGTTGTTCATACTTTCCTAACATTTCTCTTAACTTAGAGATAGTGTGAATCAAATCTTGATTTTCAGACCGAATATTACCAGCAAAATTCATGACTTCTCTAGTGTGAGCAAGATAGTGATCAAGTTCATTTGATGCTTCATGTCGAGTCTTATTGAGTAAATCAAATATGACACCATATTCCTGTTTAACTGTTACAAGTTCTTGTTCATATTTAGAGATTTGACTTTTCAAAGACACGTTTTGATCATCTAGTTGCTCAATTTTAGGTTCAGAAGATTTTGCACTCAACTGAGCGATTTTCTTTTGAAAACTAAGTTGATGATCGTGAATATCTTTTTCACACCAATGAAGACGACGTTTTTCATTGTAAAGTTCGTTAAGTAATCGTTTATTTTCAGCTTTTAAAGACTCGATCTGAAGCACATTATCAGTATTCTCAACAGTTACCACAGAGTCAACAGTATCAGCAGAGATATAATCAGATGCATGTGGTAAAGAATAGAATAACACAACATTATGGATATCAGCACAGATAACATCTTCCAAGAGTCGATCAACATCTTTTCTCAACATTTTCTTTTTGCGTTTACTATTAGAAATAGATGTTTCAGTTTTCTCGAAAACGACCTTCATCACTCCAAGTTCCTTATGAAAATCCTTTTCCCAAGCTAATGCATAACTTTTCAAATTTTTAACATTTGGTAGAAGATTTTTCTGAAAAATGTCTCTTTGTTCTCGCGCTAAAGGCGATTGAAAGTGTTGAACTTTGATTTCAGAATGATGTTCTATCTCATGTTCTAAGGTTTTGAGGTCAGCCATGAAAATATCAAAATATCTAAGAATTTTGCGATTTTCAGGTTTTGAGTTTACTTCACTGATAGAAGGTAAAGGACCATAAATTTGTGCATAGTCTGGTTTGGGATTAACATTAGAAGACTCAGGTGTTTTGATGATAACCTTTGGTAAGTTAGACGAATCTGTTGGTGTGACAAAAGTGACCGATTTTGAATAATTAAAAGGTTTGTTGTAAACAACAGTTTTTAATTTTGATCGACTCTCGTCTTCTGCATCTAATTCCTCTTGACGATGATATTCAACAACACTCATAACAGTATCATTAATTTTATATTATGCACTGGAAACTTCAGGATTTGGTTTGAATGTTTTGAGTGAAAGCTTTGGTTTGTAATCAGCTAGATTTGATCCATATCCTTTTGGATTGGGTTTTAAAGTAAACTTTTCAATAGCTGTTACTGATTCACCATGTTTGTAAACAACAGTTTTAAACTCTTTAATTTTGTTTTGCAAGCCAATAATTTCTGCAAGAAGGTCTTCTACCCGATTCGTTGAATGTTTTTTGTATGCTGAGAACTGTTTTTGACAATTTAACAACTCAGCCTTAGCTTTTTGATTTTCCAAGGTGAGAGCGTTAATTTGATTTTTATGTTCATGTTTCAGTTGTTCTATTTCAGATAACAAAGCATTCTTCGAGGCGGCTAGATCATGCATCTGTCTCTCTAAATGTTTTTCGTTTTGATGAGATTTAGCAAAAGCGGCTTCAAAACCTTTTTCACGGTTTTCTTGAGTTTTGAAAAAGTTGAGTTGCATTTGTAAGCATTTAAAATCCTTGGTTAACAGTGCATTTTTGCTTTTTAAGTCCTTATTTAATGCATAACATTTCTCCATTTTGATTTGAAGGTCTTGAATTAACCGAGCAAAATCTGGAGGAGGCAACAGTTCGGCTTGTTCAACGTGAGTCACAACATGATCATTATTTAGATCCTCAAGTACAACCACGGAGTCAATTTGATTATCAAGGGAAACCATAAGGTCATCTTGATCGTCAAATGTAACTACAGGGTTTATTTGAAAATCGTCAGAATGAGATATATATGACTCATTTTGAACAGTCTGAGCCGTGCCGGATTCAGATTTTGGCGGAGATATTAGTTCAGATATGATGATGGTTTGTTCGGGTACCTGAGACAAGCCATCAGTGTCGTACATTGGGCCTGTGTCACTCATGTGTAACTCATGCATATTAGCCATCAACATAACAGCTGCATTGGCCTGCAAGTCCTCCATATCATCATCTGAGTCTTCATCTGCCATAAAGCTCTGTTCTTTGTTTGTGAGAGATCCACCAGCTTCATCCTTAAGAGCCAAAACAAGAGCCTCTTTGAAATAAGCACTGCCCCTAGTCCTTGGCTTTGGGCATGCATTAGCCAGGTGTCCCTTCTCATTGCGGTTGTAGCATCGAAGACCATTCAATCCATTCTGAGCATTTCCCTATTCCACCACTTGAGCTCTGTTGTTATTCCTTCCCATAGCATTAAACCCTTGACCACCTCCCATTTGACGACCATAACCACGATTCTGAACTTCAACTCGTCCATTGTTCACAACAGCCTGATTTCGTGTATTGGATGAGGAACGAATACGATTGTTGGATTTGTTTGTATAACGGCTAAAATCATTAGCAATCATAACAAACCCCTGTTGCAATGCTTCGAACGGATCGGATTCCTCATTAGTTTGACTATGAAGTGCTTGATCATTGTTGTTGTTGTAAGGAACCAATTGATTTTGTTGAGATTGCTGTGATGGATCGTTTGGTGTGACTGAGGCAGTTGGTTGAGTTGCTTGTTGAGGAGGATAACTTTGTTGAGCATATAAGGCAAGTTGTTTATTTTCCGGATGTGTAGGTGGAGCAATTTGAGCACGGAGAATCCTTTCCTGATCAACTTCCTTTTCATGAGGCTTCAAGTAATCGTACAACAATCCATATGTAGAATGATGCATATTTTTCGCTTGACGGAGAAAAATGACATACTTCTCCCATTCAGGACCAAGACTACTCAAGAACTTAGTATTCACTGCAATTCTTGGCATGATGATGTTGTGTTTATCCAAATCATTGATGATGTCTGAAAATCGATGATGATAAGACTCTAGTGTCTCTCCAGATTCAATCATGAAGTGTTCATAAGCCAAGTAAATTTTGGATTCCAAATCCTCCTGATTGAGTACTGATCCTTCCATAAAAAGATGAATATGGTCCCGCATTTCCTTTGCATTCTTTTGAGCATCAACACTTCGAAGAATTGGGTTAGGTAATCCTAAAAGGATATATTGCATTGCAAGCTCATCAGCTTCATAGTGTAGAAGTTCTGTTGCATTTAGATCTGCCACAGTAGCAATGTTGGTTTGTTCATCTCTTGGTGGAACTGCAGTTGGATCTCCGGGTACAATGACAGTAGGCATCTCAAATGGACCTTCCAAGATAACCTTCTTTAAGAACTTTCCATCTGGCTTCTTTAGATCACAAAACCTAAAGAACCTTATCACCCATTGATCATAGTTTCCTGGTGTGAGCATTGGAGGTCTATCAAGTGATCCAGCTTCATGAATTGATTGTTGGCTGCTTAAAGCTTCACACATCTTTGCAAACCAAGTGGGTTCCTTCATAGTGTTCCTTGATGGATGTTGATTGAATTCATTTGTGTAGGGTTGAACTTGAAGACTTGGCGGTGTTTGAACCATTTGTGTTGGGGGAATTGCACCAAGTTGTGGAGTATGTTGTTGATTAAATTGTTGTTGATAAATTGCTTGTTGTTGATTCCATTGTTGATGTTGTGGACTTAGTTGTTGTTGTCGTTGAGGATAAGTGTAAGGGAAATAGTTAGAGTATGGTGGTTGAGACATGTTGAAAACTTGTGTTGGTAAAAATGGATCTTTATAGTCGAATGAACCTTTGTTGATGAAGTGTCCTTAGGGGTAGAAAAGACACGAACCAAGTAGCACTTATGCGTAAAAACACCAAAGTTACGCGTAACAATAAGGAGTTATGCGTAGGATTTAGCTTACGCGTAAGTAGGAAAAAGCACTAAAGCTAGGCGTAGACAAAAGTTAGGCGTAGGATTTTCTTATGCGTAAGACTAGGCTTAGGCGTAGGAAAAATCTTAGGCGTAGGATTTCTACGCGTAAGCTTATGCTTATGCGTAATTTTAGGGTTTTTGCCCAAATGATCTTTTACACTATCACAGTGTAAGAGATATCCAAAGTCGACGTATTTTCAGACTTATCCAAGTAAGAAAACACGGAATAAACCACGAAAATGAAGATCAAACCAAGGAGGCACTTACGCGTAGTTTTAGGGTTTTACTACGCGTAGAAATGCTCAAAATTATGATTTTGTCCAAAAGTGTTTCTAAACCAGTTTTTGTGTGATAAAATAGCTTCAATAACACCAAAATACAGAAAAGTGTGAAACTTGATGAACCAAAGCCTCTAAAACAGTTACGAGTAGGATGAAACCCTCGTTCAAAAACACGATAAAAAACAACTATCCACGCATAAAGTTTGAAACTTTTTGCCAAAAACAAGTATTTTAACACCTTAAAACGTTGAAAGTACAAGAATCTTCGATTAAAAAGTGTAAAAAACAAGTTTTTAAGCGAACCAAAGTATCAAATGTGCGTTTTAGGCGTAGGACCGAAACCCACTTCAAAAACAAACAAGATTCACCCAACTAGTAGGCGATTGATACCACTGTTAGGTCACTAGTTTTACAAACACAAGTAATATAGAAAGAGATAAGGCGATTGAACAAGTAAACAAACACAAACACACGTTAGACTAAGACCGGTTATGCGTAGAGTGTAGGTGAAAGAAAAACTTGAACAACCAACCCTCAAATGAGGGTTTACAAGAGTATTTATAGGAGGGAAGCTAGGGCAACACTCCTAGTTCCCTTCCTTTCCTTTATGGGCTTGGGCCTAAGCTCATGGGCCTTCTACATAAGCTTAAGGCTAATAACAAACATAAAGGCCATAATAAAGCTAACTATTACATATTAATTACTAACACTTGATTATGGTTAAGTAGTGATTCCAACACTTTTCTTCGATCAAGTTTTGCAACCACCTAGGCAGTGAACCTAATCGTTGTAGTGTACTATTGGGTAAGCCTCAGGGATTGATATCGTTCTCTAGGGGAATAGGAATGCTAGTAATAAATATATTACGAGAAGGTGGGGGTTGAGGATGATTCTTTTTTATCTTTTTTTGGGTTTTTAGAAAGCTAAGGTAAAATCTCGGGGCAATTGGTTTGGGGGGTGGTACTTCTACCGATTACTCTACTTATCTAATTTATCTAATTATCTAATTACTACAGGTAGTCTTATGTCTATTTGATGTGCGCTCGTATGATGATTAAAATGTGTTTATCTAGATACTATTACTCCCTAGTTATCATTTATTGGTCGGCTGAATTGTCACACGTTATCTTAACGCGTTGTATTCCTAAGGTCGTAGGGAATGCGTGTGCCCTAACTCTTTGAGGTTACCTTTGGGTTTAGCCTACGAAATCCGAAAGTCCTTAAACTATTTCATTAATAAGCCTCACTTTCACAAAAAATACTCAAGCATTAAACACAACAATTGATGCCTAGTTGCACTCCTAAGCCAATTACAATTAAGATAAGAGACAACCTAACAATAATTAATAACTAGGTTTCATAGATCTAAGCAAACACACAAGAATTTAGCTAGACATGTTAAACAAGCAAGCATACACACAATCAATTGAAGACATAATGATACTTTTGTTAGTACAATTTGTGCGATGGGTTATAGAAAGTCTGAACATAGCTTACTGGACTAGGCCGGCAAGCCTTTGGTGGATTGATCTTGTACTAATTCAAGTAATTTAGATGAGATCCCTGCACAAGAAAGGTAAACCGTTAGTCTTACCGTGGGGACGGACCCCACAATTAGACTCCGGCGTGAGAGTAAGTATGCATTCTTGAGAGGGAAAGTAGTAGTATGTGTGTAATTATGAGAGAGAAAGTTGTTCTACCTTGTATGGGGATTAGATCCCCTTTTATAGGCGAGGTTTGCCGCTGGGGCTCCCTGGATTATCGCATATAGTGGTTAGTTGCCGGAGCCGGACCCTTGACGGACAAGGGTTCCGTGTTATTTACGAATGCGGGCGTGAGAGGCCTAACGGTTGAAGGTTCAGCCCGTTACCCCTCTTACGCGCATCCCAAGGCCTAGGCCAAGATCTGTAGTTATTGGACCTGAGTCCAGGATTTGCAGTCATTGGGCCTGAGCCTAGAGTGGGCGTAGAGTATGTTTTGGGCTTAGTGGGCCTGTTATACATATTATACATCATCAAGTCCCCCCAGTCTAGTGTATTCATTGCGTGCGGATATTGTCGCATGCGGTGGATGTCACTTGACTTAGGTTGACTAAAGATTTCGTCATGTGATTTTTATTTTCCAGAGATACTTTTTTCTACCCTTAGGGGTTGCTATACCATCCAGTCCCCCCAGTCTAATATGTGCACTGCGTGTGGATATTGTCACACGCGGTGGATTTACTTGGACTACGTCTTGCGGGTTGATTGTTCTTCCGCATTCTCGAAGCGTTCCTTATACGCTTCCTTTCCTTGGGAATTGTTGTTTACAACGTGGACGTTTTACGGCTTTTCATGTTCTGGTTGATTTGACTCCGTGGGCCCTTGGTC
Organism: Chrysanthemum seticuspe; assembly: GCA_019973895.1. Taxonomy (NCBI): domain Eukaryota; kingdom Viridiplantae; phylum Streptophyta; class Magnoliopsida; order Asterales; family Asteraceae; genus Chrysanthemum; species Chrysanthemum seticuspe. The sequence continues at coordinate 218,244,162 of BPTQ01000006.1, forward strand.
TTCTACCATCCTTATCCGTGTGGCTTTGATTTTTACCGTTGGATTAGATTAGTTTTGGACGCGTGTCTTTTCTTGGGGTTTTCTAGGTTAATCGTCATTCCGTTTATATAAATACCCCCTTTTTGGCTTTAGCTATTTTTTCTTTTTACTGCTCGTCTGTTCTCCACTGGATCTTTTAATCTAGTTGGTTGTATCCGTTTTCCATGTTTCGCAGTCAGGTTAGGTTCTTGATTCCCTCCGTATCTTTCTGTTATGGATACTTTTGCCACTACCAAGTCTAAATTATCCCAGAAGGCACTTGATCACTTCTGTGTTGATTATTCAATTCCGCTCTTTGTTCATCCGGAATTGCCTGATCCTGACAAAAGTATTCGTGAAGCGCCGAATGGAAAGATCGGTGTCTACACCCGTTTCTTTGAGTTTGCTAATTTCCACCTTCCCTTGTCCTCATTCCTTATTTCGATTCTTGACTATTATCGCATTCATTTCACAGCTTTTCATTATTGGTGCTGCTAAGGTTTCTCAATTTGAAATTCTTTGTTTTGCACTTGGCATTGAACCCTCAATTAGTTTGTTTAGGTGTTTTTATGTCTTGTCTCACAGCCATGGCTGGCTTTCTTTTAGTAAACGTGCTGATAGCTTTGTTGTTTGCTATACCAAACCCCTTGATTGTCTTAAAAGTTGGAATGACCACTTTTTCTAGATTGACTCATTAGCTTGTCCTTCTATTCATCCTTTTTTCTTTAGCGAACGTCTTCCTAAGGATGCCATTCCTAGGGATACTGAATTTAATGCTAAACACGTTGCTTCTCTTGTTACCAATGCTTCTTCTTTTGTTAGGTTTCCGGAACCTTTCCTTTGTTTGGTTGGTTTGAGCCGTAATTACACTTTGGGCAATGACTTTTATTCCGTGTTTTATGATCAAGAGAATCGGGGTTGGTATGACGTACCTATTTTTTTCTTCGCGTTGCTTTACTTTTATTTCGCTCTTACCGTTGTTTCTTTCCTATTTGTTTGTTGCAGCTATTGATTTGTTGTCTTTGGTTAAGCAGAAGAACCCTTTAGAGTTACTTGTTGATGTTCGGCCACGGGAGGAGGATGAAGTCCCCTTGCTACAATTGACCGAAGGTCGTACTGTCTCTCTTGCTCCTCCTTCCTCTGCTGAGGCTAGTTGTACAACTATTTGCTTGGAAGTTGAAGTTTCTCATTCATCTGATGACGTTATCATGGGTCCTGACCATTCAGCCTCTAACGCTGCTTTTGACAGTGGGGTGGCTTCTGGCTCTGGTAGAAAAAGGAAGAGGGCCAGCATTAGCCTTGTCCATCCCCTTAAGAAGGAAATGAGTGATCTTAATGATTCCAGTAGGGCCTCTACTGGTGGTAAGTCTTCAAAGTCCATTAAGAAGTTGCTAGCTCAAAGTTCACAAACTCTTGAATATTGCTTGAATGCTCTGCCTACTCATTCTTCTTCTTCTCCTTTATTTTCAACTACTCCTTTTGTGAAGCTGGGACATCCACTGAATCTGTCTTTGGTTTGCTCCATCTCGACGGTTCTCCTTCCCGGTTTGTTATTTCATACTTTTGTTTTTCTGTAATTCTTTTGTCCTTCCTTCCTTCCTTTATTTACTTGCTGTTTTATTTGTTTATTCGCAGTTCCTCTGTGCCCGTCATGACGGATGCCGTTGTTACTACTGTTCATTCTATTGAGAAGGGAAAGGGTCAAGTGGATGTTCCTTCCTACCTTCCGGATAGCCTTTCTCGTGTCGGTGATATTTATCCAAGTCTTGATGATCTTTCGGATCTTGATGTTTCAGCTGGGGATATCAGTGTTGTTGATGGTCCGGATTCCGATTCTCCCTCTGGTTTTCATGTTTCAAAATGGAATGTTGCTAAAGGTTCTCTCCTTGATGATGTTGATGATTGTCGTGTTATGATGGATGAGTTCGCTCCTCCTACCTTTTTTTTCCGATATCCGTGATATGGGGTATGAACGCCTCCTGGGTGAGTTCAATGTTGCCGTGGCGCGGTAACTGTGCTTTAGTTCTGAAGTTCGTCAGTGTTTAGAATATAATGCTATGGAGCAAAAATGCTTATTGTCTTTGTTGGCGAGTAAGGATAAGGAAATTTTGACTCTGAAGTCTGAGGTTGCGAAGGTTATTTCTTCCCAGGCATCGTCTGCTACTACCTCTATAGCAGCTTCTGCTGCTGAGTTTTCGTCCCTAAAGGACCAAAATTCTATGTTTGAGGGAGAACGAAATTCTCTTCGAGCCGAGGTAGCATCACTTCATTCATCCCTTGATGCCAAGGATTCTGAGTCATCCGCTTTGAGAGCTGAGATTGTTGTTCTTAAGTCTCGGAATGCCAGTCCTTTCGAACAGGTATGCGGCCATGCTCTTGTCCTTGTATATGTTATTTTATTTTATTGTTATTTATTTTTGATTTTGTCATGTTTGTAGATACGGACTTTGGAAGAGTCATGCTCTGAGCTCCGTAGCCGAGCTCCATCCTTTGCTGCTTTGGAGGAGGAGTTTTGTAAGATTTAGGATACTAAGATGGGTGATCTTTCACGGAAGGTTGATTCGGTTGTTGCTGACTTGCATGCTCTGGCTATTCATCATGATGAGTTTTTTCCTCGATTCCTTACACTATTGTCTAGCCGTCGTTGGTTATTAACGAATGGTATGAGCCTTGCTGTGTTCAAGTGTTTAAACTCTCTAGAGTATACTGCGGCAATGGCAAAGGTTATTGAGCGTGCCGTTGATAAGGGTATGCAAGAAGTTTAGTTGCGGGCATCATCTATGGTAAGGAGAAAAGGGAGCTTGCTGAGCTTGTTGCATATAATCCCTCTGCAGAAGATCACTATGTTTCCGCTGTGAAGGCCCTTGAAGGTGTGGAGTTTTCTTTACTCTCCATGCTTAAATCTAGCAAGAGTGCTAGTATTGCGGAAGTTGTGGACCTTCTCCGTGTTGATGGGTCTTCTGCAAATGCTCCTATGATTGCAGGGTTGCATCAGGATCTTGAGCAACTCATTTTCCTTGTTCATGATAGGGATAGTAATGTTATTATTGTCAACAACTCTTTGTCTTGTTCCTTGGAGGTTGTTCAAAAGAGGGTTGATCAGGTTAGGAAGCGCCTTGGTGGTTATTGGTTGTCCACTTCCGATGTTTATAATTCAACCATTGACCCTTTGTCCGCTCATAACGTGATGGGTGTGGGAACATCTTCGGCTAGTGATGCAGACTTAGCTGTTGTTGTTTGTTGTTGTTGTTGTTGTTTTTTTTGTCTGTCTTTGTTTCTTTCTATGACTCTTCAAATAGTTGTAGTCGACTTTTTTGCTTATATAAGTTGTTATTTTCCACTTTTGTGTTGCTATTGTTAACATTATACGGATATTCACATTTTGTAATAGTCTTGCGCACATACTCTTTTTGTCTGTGCGGTGCTATTTTTAACGTTATACGGATATTCACGTTTTGTAATAGTCTTGCGCACATACTCTTTTTGTCTGTGCAGTGCTAGTTTTAACGTTATACGGATATGCATGTTTGTAATAGTCTTTGGATAATTTTGGGCTATCCTCCCAGTACTGGGCTTGCAATACCTCTTACGTACGCTGGTGATTAAGTTGTTCACCAGTTGTGTTATTTGTGATAACCTTATGCTATTCGGAAATAACATATTTTGGGCCGTACTCAATCCTTGTGCTTGCGCGTCTTATGCACGTAATAAAGATAAAAAACATTTTAAAAAATAAAATAATGAAGGTAGCTAATCTTCATTTTTTTATTAGTTGATTGCATTTTTAAATACATCACAATTATTATCATATATATGAGTTTGAGTACATATTTTTCATTGCTAACTATTCTTACCCTTTTTCATTTTGTCTTATAACTGGTAGCGTCCAATCTCTTGCGGATCTTCATTGATGGCCGTCATCCTTCTTGGAGTTGCTCTTTGATGCTCCGCGTTTCTTTCCTCGTGAGGTTGCCATTTTATATGCTGTCCGTGGCAGTTTTCCTGGCGTTTAGTAATTATGATATCCTTTCTTGAGAAAACATTTTGGCCGGATTCACTTTTGGGGCCGCTATATTCTCCTTGCGGGGTTCCTTAAGAAGTTTGTAGGTTTGCGGTCGTTTCCTGAGAGGTCGTGGTGTTTCTTCTCGTTTCCGTTGTAGGGCATACTACAGGCTCGATAGTCCCCTCAAGATGCTTCCCGTCCGGATCCGCCTTACTGTGTTGAAGTGGAAGGGCTTTTAGTGAGGTTACCTTTCCACTCGCACAGCTTTTACTTTACCCCGGCGCTCACAATCTGATCATTTGTACCTTAAACCCAATCTATCCAACCCGATATTCCTGGATTAGTAGACGTTCGCTTGTTTGGAGGGCCGGGTTATATAAACAGAGGAATGAAGGCATAGTTTTCATCCTCTGTTTGTTTGCCTTTCTCGGGAGGTTCCTTGTTAGTTGGGGGCATTTTACGTGTGGCGTTGTGCCCCACTTCCTTTGTTATCCCTCCCCAGGGACGAAACTCTTCGCACATTCAATCACACCCCTCGACCCCAGTCTCGGGACATAGTTCCTTCTTCCACTCAGGAGTCAACTCTTTGGAAGGAACTATGTGCACTACCAAAATCTCGAAGGGTTAGTGAGAGCTTTTGTGTTTTCGGCTCCCACCTTTGGTGTGCCCTAGGTGTTGTGAATGGTCGCGAAGGCTGGTTTTTGGGTAAAAGGGTTAATTCACCCCGGTTAAATGCATTACACCAAAAAACGTTGAAGTACATAGGATGAGGGTGATATCCCTCACCTCAGTCCCTTAGGACACTAAAAGACTCGAATATAGGAATGACACACCATTCCAATAACTTACAATAAAATGAACCTACCAATACTGACAAAAGTACATAAAAAATTACAATACTACTCAAGAAAAGCACTTGAACCTTCTATATCACTATGGCGGTCCATCTTAACTTCCATGAAGAATCCACGAAGAAACATCCAAGCGGTCTTCAACCCATAATATGTTTGTAGTAGAAACGAACACCACAAACAAAACCAACACAAGCCCCATCCATCAAGTCTAAGTATGCATAATACGAACCAAACTTGAGTATTAAATGGACTTGTACATACAAATAGGGTTAAACCCTAACTTCCCATAATGATCGTAGGAGTTTTGAATAGGAAACCAATACGCCACAACATCCAAAACGACCAGCAGCAATCCGAGTAGTGATTTTTGAACAAGAACCAACTAAACTTGACTTACACACGATTACCTTGACTTCCACTCTCCCAAACATGACCAACCTGCCCAAGATTTGCATCATAAAAGCCATTCCAGCAGCACATCGAATCATGTCACCAACAACAATAGGTTATAAAGACACCCTAACTTCCAAAAGATCATGTTACGTACCACCAATTAGTAAACACCATGAATGCCAGTAACATGATAACACACACGATCACAAGACCTCCTACTAGAAATATTGAAACACAAATCATGAGCATGTCTTGAAAACAGCATCAAGGGTTTTTGAACAAGGAACCCTAACAACTTGACTTACGTCTCTCCCATACCCCACTTACATAATCACTGACATCATCTTAGAACATGCAAACACAAACCAATCCCAAAGATGAGATAACATGCAGTGTGACTTCCACAAACCAAACACACTTGTAATCCCCAAAACCCTAAACGGGTTACTTGCACTTTAATAAAAACTAAACCCTAAACGAGTAAAGTTTTGAGTTAAGCACCATCAGTAAACCACAAATCATAAAAAAAACCAAAACCAAAAGCTTTGATTTTGAAATTAAAGAACAGCCACCAAAAGAATATAATCGACCAGAATAATAAACCCTTGAGGGGTTTCGATATGCACAAGATCGATCATAATCACCAAACCAACCAGATCGCACCATAAATTAGATCGATTAGATAATAACTGACCTAAGCCTTGCAACCATGTAGCGATCAGAATCAACCCTAATAATCGATCCTTAAATATGTAAAGTCAAAACGAATACAGCCGACTTTAAGAATAAAAGAATAAAGGAACGATAAGGATAACAATAAGTGATCCTAATAAATCATAATAAGGATTTGATATGTACAGGGATCGATCATAGAACAAGGGACGAATTGGAAACCCTAAAAAATACGTTTAATCCCAAGAGTCGACTTAAAATAGATTAAAAGTAATGATTTTGATTAATAGGTGTAAAAACACGAGTGTTACACACAAATCAAGAGCAAAAAACATTACAGAAAGTCATGTTCTAGAGGTCGATTGATTGGAAAAACGATTGAAAATTCAGGGATGTTAGGGTTTTGCAATTCGCCCCTAGTTGGTCGCGGAGGCTGGTTATTAGTCGTCATTTTAGAACGACTAAGTGTTATTAGTTGTCATTTTAGAACATGTTTCAACTGGTTCTGTCTTTGCCCTTACGTTTTCTTTTTGGTGGACAAAGGTTCAGGTAACGTATGGGTTTTTTAGTAACGATGATGTGGTGGCTATTTGTCGCTGTCAAGAGTTGGCTATATTGCCTTTTTACCAAGCACCTCTTCAGCTTCTTTTTTGTTTCTCGGGGAATTTTTCTTTCCCTCATGTTGTACACTGGTTTTCTTTTTATTAATAAAGAAGTGGTTTACTCCTCTTCTTTCTATCCCGCGTATTTATAGTGGTAATTTTACTGTTTTCGCATGCGTCAGCATTAATTTCCATTTATTGATTTGTAGGTAGGCGCGTGCCTAGGCTCACAGCCTGAGTGCTTATTGTTTCTGTTTGATTTGACGCAACATTTCTTGGGAAGTGTTAGCCTTAATAATAATTAATAGAAGTGATGGTCATTCACGTTTAGGAAATTTGTAATGTGTGCTAGATATCGTGATAGAATAGTCAACGGGCTCGTGGGTTGGGCTAAGCTAAATGGCTAATAGTTATGTTAAGCTAGCCTTATGTAATTTATTATCCAATCCAAGTCCAATCCAAGCCCAAGCCCAAGCCCATAAGGGTGATCTTTCACGGAAGGTTGATTCGGTTGTTGCTGACTTGCATGCTCTGGCTATTCATCATGATGAGTTTTTTCCTCGATTCCTTACACTATTGTCTAGCCGTCGTTGGTTATTAACGAATGGTATGAGCCTTGCTGTGTTCAAGTGTTTAAACTCTCTAGAGTATACTGCGGCAATGGCAAAGGTTATTGAGCGTGCCGTTGATAAGGGTATGCAAGAAGTTTAGTTGCGGGCATCATCTATGGTAAGGAGAAAAGGGAGCTTGCTGAGCTTGTTGCATATAATCCCTCTGCAGAAGATCACTATGTTTCCGCTGTGAAGGCCCTTGAAGGTGTGGAGTTTTCTTTACTCTCCATGCTTAAATCTAGCAAGAGTGCTAGTATTGCGGAAGTTGTGGACCTTCTCCGTGTTGATGGGTCTTCTGCAAATGCTCCTATGATTGCAGGGTTGCAGCAGGATCTTGAGCAACTCATTTTCCTTGTTCATGATAGGGATAGTAATGTTATTATTGTCAACAACTCTTTGTCTTGTTCCTTGGAGGTTGTTCAAAAGAGGGTTGATCAGGTTAGGAAGCGCCTTGGTGGTTATTGGTTGTCCACTTCCGATGTTTATAATTCAACCATTGACCCTTTGTCCGCTCATAACGTGATGGGTGTGGGAACATCTTCGGCTAGTGAAATAGCGCCTGTTTGCACTGCTTCTTTGCCGGTTGTGCCCCTTCCTATCAGTACTTCTGATTTTTCCGTGATGCCTCTTTCTATTGAAGATTATGATATTGGTGGGTCCGACACCCCTGTTGAGGTTGTGAACGACCCATCTTCTGAAGTCACTGAGGTCTTTATTATCCCGTCCAAGCCTGAAGTCAGCGTTGCTGCCGTGATGCAGACTTAGCTGTTGTTGTTTGTTGTTGTTGTTGTTGTTTTTTTTTTTTATTTTTTTTATTTTTTATTTTTTTTTTGTAATCATCTGAACAATGTCTGTCTTTGTTTCTTTCTATGACTCTTCAGATAGTTGTAGTCGACTTTTTTGCTTATATAAGTTGTTATTTTCCACTTTTGTGTTGCTATTGTTAACATTATACGGATATTCACATTTTGTAATAGTCTTGCGCACATACTCTTTTTGTCTGTGCGGTGCTATTTTTAACGTTATACGGATATTCACGTTTTGTAATAGTCTTGCGCACATACTCTTTTTGTCTGTGCAGTGCTATTTTTAACGTTATACGGATATGCATGTTTGTAATAGTCTTTGGATAATTTTGGGCTATCCTCCCAGTACTGGGCTTGCAATACCTCTTACGTACGCTGGTGATTAAGTTGTTCACCAGTTGTGTTATTTGTGATAACCTTATGCTATTCGGAAATAACATATTTTGGGCCGTACTCAATCCTTGTGCTTGCGCGTCTTATGCACGTAATAAAGATAAAAAACATTTTAAAAAATAAAATAATGAAGGTAGCTAATCTTCATTTTTTTATTAGTTGATTGCGTTTTTAAATACATCACAATTATTATCATATATATGAGTTTGAGTACATATTTTTCATTGCTAACTATTCTTACCCTTTTTCATTTTGTCTTATAACTGGTAGCGTCCAATCTCTTGCGGATCTTCATTGATGGCCGTCATCCTTCTTGGAGTTGCTCTTTGATGCTCCGCGTTTCTTTCCTCGTGAGGTCGCCATTTTATATGCTGTCCGTGGCAGTTTTCCTGGCGTTTAGTAATTATGATATCCTTTCTTGAGAAAACATTTTGGCCGGATTCACTTTTGGGGCCGCTATATTCTCCTTGCGGGGTTCCTTAAGAAGTTTGTAGGATTGCGGTCGTTTCCTGAGAGGTCGTGGTGTTTCTTCTCGTTTCCGTTGTAGGGCATACTACAGGCTCGATAGTCCCCTCAAGATGCTTCCCGTCCGGATCCGCCTTACTGTGTTGAAGTGGAAGGGCTTTTAGTGAGGTTACCTTTCCACTCGCACAGCTTTTACTTTACCCCGGCGCTCACAATCTGATCATTTGTACCTTAAACCCAATCTATCCAACCCGATATGCCTGGATTAGTAGACGTTCGCTTGTTTGGAGGGCCGGGTTATATAAACAGAGGAATGAAGGCATAGTTTTCATCCTCTGTTTGTTTGCCTTTCTCGGGAGGTTCCTTGTTAGTTGGGGGCATTTTACGTGTGGCGTTGTGCCCCACTTCCTTTGTTATCCCTCCCCAGGGACCAAACTCTTCGCACATTCAATCACACCCCTCGACCCGAGTCTCGGGACATAGTTCCTTCTTCCACTCAGGAGTCAACTCTTTGGAAGGAACTATGTGCACTACCAAAATCTCGAAGGGTTAGTGAGAGCTTTTGTGTTTTCGGCTCCCACCTTTGGTGTGCCCTAGGTGTTGTGAATGGTCGCGAAGGCTGGTTTTTGGGTAAAAGGGTTAATTCACCCCGGTTAAATGCATTACACCAAAAAACGTTGAAGTACATAGGATGAGGGTGATATCCCTCACCTCAGTCCCTTAGGACACTAACAGACTCGAATATAGGAATGACACACCATTCCTATAACTTACAATAAAATGAACCTACCAATACTGACAAAAGTACATAAAAAATTACAATACTACTCAAGAAAAGCACTTGAACCTTCTATATCACTATGGCGGTCCATCTTAACTTCCATGAAGAATCCACGAAGAAACATCCAAGCGGTCTTCAACCCATAATCTGTTTGTAGTAGAAACGAACACCACAAACAAAACCAACACAAGCCCCATCCATCAAGTCTAAGTATGCATAATACGAACCAAACTTGAGTATTAAATGGACTTGTACATACAAATAGGGTTAAACCCTAACTTCCCATAATGATCGTAGGAGTTTTGAATAGGAAACCAATACGCCACAACATCCAAAACGACCAGCAGCAATCCGAGTAGTGATTTTTGAACAAGAACCAACTAAACTTGACTTACACACGATTACCTTGACTTCCACTCTCCCAAACATGACCAACCTGCCCAAGATTTGCATCATAAAAGCCATTCCAGCAGCACATCGAATCATGTCACCAACAACAATAGGTTATAAAGACACCCTAACTTCCAAAAGATCATGTTACGTACCACCAATTAGTAAACACCATGAATGCCAGTAACATGATAACACACACGATCACAAGACCTCCTACTAGAAATATTGAAACACAAATCATGAGCATGTCTTGAAAACAGCATCAAGGGTTTTTGAACAAGGAACCCTAACAACTTGACTTACGTCTCTCCCATACCCCACTTACATAATCACTGACATCATCTTAGAACATGCAAACACAAACCAATCCCAAAGATGAGATAACATGCAGTGTGACTTCCACAAACCAAACACACTTGTAATCCCCAAAACCCTAAACGGGTTACTTGCACTTTAATAAAAACTAAACCCTAAACGAGTAAAGTTTTGAGTTAAGCACCATCAGTAAACCACAAATCATAAAAAAAACCAAAACCAAAAGCTTTGATTTTGAAATTAAAGAACAGCCACCAAAAGAATACAATCGACCAGAATAATAAACCCTTGAGGGGTTTCGATATGCACAAGATCGATCATAATCACCAAACCAACCAGATCGCACCATAAATTAGATCGATTAGATAATAACTGACCTAAGCCTTGCAACCATGTAGCGATCAGAATCAACCCTAATAATCGATCCTTAAATATGTAAAGTCTAAACGAATACAGCCGACTTTAAGAATAAAAGAATAAAGGAACGATAAGGATAACAATAAGTGATCCTAATAAATCATAATAAGGATTTGATATGTACAGGGATCGATCATAGAACAAGGGACGAATTGGAAACCCTAAAAAATACGTTTAATCCCAAGAGTCGACTTAAAATAGATTAAAAGTAATGATTTTGATTAATAGGTGTAAAAACACGAGTGTTACACACAAATCAAGAGCAAAAAACATTACAGAAAGTCATGTTCTAGAGGTCGATTGATGGGAAAAACGATTGAAAATTGAGGGATGTTAGGGTTTTGCAATTCGCCCCTAGTTGGTCGCGGAGGCTGGTTATTAGTCGTCATTTTAGAACGACTAAGTGTTATTAGTTGTCATTTTAGAACATGTTTCAACTGGTTCTGTCTTTGCCCTTACGTTTTCTTTTTGGTGGACAAAGGTTCAGGTAACGTATGGGTTTTTTAGTAACGATGATGTGGTGGCTATTTGTCGCTGTCAAGAGTTGGCTATATTGCCTTTTTACCAAGCACCTCTTCAGCTTCTTTTTTGTTTCTCGGGGAATTTTTCTTTCCCTCATGTTGTACACTGGTTTTCTTTTTATTAATAAAGAAGTGGTTTACTCCTCTTCTTTCTATCCCGCGTATTTATAGTGGTAATTTTACTGTTTTCGCATGCGTCAGCATTAATTTCCATTTATTGATTTGTAGGTAGGCGCGTGCCTAGGCTCACAGCCTGAGTGCTTATTGTTTCTGTTTGATTTGACGCAACATTTCTTGGGAAGTGTTAGCCTTAATAATAATTAATAGAAGTGATGGTCATTCACGTTTAGGAAATTTGTAATGTGTGCTAGATATCGTGATAGAATAGTCAACGGGCTCGTGGGTTGGGCTAAGCTAAATGGCTAATAGTTATGTTAAGCTAGCCTTATGTAATTTATTATCCAATCCAAGTCCAATCCAAGCCCAAGCCCAAGCCCATAAGGGTGATATGTAAGGAAGTATAAATACCCCTCAAATGGTCATTTGAGGGGTGTGCTTGAGTGTGTTTGTGTGTGTTTTTCTTTGAAATAAACATCATCTTGTTTTCATCTTTCTCTCTACACATACACGATTTACATATTTCAAGTCATCACTTTCCTTTCTTCTTAATCTTTACGCATAACATATTGCTTGTGTTTTACGTGTATAACTTGTGTGGTAACGTGGGTATTTGTGATAAGGTTGAGATAAACAAGGTCCTAAATTGGTATCAATTGCCGAACAATGGTTTAGGAGTGTTGTGTTACGTTTTTTGTTCAATCTTTCTACAAAAATTTTCGTTTTTATATAAAACCGTATGCTTTTTGCTTAAAGTTTTGATTTTTACATGGTTTTAAGCTTAAAGTTGTAGACTTTATTGATCTTTAAGTGTTTTGGAAGAAGTTTGTGCAAATGAAATTGTTTGGAAACGTGTTTTTGGGTGAAAATTCGTGTTTTTGAAAAAATTTGGGCATTTTACGCGTAAGGAGTACAAGTACTGAAAGCCAATAGCCTAGTTTTACGCATAAGGAAAAGTCAAAACCCTAATCCTACGCGTAAGGTCTACGCGTGAGAAGTGAAAATCCTACGCATAAGCTTTTGGTGAAGAATCCTCGTGCTACAATGGTTACTCAGCGCTTCCCTCACTGGTATAAGTGTAAAGGAATTTTGGTTTTAAACCTAAACTTACGCATAAGCCTAAAAACTTACGAGTAAGCACTTCTACGCCTAAGTTAATTCTTACGCGTAAGGTTTCTTACTTATAAGCATTTAGTTTACGCATAAGCTTACGCTTAAGCCTAAGGTCTACGCATAACGATATCCTACGCCTAAGGAAGTCTACACCTAAGCAAATCCTACGCTTAAGAACAAGTTTACAAGTAAGATCTTCAGAACGACTGTGAGAACGAGGAGAATGAAATGCCGAATAAACTAAAGTTGCTTCGGGTCAACCTTCGAGTCCTAAAAATGCGCCGAACAGAAGTTATTGAGGTTTTTAAGTTTTTAGACCCAATTTTCACTACAACAACCGAGCTTAATCTTCATCAAACACTACTCCTTTATCGTTGAATCGATCCTACATCCACTTTATCATCAATTACTTTCATCAATGGCTACTCAACAAGACATTCATGCAGCCGGTGCCGAAAACCGTCCTCCTATGCTGGAAAAAGGGGGATATCTTCAATGGACAAGTCGTATGGTTCGCTACATCAAGACCAAACCTAATGGAAAACTCATGATTCAATCCATTATGAATGGACCCTTCAACCCACGACCAGTCCAAGACCCTGGAAATCCTGATGCAACACCTCCCGTCCCACCATCTTTTCGTGTTCAAAATGAATCAGAATACACTGAAGAGGATAACAAGCAGATGACATGGCAATTCATATTGTCCAACTGGGTTTACCAAGAGACATCTTTGTTGCTGTAGACAGCTGTGAAATTGCTTACGATATGTGGGAACGTGTTAGACGGCTATGTTATGGAACATAAATTGGTCAACAAGACATGTAGAACAAGCTGCTAACTGAATGGGAGAGGTTTACATTAACTCCAGGAGAATCCATTGAATCCTACTATGGAAGGTTTTGCACTTTGATGAATGAGCTTATCAGGAACAAGTTGGCACCCAGAACTATCCTGAGTATCATCAAATTTCACAACAATCTTCCAGAAGAATGGGGACGATATGTCACTATTGTCAACCAAACAAAGGACTTACATTAGGTGAACTTTGATCAACTCAATGATTTTCTGAAACAAAACCAAGCTGAAGTCAATGAAGTTAGGAAAGAAAGATTGGCAAAGAATCATGATCCCTTGGCACTAATTGCAAAGACTCCAACTCCAGTGAACTCACAACAACAATGTTAATACAAACTAGCCGTAAAAATGTTTATTTATATTTTACGATCTTCTAATGTTTTGTCGATAACAAATGTAAAATCATTTTAAACGAAACAAATAGAATACGTAAATAGTTTGAGTTGATAGTTTCCTAACACACTTACGCTTTCACATAAAACACTAAAACAAGTATAAGTGATTTTATGATTTAAATACATATGTACAACAACTAGTGTTTACATATTGGGTTACTAAAATGGGTAAAAACAAGTATATACTAAATGGGTAAAAACTAGCAAATGGTATTGACCCATAACCCATGGTTTTATATATACCACTTAACCAAGTTCAATGTAACTAGAAAGAAAACCATGGATCAACCCATAACCCATGACTCAGGACCCATAACCAAAAATACCCATGGGCAAAGAGGAGCGTTCCACGGATCCCTAGCTTTATGCTAGCCGGATCCTAAGTGGAAGGGATCCGTGGGATCCGGGGAACAGTAGAGAATTTTCTCTATAAATAGAGAGCCATTTCGTCCTTTCTATTCATCACTTCAGATGCATATTTCCCAAATATTATAACCCTCTAACCTCAGATCCAAGTGATCTATGTAGTTTGTCTTTTGTTTTTGTGGGATCTTATAGGTTCCTCTTAAAGGCAAGATCACCACCTCTTGAAGACGAGCAAGCTCAAGTCCAGGAGTTGCCATGCTTCGTCATCAAGATAACTAAGGTTCTCTTGTTGATAGTTCTTCCTTTCTCCATAGATGTTGGGTTGATGGCATTAGTGAAGAATGCCGATAGTGTCAAGATGAAAGCATTAGTGAAAGGTGCTCATCATCCGTGTCAAAGCATTAGTGAAGAATGCTAAAGGTGTCAAGACGAAGGCATTAGTGAAGGGTGCCAAGCGTTGTGTCAAAAGCATTAGTGAAGAATGCCGATGAATCAAATCAAGTTGCATTTGAAAAGAATGCTTAGGTCGTATAATCGATGAGATGCATCGTTATACATATAAGTATTTGTTTATTCCCAAGGATGGTGATATCCTTGATGATGTTGTAACAAGGAGTGGATCTCCTTGAGATTAGGTGTTGTGTCGTGAAGGGTAGTAGTTCCTCCATATTAATGGAACTAGGTACTTAGCCTAGTACCTAATAAAGGGTAGGCGACGTTGTGATAGGATTAGTTCTCCTTGGTGTGAAAGTACTCGGTGGTTAGCCTAGCACCTTATAAAGGGTAGGTGACGTGGTGATAGGTGTGGTTCCCCTTGGTGTGAAGGAACTCGGTATTTAGCTTTGTACCGGAAAAAGGTTAAGCGACGTTGTGAAGGCTTCTTCGCCATAAGGAGATTGGTGTAGTGTTTACGAACTCTCGAGTAGGTGACTCGGGGAGTGGAGTAGGGCAAGGAAGGTGTCCTTGTAGCCGAACCACTATAAATAACTTGTGTCGTGGTGATGTGCTTCTTACTCTTTATCTTTCATTACACGTTTATATATCTATCTATCAACGTCCAACATAAACAACTAAATAGATTGACATAAGTCGATCTAAATATTTAAAAGGAAGTTTTAAATTGGTAAAACTATTCAACCCCCCCTTCTAGTTTTCCACAATTGGCATCAGAGCTTCGTTACCAAGTCTCTTAGAGTATGTTGTACTTTAAAAACTTGATACGATCCACTTATGTTTGAAAACTACAAAGAAGGATTTTTTTTCTGTCACATTTTAAAAAAATCATTATAATGTTTATTGTTGGACAATGATAGAATACTCTAACATGTTTGTTGTTAAGCATTCTTCATACTTGGATTTGGAGTCACCAAGAAGATCATGAAGAATCTATCTAAATATCTCTTTTCGCAAAAAGAATGTTTAGTGTTGTCCTTCTCACAACATGAATCTGAAGATTCCAAGAAAATCACATAACATCTAAATATTTTTTTCTTAAAAAGAATAATTAGCAAAGGTATGATTACTAAACACTTACTTTTAATTTTATTGAATTCTTAGTTGCATGATTTATTAGTAATTGCTTTAGTAGTTATCTATATTAAAGTCATCATCAAGAATAGTATTCTTCGACTTATTTGTATAGACTACACTACGAATTCGTAATAATGACATTTTGGTTATTTGATAGCCATTATCATTATTCATCACAAAGGATTTATTGACACTCCATCTACGTCAATAAAAATCTATGTGAAACTTCTTACATTATAATAAAATGAGATTTTATTATAATATTTGAAAAATGATTCCCAAAGAATTATGACCAATTCTTTAAAAGAAAACTATGTCAAATAAGATTAGCTTAACATCGTCAAAACATCAACCACAAGTTTTAGAACCTAAAACATCAAAAACTCTAGGTGCTTTAGAACTCCTAAACCAAAAGGATCAAGGAATGCTTGAGCTGATTTTTGATGTCATGCCGGATCCCTGGACTTACACTAGCCGGATCCCAAATGAGAGGGATCCGCGGGATCCGCGCAACAGAAGACAGCTTAAATGAAAAAATTATCACTGTGGATGTTCCACAAACTACTTTCCCCTTAAAGACTCACAAACAAAAACCTTACTACTGTTCACAGGAGCAACTTGATCATCTCTCTCAAGCATAACAATCACTTGTGTAAGTATTATCTTCACTACATTGTTGATTTCATTCCTTGATTACTAGGATTACAAGCTCTTCATTTTAGAGGTTGGGTTCAAATGGGTTTGTCATAATTTGTTACCACATTGTTTTCTAAGATAACCCAAATCAAAGAATTAACATTGTTAATACAAATTAAACTCATTTCTTGAATTCAATAAAAATGAATTGAGCAAAATTGTGATCAAACCCTCTAGGTTACTATTCATAATTAACACCACATTGTGGTTGTATTGTTTAGGAACAATCATGCCAAGCAACAAGAAACAAGATTACCAAGACACCGCTCACTACATACCCATGTATCATAGAAAAGATGGATTAAGTCCGGAAGATAGGAAAGCCTTTAAGTTGCTTGAAAGGAGACTTTTTCATGAAGGTAGAGTCGTTGATCCATCATTTCTTGCAAATACCGACATGAGGGAAGTATTTGGAAATATTGGGTTTGATTGTTTATTGGATATAAACGAGCAAATTTGCCCGGTCTTTGTGCTTGAGTTCTACAAGACTATGGGTATAATTAGAAATGATGATGGGTCCATCTCAATTGAATTCACCATAAATGGACATGAGTACACTCTTTCACTTGAGGAGTTTGGGAGAATTATAGGGGTTACATATGATGGTGTTTGCATATATTCTAATGAGTGGTCGTTGAAGGAGATACATTCTATGGGTGATCATCACGACATTTATCACACAACAATTCCGGAAGCAACCACGGTAAGGGACACCGTGTTTATGCCAAGAGCATCCCCATCAAGGGTTACTAGGAAGTCGAAAGTGATCTATAGGGATCCTTTCCAAATGGAGCTCTCGGAGATGTACGCGTTGTATAGAAAATGGGAAGATGTGATAAGGGAGAATGTGGTGTGTCTAGTAGGAAACAAGGATCACCCCAACGCTTGTCTAAGCTTCATGATCTATTGTTTTGTGACTGAGACTCGCTTCAACATTGCTTACTACATGGTCAAGAGAATGGCAAGTGTAAGAAGCATGGACAAGATGGTGCTTCCGTATGCAATGCTTCTAACCCGTCTTGTCAAATTCATCTTTGCATTAGATCCTTCCCCACAATCCTTGGATCATAGCTTTTGAAATAAGGTTATGGTACCATTAACCGAGGGTAGAACAACAAGGTTTATGGTGGAAGGCAAGAGGCCACACCCACCCACGGATTCCTCGGACGAAAGGGAGAGGCAAGGAGAAGGTGAAGGGAGTAGTAGCAACCTACTTGAAAATATCGATCTTGACCCCTTGGACTACATTAACCAATTGCCAAACATTCCTAATGAATCACCCGAATGGCAACAAACTAAGGGAATCTTCAAATGCTTCGCCAATTTCTTGAGGAAGAAGAAGTGAAGATAGTTTGATAAAGAGTGGAGGACGGGTGAAGAAGTGAAGTAGGAGAAGAAAGGTAAGGTCTTAGGACCCAAGTGTATGATGAACAATTTCAAACAATGGTTTGTAAACACTTTAAACTATGCTTGTAGTATGTAGGTATCGCCATATCTTGGCACTAAACAACTCTAAACTTAGGTATTTGAAAAATGAGATTTTACGACCCCTTGAGTGGTCGTCGTCACTCATTCTAGGAATCTTAGCTCTTCCTACTTTACTATACATTATAGTAGTTGTGTTCTTGCACTTAATCTCCATAGAAACAACTAGGAAAAGCATTTACTATAAAGTGCAAAGTTGCACATTTCCTGAAAGCTCTCTGATCTACAGTTGGCGGATCCCAGCTTTTGAACTAGCCGGATCCCTCCCATAAGGGAACCGCGGGATCCGTGGCATCTGATATACAATACAGATTTGGCTACATCAAAATAGTCTACTAGATCACCTCAACCAAGTCAAACATAAGATACTAGAGCCAACTAAGTCTTCCTCAAATAATTGAAAACCTCACCCTCATCCATGGCTTATCTAGGATATATTTTTGAAATTTTTTTGATTTATCAACTAGTTAAAACTCACCATAATTCCGCTCCAACACTCACACATTATCTATCACGTTTGATAGCACTTAGTTAGGTATATCTTTTAATTTTAGCAAATTGATCTCAATCATCTTTGACTCAAAATTAGGCTCAAAAATTAGTTTTTCATTTCTCTTTATTTTTAAAGATTTTAGTAAATTCCTCTTAGGACATCATCTGACTTCTAGGACTTGTTATCACCATTTCTCCACATCAAATTAAATGGAATCCTTGTCAAACATATAGTTAGACTACCCAAGGTTAATTTTCTTGGCCAAAACCATCATTAAGCACCATTACTTGTTACGGTTGAGGATTTGAGATATCCAACTGCTAAAGAATTCAAAATTAAGTCAAAACCTCGAAATCCATTGATAATAAATGTTACAAAAGCATAATCATTTCACCTAAAACCTGTCTGATAGCCAGATCCCTGGTCTTTAACCAGGCGGATCCCTGCTGAGAGGGATCCGCGGGATCCGTAGCTGCAGAGAGCCTCAATCAGCTTCCATATTCAAATTCGAGTCACCTTTTGGTTCTCTAACCACTTTTAGCATTCATTTATTATCCTCCTACAGCTGATCAAAACCTTAAGAGCATGCCTAGTCTTCTAATTGGCCAAGAATTTAATTTCCTAATTCAAATTATTCTTTATAAACTAAACAACGTTAGGACTAAGTCACCACTCTCACTAACATCTCAAAAATCAGCAACTAAGAAGTTCTTGCAAGCATTATCATCACTATGACTAAGGCTCTTAGCAACAACTCTTCAACCATAGGATCATCCAAAAGAAAAGGTCAAATGATCCATGAAATCTCATCCACCGAAACATCTCCCATTAGAGATAATGATGCTAGAATTTCACCTCATCAAACTCATTCAAAAGCTAAGAGAACCGCAAGGATTAGAATCAAACCTTTCGGACTAGAAAAAGGATCATCTAGTTCAAAACCAAACATGGCTAGTTCTAGCAAGCCATCGAAACCATCATTTATTGATCATGGTCTACATTCCTCGAATGAGCCTCTCCCTCACCCAAACATCTATTCATTATTTCACTCACCACAAAGAAACTCCCATTCACCAACCTTTTCGTTAAATAGGGAACCACCTACAACACCAACTAGCCCATCATGGGAGACAAGGAACAACCTTGATCATATGGAAGAAGTTCCATTACAACCCTCATTTTTAGAACCACTTGCTACCTCTCAAAATGAAGACCCGCAAACACACATTGAGCCTCCTCAAAATAGCCATTTCCCTCCGGGTTCAAACCAAGACAATAATTGTAAAAATTGTCTAAACACTCAAGGACTTGTTCAAGAAGTACGAAATGAGATACATTTCATGTTTAATCATCTTCTTATAAAGTTGGATCAAATCAACAAGTCCACTCATCCCTAGACTCATGCACATTTTATCATTTTAAGTCTAGTAACTAGTTAGTATTTGGTGGTACTTGTATGTCCTAGTGCATTCTCTTAGTTTTAGAGATTTGTTTGGTTATCTCTTGTGTTATTGAATGAACATTTATATGCTTTGATTATTTTGTGCGTTGTGCTCTTTATTGCACATATATTGTCTTCACACTAGCATTGTTTGACACATCTTCACTGCTGAAGAAACTGTCACCAGATAGCCGGATCCCTCCAAAATACCTAGACGGATCCCTTCAATAAGGGAACCGTGGGATCCGTGGTACAGAAGCACAAATTTCTACTAACTTGAGTTTTACTTGCAGGAAATTATGCACTATACTCTTGTTTTCTAACCTTTACTTTGTAGATTTTCAAAATAACACATGAAGATTTTGACACCATAAAGCTAGGGGGCTTTGTGTCAAACGTAATTGCAAAAACTTTTGCAACTAAATCCGTTCTTGGACTATACTTCATGACACCCCATTGCAACTTTGCAATCTTCAAGGGGGAGCACATTCTTCGTCACTTAGACGAACCATTTGCAAACTTAATTGCAAACACAATTAATTTATCTTATGTCATGTCCTTGACGCCTTTTCAAAGGGATGAACTCGTCAAGGGGGAGTTAATACGAGTACCATTCTCGTCACTTGCTCTCTTTACATTTTTTACATACCTTTTCTTATAAAAATTGTGTTAGTTTCTTTTAACACTTTTTGTTTCGACAAAAAGGGGGAGAAGAAAGTAAAAACTACAAATTCAAACTTTTACGAATTTTAGCTTTTCCTTAAAATAATTTTATGTTTTGTCATCAACAAAAAGGGGGAGATTGTTAATACAAATAAGCTGTAAAAACGTTTATTTATATTTTACGATCTTCTAATGTTTTGTTGATAACAAATGTAAAATCATTTTAAACGAAACAAATAGAATACGTAAATAGTTTGGGTTGATAGTTTCCTAACACACTTACGCTTTCACATAAAACACTAAAACAAGTATAAGTGATTTTATGATTTAAATACATATGTACAACAACTAGTGTTTACATATTGGGTTACTAAAATGGGTAAAAACAAGTATATACTAAATGGGTAAAAACTAGGAAATGGTATTGACCCATAACCCATGGTTTTATATATACCACTTAACCAAGTTCAGTGTATCTAGAAAGAAAACCATGGATCAACCCATAACCAATGACTCATGACCCATAACCAAAAATACCCATGGGCAAACAGGAGCGTTCCACGGATCCCTGGCTTTGTGCTAGCCGGATCCCAAGTGGAAGGGATCCGGGGAACAGTAGAGAATTTTTTCTATAAATAGAGAGCCATTTCTTCCTTTCTATTCATCACTTCACATACATATTTCCCAAATATTATAACCCTCTAACCTCAGATCCAAGTGATCTATGTAGTTTGTCTTTTGTTTTTGTGTGATCTTCTAGGTTCCGCTTAAAGGCAAGATCACCATCTCTTGAAGATGAGCAAGCTCAAGTCCATGAGTTGCCATGCTTCGTCATCATCAAGATAACTAAGGTTCTCTTGTTGATAGTTCTTCCTTTCTCCATAGATTTTGGGTTGAAGGCATTAGTGAAGAATGCCGATAGTGTCAAGATGAAAGCATTAGTGAAAGGTGCTCATCATCCGTGTGAAAGCATTATTGAAGAATGCTAAAGGTGTCAAGACGAAGGCATTAGTGAAGGGTGCCAAGCGTTGTGTCAAAAGCATTAGTGAAGAATGCCGATGAATCAAATGAAGTTGCATTTGAAAAGAATGCTTAGGTCGTATAATCGATGAGATGCATCGTTATACATATAAGTATTTGTTTATTCCCAAGGATGGTGATATCCTTGATGATGTTGTAACAAGGAGTGGATCTCCTTGAGATTAGGTGTTGTGTCGTGAAGGGTAGTAGTTCCTCCATAGTAATGGAACTAGGTACTTAGCCTAGTACCTAATAAAGGGTAGGCGACGTTGTGATAGGATTAGTTCTCCTTGGTGTGAAAGAACTCGGTGGTTAGCCTAGCACCGTATAAAGGGTAGGTGACGTTGTGATAGGTGTGGTTCCCCTTGGTGTGAAGGAACTCGGTATTTAGCTTTGTACCGGAAAAAGGTTAAGCGACGTTGTGAAGGCTTCTCCGCCATAAGGAGATTGGTGTAGTGTTTACGAACTCTCGAGTAGGTGACTCGGGGAGTTGAGTAGGGCAAGGAAGGTGTCCTTGTAGCCGAACCACTATAAATAACTTGTGTCGTGGTGATGTGCTTCTTACTCTTTATCTTTCATTACAAGTTTATATATCTATCTATCAACGTCCAACATAAACAACTAAATAGATTGACATAAGTCGATCTAAATATTTAAAAAGAAGTTTTAAATTGGTAAAACTATTCAACCTCCCCTTCTAGTTTTCCACAAACAAGCTTCATCATCTTCCACTAACAACAACTTGCAGCAATACAATCCACAACCATAAGCTGTTATCCCTCAACAACAATTCTATCCACAAGAACAACAAGTCAGTCAACAACAACAGTATCCACAATACCAGGAACAAGGAATCACTGATCTTGAAACTAAACAAGAACAAGCTTTATCAACTGCATTTGCTTTTTTGACTAAAGCATTCAGAGGTCGCTATTCCACACCAACTAACAACAACCAAAGGATTTCATCAAATACTCGCAACAGGCAAATTGCACAGCCGGGTTTGAATATGGGTCATCAAGGACAAATGGTTGGAGTTATTGGGAATCAACAGGGATATGCTACTGGATTTCACATAGGTAATCAGGCGGTTCCGTATCAGGGTAATTAGTTGGGTCAGAATGTTGGAAATCAGATGGGGCAGAATGTTGGGAATAGAGCAGTGGGTAATCAGAATGGGAATGTTGCAGCTCCAGTCATTGGGAATTATGGAAATGTGAATCAGGGTAATCAGGTTACGTGTTACAACTGTCAAGGAGTGGGTCACATGGCAAGGAATTGTCCTACTAAGCCGAAAAAGAAAAATGTTGCGTATCTTCAGAAAGCTATGCTGTTAGCACATAAGTCAGAAGCTGGGATGCAGTTGAGTGCTGAGGAACATGACTTTTTTGCTATTATGGATGATTTGGAAGACCTAGAGGAAATCAATGCGAACTACATCTTCATGGCAAATCTTCAGGAGACTAAGTATGACACTGACTATGACACACCTCCTGTTTATGACGCCAATGCAGTATCTGAGGTACCAATCATTGATCCATGCTATAACAATGTCATATTTGATGTGTTTACTTATAACGAACAGCATTCTGTGACGCCAGCACCCACTTATGATATATACCTGGACAATCCGAGTAGTAGCAATATTATCTCTGAAACTCTAGATGTGGATCCTAATGGAGGCTGTGTGGCACAAAATACTGAGACTGATGAGGAAACACGTGCCTTATTTGAATCATTAATCAATAATTGTGGCATTGAAATTGAGAAAGTTAAAAAGGTCAATCGCGATGTTAAGGCCGCGAATGATAAATTGACCGCTGAGCTTGAGAGGTACAAGGAGAATGCAAAAGCCTTTGAATTTCACAAAAACAAAGAGTCAGAATTAGAAATTGGTTATCGAGATTCCGTTTTAAGGGAAACACAATTGCAAATCAAGTATAACACGCTTGATGTTAATTTGAACTTTAAAATAAAATATTTAAACAAGGAAATTTCTGATCTTAAAAACCAACTTTCTAAACAACAAGCAACTTATTCTGATCTTGAAAAAGAGAAGAAACAGTTGATTGCTGATTTTTAAAAACGTGAAGATTCTCTTCTTGATGAAATTCTTGATAAAAATCAAAAAATCAAAAAATTGGAAAATTTGCTTGTTACTACGAGTCATTCAGCTAAATCAACCAATATGCTAATTAATCAAACAAATTCGTATTTTCATACAACACAAAAAATGGCTCTTGGTAACACACCTCCTTGTTTCCTCAAGAAAGCTCAGAAAGAACGGAATGTTCTGAACAAAGGAAAAGCTTTGCATGAACCCATAATTGTTCGTGATTCTCTTGAAACGTTAGAACCATCTGATGAGAGTAGATCAAAAATGCAACAAAAGAACCCAGATCTAAAACCTATTGATTATAACAAACTTAACAAAATTTCTGGCATTTCTTTTGTTCCTCAAAAAGAAAAATCAATGTTTTCCATAACGCCCAGTGTTTCAAACAAATAGTCAACACCAGTTTCAAAACCAGTTTCAACTCCTGTAGTTGTCTCAAAATCATTCTCGAAAATGGAACAAATGTCTTCAAACAATCCTTTTAACACAAGTGATGCTAGAAGCATTTTAGATGATGTTAAAACTAGAATTAGGAGACTTCAAGAGACTGTTAAAACTAAAACCAATATTACTACTAACATCTGGTTTTCTAGTTTTGATGATGAAAATAAAAAGTTTTTTGAAACTCAAATTGCCCCTCCGCTGAATAACATCCGTGCAAGGGTAATTCATTTTGAACAAGCATTTTTGAAAGAAACAGTTGACTTTGTCAAGGACCACAAATCCCTAGTAAAGCAAGCTAATGAATGTTTTGAACACATCAAAGTTTTGGAAATTTTGAATGATTCTCTCTTCGAAGATGTTATAACAACTGATATCATGTCTATTGTTTTACAAACATATTCTGTTGAAGATCACGAAAGACTCCAGTCTGAAACCTCCAAAATTGTTTCAAAATATGTAAATGCTCTTGCAAAACTTGAAAAAGAAAATGTCTCATATTTTAAACAACTTGATCGAAAAACGGAGGAATGCAAGTATGACAAATTGTCGTATGAGCGTACTTACAAGGACATGAAAGAGCAAAATGATAATTTGAGGTCTCAGTTGGAATGTCAAAAAGGAAAGGCTGTGGATACTAAGATTACAAAACCATTGACTGAGGAGAAGACAAATATTCCCAAACAGGTTTTCAAACAAAAAATGTTTATTTCACTGCCTCCTTCAAAAGTCAATGAGAAAAAAGATTTGTCAAAACCAGCCACTCCACCCGCCTTGCCTAAGCTAAAAGAAAAAGTTGTTGAAAATGAAAAAGCGGTTATCGAGAAACCAAAAGTTTTAGCACCTGGCCTTTTTAAGATGAGTACCACTAATGCGTCTGCCTCCACATCTAAACCATATGGAACAAACGACATAAGTTTAAACAAGCACTCTAAAGAGACTAGGAAAGCTGAAACCACTTCTCTAGATAAAAATGTGAATCCTAATGCGTGTGCCTTACCTTCTACAGGACTAGAAAGCACCTCTAGGAGCAGCAGACTAAAGCCTAGGAGCAATACAAGGAACAATAGAGTCTCGCGTACCTCTAAGAGTAGTAGCTTGAATAAAGAGAAGCAAGTAGAAGAACACCCTAGGAATTTACCGCTTTGTATTAAGAAAGACATTTCATCTGAATGTAATGAACCTATGAAATCTGCTAAGTTTAATGAATCTGTTGAATCTCTTTGTTTAACTTGCAAGAAATCTTTAACTAATATTCATGATGATTGTGTTTCTAAGAATGAGATTGTTAAACCTGTTCAGAAGAACCTTCCTAAAAGAACTTATGCTAAACCCATAGGAAGACTAGTTGCAAGATTTAGGTCTTACACTGATAGGAAGCATAGTCCTTACTTTAGGGATGACATTTGGAAACCAACGGGTAGAACCTTCACACTCCAGAATGGTAGAATGAGTGATGAACCTGTCTTCCCAGTAGATAACTTCTATGAGTGTGATCAGGATTTTACCTCTAACCAAAAGGAACCAAAATCAAAACAGTTTCCAAAATCTTCTTCTTCTGTTCTTGGCAGGTTATCGAAATATGTCTTTGGATTGTCGACTCGGGTTGCTCAAAGCACATGACTGGGAATCTAAAGCTGCTGATCAATTTCGTCTGGAAATTCATGGGAACTGTACGATTTGGAAATGATCATGTAGTAGCTATCATGGGTTTTGGAGATCTACCTTTTGGAAATTATTTGATCACTCGGGTTTACTATGTTGAAGGGTTGGGACACAATTTGTTTTCAGTCGGGCAGTTCTGTGACGCAGACTTAGAGGTTGCTTTTAGGAAAAATGCTTGCTTCATTAGAAACTTGGATGGCACTGATCTCTTAACTGGGAATCGTGATACAAACTTGTATGCTATCGACATAAACCAAATGGCCTCTTCATCACCAATATGTCTTATGACACGAGCATCTGGAACAAAGTCCTGGTTGTGGCATAGAAGATTATCCCATCTCAATTTCGACACCATCAACAAACTGGCCAAAGACAACATCGTCAACGGACTTCCAAAGTTCAAATATACCAAGGATCACCTATGTCCATCATGCGAACAAGGAAAAAGCAAAAGAGCATCATATAAACCCAAACCCGTACCTAGTTCGGAAGCAAGGTTGCATATGTTGCACATGGACTTATGTGGCCCAATGAGAGTTGAAAGCATTAATGGGAAAAAATATATTCTTGTTATCGTTGATGACTATTCAAGATATACATGGGTTAAGTTTCTGAGGTCAAAATACGAAGCACAAAGCATCATCATCACCTTCCTGAAACGCATTCAAGTACTTCTTCAAGCTCCAGTAAGAGTAGTAAGAACATACAACGGCACAGAATTTACTAATCAGGAGTTAAGAGCTTATTTTGAAGATGTTGGAATTACACATCAGACATCCGTTGTTACAACTCCACAGCAGAATGGAGTAGTTGAAAGAAGAAATCGAACTCTTGTGGAAGCTGCTTGCACAATGCTAATCTATTCTAGTGCACCGTTATTTCTATGGTTTGATGTTGTTGCCACTGCTTGTTTCACTCAGAACTGATCCCTAATCCATCCAAGATTCAATAAAACCCCATATGAACTAGTGAACAACAGAAAACCTGATATCTCTTACCTTCACGTGTTTGGCGCTTTGTGCTATCCGACAAACGACAGAGAAGATCTAGGAAAACTGAAAGCTAAAGGTGATATTGGAATCTTCATTGGATACTCAGAAAACTTGAGGGCATTCAGGGTGTATAACAGAAGAACTAGGAAGATAATGGAGACGATGAATGTGAATTTTGATGAACTTTCACATATGGCTTCTGAGAGACTCGCTCTAGAACCCGCGCTTAATCCGCTGGCTTCTAATCAAAACAGATTAGAACCCGCACCAAACCCGCAGACTTCTGGACACATCAGTTCAGGACTCATACAACAAAAAGCTCCATCAACTTTTGCTGACACACCTCATGAACAAGAATGGGAGAAATTCTTTGAGTTAATGTTCGATGAATACTATGGTGGAACTTTGAAAAATGCATCAAACCATCATTCCTCTGCACCCGCTCAAAATCATCCACCACCACCAACAGAAGATGCATCTACCAAGGTCGAAACCAATGCACCAACTCCATCAACGTCATCTACATCGACTTCTGTAAATCCTATTCTTGAAACAGTATTACTAGCAGATGATGAGCAAAACCAAAACATATCATTTCAAGAAGAACCTACACAAAACCAGAACGATGCAACGTTAGATAAAGACTTATTTGAAAACCCGTTTGCTACGGAATCAGCTGAATCATCTTCAAGCTTACGAGAACCATCTAACTCGCATACGTTTAACCAACGGTATTCTTCTACTCTGAAGTGGACAAAAGACCATCCAATTGAACAAGTTATTGGTAACCTTCACGGCCAATTCAGAAGAGACGCCAACTTGCCACCGATTGCGACTTGTGCATTTACATTCGCTCAATTAGCAATTTTGAACCGAAGAACATTCGGGAGGCAATGGCAAACAATGCATGGATAGAAGCAATTCAGGAGGAACTTCTCCAATACCGTCTACATGACTCTTGGGATTTAGTTTCAAGACCAATTGACATTCGCGTCATTGATCTCAAATAGTTGTGGAAGAACAAAAGGGATGAAGAAATGACTGTAATTCGCAATAAATCTCGTCTCGTGGCCAACGGATATAGACAGGAAGAAGGGATAGACTTTGAAGAGTCATTCGCGCCGGTAGCTAGACTTGAAGCAGTCAGGATATTCTTAGCCTATGCAGCTCACAAAAACATCACGGTTTATCAGATGGACATTAAGACTGCGTTCTTGAATGGAACTCTGTAAGAAGAAGTGTACGTGAGTCGGCCAGAAGGCTTCATAGACATGGAACATCCAGACTACGTCTACAAACTCAAAAAGGCAATCTATGGGTTGAAACAAGCTCCGAGAGCGTGGTATGACGAACTGTCCTCTTTCCTGATTCTAAACAATTTCACCAAAGGAACTGTTGATCCTACCTTGTTTACACAAAAATGAAAAAACAACATTTTGATTGTTCAGATTTACGTGGACGACATCATGAAAAGCAAATTTGAAATGTCCATGATGAGGGAACTAAAGTTTTTTCTTAGTTTACAAATACATCAATCCCCACGTGGAATTTTTATCAATCAAGCTAAATATACAACTGAGATTTTGAAAAATCATGGTATGGATAATTGTGATTCGGTCGGTACACCAATGGTAACTTGACCAAAAATTGGAGCCGATTTATTTGGGAAACCCATCGATCTGAAGAAATATCGGAGCATGATTGGTTCTCTCATGTACCTCACTGCTAGTCGACCCGATATTCATTTTACTGTTTGCTTATTAGCATGGTTTCAGGCAAAGCCTACCGAACTGCACCTCAAAGAGGTTAAAAGGATCTTTCGGTACCTGAAGACATCCATTCACATGGGACTTTGGTATCCGAAGGAATCCGGATTTGATCTAATCGCCTTTTCAGATGTGGACCACGCAGGTGATCAAGTTACAGCAAAAAATACATCAGGAGGAGCACAATTTTTGGGTGAAAAGTTAGTAAGCTGGTCTTCAAAGAAACAAGATTGTACTGCACTTTCAACCGTTGAAGCTGAGTATGTGTCTCTATCTGCGTGTTGTGCTCAAGTTCTATGGATGAGAACACAACTCACAGATTATGGCTTTACTTTCGATAAAATACCTATGTATTGTGACTCGAAAAGTGCCATAGCCATATCATGCAATCATGTTCATCACTCAAAGACTAAGCACATTCGTGTCCGTTATCACTTCATAAAAGAACACGTAGAAGAAGGTACTGTTGAATTATTTTTCGTGAAGACAGATTACCAACTCGCCGATCTATTCCCTAAAGCCCTTCCAAAAGAACGGTTTAACGATTTGGTTCGACGAATTGGAATGTGAAGCCTAACCCCTGAGGAGTTAGAACGTCTTCTCGAATCTTCTTGAAAATGATTTTCCAAAAAGCTTCGCTGTAAATATTTTTGAAAAACAAAATACAAAATTTGAAAAACCAACAAAAGCAAAATATAAAAATATAAAACTTTCAAAAAAAATACAAAAACAATATTAAATCAAAAATCCAAAAATATTCTTTTCACGACATGTCTCTTGTATTATCAATATTCTGTACGTTTCTAGAAATGTCATTCAACAATGATACGGACATGTACAGATGCTTGAACGAGAGTTCTTTAAATGTTTTCTAAAACATGTCGTTTCTCAAAAATTTCTTCAAAAAATGGCTTTCGTATACTTCAGTACGAAACCCGAACTAAAATGATGACTTTTGATTATTTCAAATCAAGACTCGTGTTTTTAAAGAAAAAATATAGTGTACGCTTCAGTGCACTACATTTAAAACTGGTGAGAAATCATCATCATCTTGAGCACCTTTTCAAGATTGTTCAAAAAGATTTTCAAAATCCTTCAAAATATTTTGTGCTCAAGATAACTCCCTCTAAAACCCTTTAATTGATTATGCTTTATTAAAGGGGGAGTATAAAACTAAAATGTTCCAAATTCATGCTTAAATCAAATCCGTTTGTCTCCCCAAAAGATTCTACAATGTTGTTTAATCCGTTGATATCAAAAATATCACGAATATGCTATTTTTGAGGAGGAGGAGACGTGATTAAAATGTGATCAAAAAGTTTAATGTTCGTTGTTTGAATCTCAAAAGAGCTCGACTCATTTGAAACCAATGAATTGGCGAGGAATCAAAGTCAGTAAATGTACCATTTCGAGAAACTCGTGATAGACATGCACTTTCATGGGTCTAACCTTCTTTTCAAGAAGAGTTTACAACTTCAAAGTAGTTATTAGAGCTAGATATCACCTAAAAACTGACAATGGAACTCTTTAACTAAGCTAAGTAACCGTGTCTCGTGGGGAATTGTCTATCATGAGCCGATCAATTCAAAACGTGCAAACTCTACCCTCTCTGTGCAGATTTCAGTTAAAACAATATAAGCACATGTGAAGGGGGAGTGTTTCTGAAAATACAAAACTCTCGAAGTGTTAACAAAATATGTTTTAATCATTAACACTTTGAGATATTTTCAAGAAAAATGGTTTTATGGTAACATAGGATAGTCATGGAGTTATAAGGTGACTAAGGATAGGAAAATCCGTCCTATGATCCGCCAGAGCCGGAGGGATCTACCCAAGGTCAATACCCATAGTTCGGATTAGAAGTCCTTAGGTATGATTGAAAAAAGGAGTAATGTGAGAAAGGAGAAAGAAGGGGTTGAAGAATTAAAAATAAATGTAATGAAAAAGGGTGAAAAGAAATAGCCCTCCTAATCAACCTTAGGGCAGAAACCGGGTTCAATTCATATGCTATTGGTTGTCACTAAGATGACACTGGTATTGAAGACAAAGATGTCATGGACCCAGTGACGCACTGCACCTAACCTTCTAGCCACTCAATTCCTCTTAAAAGGATTTGTTTCATTCTCACTGGGAACCCTACATAATCTATCGACTTTCTCTTAGAGATCATTGGTATTGAAGAAGGAGACCCTCTCCCTAGTCTCCGCTTAGGAAAACCAAAATGCACTAATCGAGTCTAGAGCCACGAGATTCATCAAAAGATCTCATAGGAACACATGACATTTCATCGCTTGTTGTTCATCAATAAGAACACAAGTGATACATTCTAGAGTCCTACGCAGATCTTAGAAATCTACCAGAACATTTATGAGAGGATTTACAATTGTGATCCTCAGTGATTGAATGGAAACTCCTGCCAGGGTCAACATCAAGCAGCCCTGACAGCAGGTCACTTCGGTAATTCTTTATGGATTACGCTTAGTGTGTCTCAAACGGTCTACAGTCGTGAAGTGATGCTTCGGTGTACTTCAGTGACTCACCTGAACTGTAGATGTACTTTGGTATGTCGTGTTAGCCTTCTTGAGGGCCTCCAGTTTCAGGAACAGCCTTTGTAAGAATTAGAGATGTGTTTTCACAATATGATGTTAACACCCTCGATGTTCGAACCTGTAAGTGCTGGAAATCCCGCTAAGGAGATTCCTTTCACGAATCGAATCATGAAGATGTGGGTCATTACTTGAACTTGTCCAACGTAATGCCAACTGTCCCTTAAGGGATTCGGACGGCTGATTCTCCCGACCAAGGTGAATGGAATCAAGACATTCATCAGTAGAACAATTGTAGTAATCAAATCTTTAAGAAAAGATTACAATGATCAATTGGTGTTCGTGACTGTACCTGGGAAGCTGCTGCTGATGGATGCTCGCGGGAGGAAGAGATCGTGCAGATTCTCCCATGCTCACACCAACTTCAAATGAAAGTTCTCATCAAAATCAAAGGAAACACAAAGGTAAAGATGATTCTTCGTCAATTTCAAAGAATCTACAAAGTTTAAGGACTCGAGAACTTCACCATTAGAAACCCAAAGTCAAAAAGAAGTATGAGCATGGTGGAGAAAAACGTGGAGACACCTAACCAAAGAAGTTGACAAATGGCAGACAACCATTAAATGATCACAAAGCATGAAGGAATGAAAATCAAGACTATTCTATATCGACACACAAAGTTTAAGCTCAAGAAGAGTAAAGACCTAATCAAGTGGAGCATCTTTTGAATGACCAACCCTTAGGGGGAGATTGTTAGCCTTAATAATAATTAATAGAAGTGATGGTCATTCACGTTTAGGAACTTTGTAATGTGTGCTAGATATCGAGATAGAATAGTCAACGGGCTCGTGGATTGGGCTAAGCTAAATGGCTAATAGTTATGTTAAGCTAGCCTTATCTAATTTATTATCCAATCCAAGTCCAATCCAAGCCCAAGCCCAAGCCCATAAGGGTAATATGTAAGGAAGTATAAATACCCCTCAAATGGTCATTTGAAGGGTGTGCTTGAGTGTGTTTTTGTGTGTTTTTCTTTGAAATAAACATCATCTTGTTTTCATCTTTCTCTCTACACATACACGATTTACATATTTCAAGTCACCACTTTCCTTTCTTCTTAATCTTTACGCATAACATATTGCTTGTGTTTTACGTGTATAACTTGTGTGGTAACGTGGGTATTTGTGATAAGGTTGAGATAAACAAGGTCCTACAGGAAGGAACGCGAATATGTACTGGCAGATTCTCCCTTCTTTTTGAGCATTTGGATAAGGTTTATCCTTTTGCTTCCATCCTTGCTTTGCTTTCCAGCCCAGGACGGGATCCCCCCCCCTCCTTTTTTTTTTTACTTTTGCCGCTATCCCTCATGGCCGTGACTGAATTTCTACCGGTTTATTATTCTTTCTGTTCGTAGTGCGGCATCATGTGTTTTTGCGTCTGATTCCTTTGGTTCGTTGCTTCCTCTGAAGCTGACACCCTCTAGGTTACGGATTTTTTTTATAAAAAACTGCGTCTGCCTGGTCTTTCCACAGTTTAATTATTTTGAATTTTCAATGCATCTTTGTATTGTTTGTGTTCTCTTCCTGAGTCTTTCTATTCTAGGTACGTAAGGTTGTAATTTTTATTTGTTCCGCCAGTGTCATCCTGGCGTATGCCCATTTCATCGGCGCTTTCGCATCTTTTCTCTCTGTTTTCTCAAATACAGGCACTCTTTTGTGATATGTCTTGCTTTTCCATGAAATTTGCAGAATTTCCCTTCAATTTCTTTTTCGGTTGACATGTTTGTAAAAAGGTTTTCAGGTTTCGCTTTCTTTTGTATCATCATTTCCTCGGTAGTTTTTTGGGGGTTGCGGAAACTTTGTTGCTTTTCTCTTCGTTCCGTTGGTTGCTGCATCCATGGCCTTTTTCCTTCACGATTTTTTGCAGCTACTTCTCCTTTTAGGAAGGAAAAATTTATATCCATCGCCTCATTTATTGACCTCGGAACTCTGTCGCGTAACCGCTTAACCAATTCCGGATTGGTGACCGCATGCAGGAATCCTGAGACTTTCATACTTTCCGGGGCTCCCATTACGCCCCTTGTTTCTTCTTTGAATCTCCGTATGAAGTCTTCCGTTAGCTCTCCATCCTTTTTCTTGATACGATGAATTTCCAGGGTTTTTGGTACATTTCTTTTGTTGCAGGAAGTTAGCCAAGAAAGCTTCTTTTAGCTTGTCGTAGCTATCTATCGATTCGGGCGGAAGGTCCTCAAACCAGACCCTAGCAGATCCGGTGAGTGTGGAGTTGAACATGTGACACCATGTTGGCATGGCCCATCGTTCCACCTTTGATGCTGCTTGGAAGTTTTTTAGATGATCCTCAGGGTCTCCGCTTCCTTCGTATGTTTTCACGTTGGTTGGCATCCGCGTTTTCACAGGCATGTCGAAGTAGCGGATACGCGGAGTGAATGGATCAGTTTCCTGGCAGGCCCAGGGGTTGGCCAGGTCGCAGCAATAATCATTTGGCTTCCGCTTTTTAACTTTGCATCCTCGACCTTTACTTCTGTGAGATTCATCGTCTAAATGGTTATTCGCCTTCCGCGACCGAGTTTTTTCGGTTTCCTGACTTCTCATTCCTGATCCTGTCGGCCATGGTTGAGAACCCTTATGGTTGCTCCTCTCTTTCTTTCCGGTATCGTCGAGTACTTGTTGCCTGCGGTCTTTGGGACAAATGGAAGCACTTCCGTTCCTATTTCCGAGTCGGTGGAACACACTTTGGCGCAATCTTTTGAACACCGTTTCCCTCACGTTCTCCTTTCTTTTGGGTAACCTGGATCGGGTATGACCTTGGCTGCCGTCATTTTGCGTGTTCCTCCGCTTTGCTTTATCAAGCTGTTTCCGCAGGTCTTCACTTGATGTTTTCGCTCTGTGATATGCTGGGTTTCATGATAATCCTCCTGGATTTCAGTTACCTTGGCTCTTTCTTCATGCTTTTGGGCTTTCTCCGTCACAATAGGCCAGATCTTGTCGAAATGCTTATCACAATACCTCCGGAGGGCTGCGTCGGACACAGGTCCCTCCGGGTCCGTCAAGGCCGTTTGATCTCCTCTTTCTACCGTACTCCGCAACGTGGAAACAAAAGCAGGAGTTGGTCCGAATCTGGTGCTCATGGTGAGTATTTTCTGTAACATAGTTGTGTACTGGGTCCCACGGATGGCGCCAACTTGTTAGTACAATTTGTGCGATGGGTTATAGAAAGTCTGAACGTAGCTTACTGGACTGGGCCGGCAAGCCTTTGGTGGATTGATCTTGTACTAATTCAAGTAATTTGGATGAGATCCCTGCACAAGAAAGGTAAACCGTTAGTCTTACCGTGGGGACGGACCCCACGATTAGACTCCGGCGTGAGAGTAAGTATGCATTCTTAAGAGGGAAAGTAGTAGTATGTGTGTAATTATCAGAGAAAAAGTTGTTCTACCTTGTATGGGGATTAGAGCCCATTTTATAGGCGAGGTTTGCCGCTGGGGCTCCCTGGATTATCGCATATAGTGGTTAGTTTCCGGAGCCGGACCCTTGACGGACAAGGGTTCCGTGTTATTTACGGATGCAGACGTGAGAGGCCTAACAGTTTAAGGTTCAGCCCGTTACCCCTCTTGCGCGCATCCCAAGGCCTGGGCCAAGGTCTGTGGTTATTGGACCTAAGTCCAGGATTTGCAGTCATTGGGCCTAAACCTAGAGTGCGCGTAGAGTATGTTTTGGGCTTAGTGGGCCTGTTATACGTACTATACGTCATCAACTTTGGATTAAAATACTTAGCTCGATGTGTAAAATAGGGTTTGGGACCCTAAAATACTGTCCAGGTCGGACTACAAACATTTTAGGTTTTTCTTTCCAAAAGTCTACCTCTTTAAATGCAGAAAAATCGAATTCTATATATAGATTTATACTTGCGACGGCATCACCTTATAGATGGGACGCAGTCAGCTCGCCGTCATTAGGGTTTTCGTCTTGGCCAAGTCATTGATGGGACGGCGTCACCTTAGAGTTATGACGCCGTCAGTCTTCAGTTGGGACGTCGTCTTGGTTTTGGATCTTGGCCGTCTTAGATGAAAAGTCTGAGTGGCGCCCTTCTTCTTCAGAGCCTGACGCCGTCAGGTTATACGAACAAAAATTCCATTGAGCCGTCTGGTGCATGTTTTTATCAAGTCTATATATAGGGACGACGTCGCCATTTGATTGGGACGCCGTCAGGTTCAGTTTGAGCAGCTTGAGTGGCTTCAATCTTGACTTTGCCATTTTCTTCATGTATTCACTCCTTTTCGTCTAAATGTGCATCATTCTAGCATTTTGCTTCCAAGAGACCTAAAAAGTAAAAAGGATAGAAATTAAGCAGTAACGAATATAAAAGTGGTCGATTAAGGGCTTAAATGACCCCTTAAAAGTGTATGTTTTAAATCCTTATCAAAGCTAACCATTAGTGAAAAAATCCCGAATTGCACATGTAACATCAGTACCCACAACATCCCAAGCTTTCTTAAAGAAAGTTGTAGTGTAACCATCAAGGCCGGGAGCTTTATCGTCCCCCATCAAAAACAGAGCTTCCCTTATATCAGAATCTGTAACATGACGTACCATAGAATCAGCCATTTGGTGATTAAGAACATTAGAGAATATATCTTAGTCACCAAAATAGCTACAATCCCCTTCAATACCAAGAAACTTCACATAATGAGAAACAAACGCACCTGCAACCTTATTACCTCATCTAACTCGTTGCGAATTCTATCAACCCGCTCATGAAGATTACCTTGATTGTGCAAAAATCTTACAAAAAGGGGATTTCAGCCCCTTCGGACGTTTAACAACTCGATACATAGCACAAGCATTAACATTAAGATTCCACCCCGCAGTAACCGTATCAAGAAACCCATCTTTATGAATCCAGAAGTTAGAGAACTTGAAAGGTTTAGGATTGAGCTTAGCCACCTGAGGGATACGAAGCATACAAGGAGAATGATCTGAGATATGATATGGTTGGAAAATAGCAAAAGAACCTGGGAAAGAATCACAAAACTGCAGTATCAATTTTCTTCAAAGTACCATTAGAGCCTTTTGGTTTTTGATTCCATATAAAGTGAGGCCCTGTGCTATTAACATCCGCAACCTCCATACTTTGAACACAATCTTTAAATTTACGCATAGCAATGTCAGGAGTGTAGCCACTACATGAATGATCTTCCAAATTTAGAGCCGCATTAAAATCACCCAACAAGACCCAAGGCCTACTACGCATAAAACCAGCATGACACAGAAGACTGCTCCAAAGTGCACGACGGTTCACATAATAGTTATCTGCATACACAAAGGAACAAAAAAAGGTTTTGTTTTCCGCACGAATATTAACCTGAAAATGCATAATTTGGTTAGTTTGAGACATAATCATAACATCAACAATGTCATCATTCCAGCCAAGAATAATACGGGATCCCTTATCACAAAGATTACCATTAGACGTCCATTTCCATCGATGACACACATTACGACATGTGTCATACACCATAAAAGCATCTACATGAGATTACAAAATCACACACACACTAAGATTATTTTCGTTAACTACCTGTCTAACCTCTTTTTATTTAGGGGAGTGGTTCAAACCCCTTATATTCCAAGAGGCGATACTAAACATCAGGAACATTCAAAGCGGGAGTGCTTGCCCCCGGTTTTTCAAATAAATTACCTGATTCATCAAATATGTTTTCAACCTCGTCATCATCAGCCAACTCTTTATTTTCATCAACACCATCATCAAAAGCCAAAGAATCAAACGGGTTAGATGTAGTCACATTAACAGCCAAATTTGGAGAAGTTACCGTAGGTGTAGGATGGCTATTACTATTAGTAACATTACGAGCAGGTTGGCTATCCTCATTAGGTTTAGAATTTTTATTTGAAGTAGAAGCACCTGCCGGGTTAGGGGGATGACCAGAACTAGTACTAGCTTCCCGTTGAGAGGGTGTGCTAGTAGAAGGAGTGGTGACAGCTTTGGGCCTATAATACATATTTTTACCAACTGGAACCCCATTAAACAGATTCCCAGTTTTCTTATCCTTAGCACCCCTTTTACCCACTTGTTGGAACCCATCATTATTTTCCTCCACAACCAGTGTAGTCACAAATTTCTTAGGACAAGTATCAACAGAATGGCCAAAAATCAAACAAACATCGTACCTTGGAGTTTTTCATTCATATTCCACCCTAATAGTTTCAGAAGAAAATCCAAGTCTATCAACATAAGGAACCCCGACAGTAATGGATTCCTTTAAAAGGGCATTAGAATCAATTTCAATTAAAAAACGAGCAAAAATACTCCTACCCCAAGAATCAATACACATAGAGCTACTATAGGAATCAAGCATAATAGGCTTACCAATATGTGTTGCAATTATACTAATACCATCCTCAGAAAATACCTACAATGGGACATCATGAAGTTTAACCCATACCAGAATACGAGTTAACTCCTCTTTCGTCAAACTAGTACTCATGGTCCACTTTTTAAGAATAATAGGGTTGTTTTTAATCATCCATGGTGCGCCTTCTAAAACAGCCTCCAAACCAACCTGAGAATAAAAATTAAAGAAAAAGAAGCCTTTTGCATTCATCATAATTCGTTTTAAACCATACTTACCCCAGTTATTACGAACAAAATATTTAACAACCGGGAATGCAATACGCTTACCAATGAAATATCCATACAATATGTTATCAAATTTAGTGCTAATTGTTTCAACCATCTTACGAGGAAAGGACACATCAACACCAGTTAATATATTATCAACTTTAAGAGCACAAAAATTCAATTTACCTTTGGAAGGAGTAGATTGAATACCCAAGTTAGGAATAGATTAGGACCCATTAGTAACTCCAATGTACGTTGGAGGTTGTGTCACTTCTAATGATTGAACAATAGGGCATGAAGAACTATTAGTAACATGGGGAGACACGACAGCCTTGAATCTCCCAGCATTGCTAGTGTAAAACCCTGAAAATATAAATCATGTGAAAAGACCATTTTGCCCTCGAATTTAATATTTATAAAATACGTAAACTATGTCAAGCTCATCCTTAGTGTAATGAAATTTAACTTGACATATGATTCGAGGTTTAACGAAAGTAAAAGCTACAATCACTAGATAAATAACGTGTACAAAATAGACCCACGCCTATGTCCATTTAGATCTCAATGTTTTCTTTTTATGCTTTGCATGGACCAAAAATATTACCATTACAATATAACTTAAATCTAAAGCCTACTATAATTATATTTATGGAAAGTATTATTTCTGTTTTGATTTCCCTACTAATCAGCCAAATCTCCTCCCCATTAATTCCATTATTCTCGTTTATTATCCTACCATATTACCCACACGCATGAAACCCTAATCAAGAAAAAGAAAAATGACGGCAACAATCTTTTCTGTCTCTCTTCCATACGATCACCAAGGCAAGCACGCAGTAGATTCGTATAGTGATTGAAGTAGGTTGTGAGTCCATGGTTCGAGGCTGCTAGGGTGGTTATTGGCGTGGGTTCTCTTGCTCCTGGTCGTGGGTCTTCTAAGCCAAGTAAGGCTGTTTTGACCTTGTCGTGGGTATTGGTTCGTAACACTGGTTCGAGGCTGCTGCGATTTCGAGTTCTAGGTCGAGAGGCGTGTTGGTGTTGGTGTTGTCCTTGTCGTGGGTGTAGTTGGTCTTGGCTCTTGTGTGTCTTTCACTCGCACGTTACCGAAGGGTATTGTACCACAACCTTATTTTGATCTTCCTCCATTGATTGTCTTTTTAATCATACGTGAATGACACCATTTAAATGCATGAACACATTTAAAACCTTGCACATAAAAGATAATAGCCATCACATAATAATAACTTGTTGCCGTATGAAATCATGTATGAAGGTCACATTAATATTGGAGGGAATGAACATGTTAATACAACCATATATATGCTTCTGTTTTTGAATTATCTCTCGTCACATGTTTTTAGATGTTAAAAGGCACATGAAGGTATAAGCAGTCATCACATAAAAATCCTAGCATTTGACACATAAAATATCAAATAAAAGGCCACATGTTTCGACCCATATATATGTACCCATTATTTTGAATCTGGTCGACCTATCACATACTCAACATATACTTGTCTCGTTAAAAGTGGTGTCATGTGAAAATGGACTTAATAAAACGCGTTTATGTCGTGGCTAGTTTTATGTCGACCCATATACATTGTCATATGAATCTGTTTTAAACCTTGCATGAAATGACACATTATATCACCACATGAAATAATAACCAAAGTCACATTAAATCACGAATAGAGACACAATGAAATATCAGATTCAAATGGCTATATATATTAATGCGATTAATCCGTTATGACTTAAATGAGCTAATAAGTATTAAATAAATCGTAATCCATGTAGATTCGTTGATGGAGATGTGACGTTGTGTCTTCGTGTTCATTCATTCGTTTGCTTTCCTTTCATTGGCGCTAAGGTACAGATATTTTATCCTTTTTCAGTAGGGATTTCTCATGACTTTTTGATCCTTGACTTTACTTCTCTTATGATAATCCTTTGCAATGATTTCCTTATGATATGATCCTTTTGATATGCTTCCAACATAATCCTTTGGTATGATTCAGTTAGCTATGATATTCGTTTGTTATGATTATGAACTTATAATTATGAACCTTATGATTATGAACCTTCTAATTATGAACCATCTGATTATGAACCTCTGATTATGAACTTATGTTATGGAAATCTGATATGAACCTTTGACTTCTGAACCTTTGATATGAGCCCTTATGATATGATTATGCTTTGACCCTTCAGTTTGATACCCGAGCCAAATTTGTTTCCTAGCC
Organism: Chrysanthemum seticuspe; assembly: GCA_019973895.1. Classification (NCBI taxonomy): domain Eukaryota; kingdom Viridiplantae; phylum Streptophyta; class Magnoliopsida; order Asterales; family Asteraceae; genus Chrysanthemum; species Chrysanthemum seticuspe. Next base: position 218,284,009 of record BPTQ01000006.1, read on the forward strand.
ATGAAGGTAACATGGCCGTGTCATTGATGCACCAATGGCATGACTCCAGTGTGGATGAGTGATGTTCCACACCGTCCCCATATTTGTATTGATTAATGCGCGCTTCAGATATATATATTGGATTTGGCCACTATTTGTTTTGCAGGGGGTGTATGGATGCATCCTAGATTTGATTTGATTTGATTTGATTTGCATTTGATATGATATGATATGTTTTGGTGATGCAGTGCGTGTGTGCAATACACCCCCTCACATTTTGGGAGCTAGCTACTCCACTGGCTACTTGAGGTCTCCCCTCCTATTGATTTGGTATTCCGAGGTCACCCCTCCGAATACAATGGTTACTATTGGTTACTACAGGCTACTATGGATATATGATATGATTTGATTTGTTTTGTTGGCTCGGGATGGATTTCTGACAGACCTTACACTATTGATATACCCATATTGTAACCTTCTGTATTTCCCAACGCATCATATTCTGTATTGATTATCTTTATCCAGTACCCTTACGTGACTCACTCCACTACCATGTTATATATACTCCATTTTATTGATCTGTCATACTTTGGTTTCGTTACTTCAGACCATCGTTCCTATTCACGTACTGGGTTATTATATGGTTATTGAATTTAATTGTGCTATTGCATGTCTTATGTGACTACTGTTTACCCTGCTACGATATGATTAGTACGCGATTATATGATCCACCTATTGTCACCTGATTACATGCTATCCTACTGTTATGTGACCCCTTTGATTTGTCTGGTGACCATGCTAGTATGTAAATAATTGTTTTAACGGTTTATCATGTAAACTTCGTTCTGTTAACCTCGTGGACTATGAATATCTGTTAGTATCCTTATCTGCTCATTGTTGATCTGCCATGTATACATTGTTGTTTATGCTACTTTTCGATTGGATAAATGGTTCAACTTATGTGGTTTGGCTTGTTAACTTCATTTTGTCCTGTTATGTCCCTAAGTCATTCAATTATAGTGTTCATGCTGATTTCATACTTGATACTTGTGGTTACCATGTCTGACTACTGATTGTATTTCTGCTGTTGTGATACTTGTGATGTTATTAACTGTAATTATTTGACTTGTGTGATTGCCATGCTTACTTTCTCGTTAATTGCTTCCGCTAGCATTTGGACTTCCGTTGGCTTATTTGTACTCTGATTTCCTGATTTATTGTATGCCTGGTTATTTAGATGTGCGTACGTTTATGTCATCGATGTGCTATGTGCTTGTCCTCCTCTGTTATCTGGTTCCTTTGGGTATTTGTGTAATTGTGTTTCGGCAGGATCCTCATCGTCTCGTTGATCTCTTTTCGTTGCGACATTGTTATCAGTTTCCTTATTTCATTTGCATCTTGATTTCGTTTAGCTTTCGTTTTGTTATATCTGTTCACTGGGCTTTTTAAGCTCAGCCGCATTTCTTTTCCTGCAGCAGGTTTTAGGTTGGAAGATGGGCTTTGATGGGCTGAGAGTTGGAATATCTGAGTGGACCGACCCTAGTTACCTTATTATCTTGGACTTACTTTGATGGGCTTTTGTTTTGAGATTTCATTTTATTTTAGACGTTTTGGATTTTGAAATTTTCCTTGTAAGTCATTCGTTTATATGACTTAGTAATTTATTTTATAATGTTTCCGCTTGAAAAATCTTAATTGTATGTTCTGATATGACACCAGAATGTGACACTTCTACCCTTGTCGGGTTGGGGTGTTACAGCTAGCCACACTTATCTCATCACCATCAGGTAAATTAATCTCTTGAATAACCTCTTACAGGACACGCAAGTTTTGAACTTTAACAACCAAAGTGAAATTTGAGCTTATGCCTAAAAGTGAGGAACAACTAAAATACGAGTGAAAAACGTAGAGAAAACAAGTAAAGTTCCAAATTTTTTGCCAAAACTAAGATTCTACGCACTATATTAACCTTAAAACTTTCCAAGCTTCAAGATTGGAGTGCAAAAATCAAAGTTTACGCATAAAAAACAATTGTGATCGTGGTAAAACTTCCGTGTAACGAACAAACTTCAACAAAAACATTTCACACAACAAAATGGCAATTGATACCACTGTTAGGTCACCATATTATGAACACAAGTATATTAGATATTGAATCTAATATTTTATTGTTAATTTTGTTGGATTTACTTATAATAATAATAATTAATACAATAATTTGAGGTATTTTTGTCATTTAACGCCTTCAAACTTGCGTGTAATGGTCAATCCAACAGAGTTGGTGATTAAGGGACCAGATATATTACGGATCAAAATCACATGGAGAGGGTCTAGAAAAAAAAAGAAGCTTAGGGACTATTTTTATTAAATTCGACAAACCATATGGATGATCTAAGTAAAACTTTATATTTATATTTTTTAGGAAATAAAGAGTGCGTTTTTGGTTTTATAAAGTAATAATAATCAACTTCAAAATGACATGTCAATCTTGTCACTTAACGGCTAATCGAATCAATCAAATACTCGTCCGTTGTTCACGATATAATATGTATACAACTAACGATTACTTAATTAATTACCGGTAATTTTAATATATTTAAATCCCAAATAGAACCAATGACTAAATTAATTTGATATTTTATTAAAAACTAAGGTGCCGTTTGGTTTGCTTGACGGAATCATAATGGGTATAGGTTTGATAAAATGGTAGAATGAGAATGGATATGATTGATCCAAAAGTATTGTTTTGATATTAAAATTATGTTTTAATATTCTTTCAATATAAAAAGCAAAAAATTAAAATAGTAAATGCAAAAATTAAAAAACTATTACTCCTAAAAGAAATGATGATGGGGTCCCTGTAATAAAGATAAAAGAGAAATACATTTTTGTTATTTAATAAATGACATAATGTATGAGAGGGAATCAATTTTCATAGTTTGAAATCTTGACTCCTATCATGAAAGCTAATATCATGGAATGCATCTCTACTGTTGATAGTTATATAAACTAACCAAACACCTTTAATGACTTTCAAAGTCATAGGTTCATACCGATACATCCCAACCAAACGGGTAATCATCTCACCCGAAAGAATGATATGTCAAAAATTTTGTTTTCAAGTTTTTCTAGATTAAAATGTTGTTCTTTTTTTAGAACGGCAATTAACTATCTCACAATTTATATACCATAACCAAGGTTATAAATAGCGCGAGGCGTGATGTGACGGCATGACAAGTCTCACGCCTTAGCGGCTAAGGAGAAGTTTTTGCGTTTATAAGATGTGACGTAAGACGGCATAAAATATAAAAATATTTATATATTTATACTATATTTTTTATATATCGAGTTTACCAAAATACGTGACATAAGACTGCATAACGCGTGGTGTGGAGGTATCACCAAGTCTCACGCCTTTGTGAGACTTTTGCGGAGTTTTTGCGTGCCTTTTAGAACCATGACCATAACCATCTCACAAATGCTAAGCAAAACTCGAATTTACAACCATTTAGTCTGGTAGTTTCTCACACAATAAAGGGTGAAAAAAAAAAAAGGGGTAATATTTAGACAAAAAATGTATATTGTTAAATAAACTATCAGTGATGGAATGATACTCATTAATACACGACAATAGTTGTGAAATTGATGGTGGTTTCTCAAAATGAAACAAATACGGAGTAATTAACAACATAAAATCTACGGTTTATATCTTTCACCCCATGAATGGGTGCAGTAAATCAAGCATTGTTGATTTTGTTTGTCCTTTCCTTCTTAACTGCCACATTATCCGTTGTATCTCGGGAACGTTTCCGGGACCTTTTGACAACAGTGTTGCATACATTTTCGGATAAGTTCTTCCCAATCTCCAAAGGAAAGTTTAGAATTGCTTTTCTACCACGCATATTAAACGCAGCTCTATCGTAGGCCTTTGCAGCTTCAATGGCGGTATCGTAAGTTCCCAACCAAACTCTAGATCCACGCTGGTTTGGATCACGGATCTCCGCAGCATATTTTCCCCAAGGTCGCCTCCTTATACCTCTATAACGTCTTTCATCTTGGGTCTTTAGCTGTTCCTTCATTGATGGTTTTGGGGAGCTAGGTTTCACTTCATGGGTAGTGGTAGTAAACTCGGTTACTTCAGGTTTGCACACGAGGTCAGAGAAATTAACTGAATCCAAACTGCTAAAATGATTGAAACCTGAAGTGGTAGAGACTTCATTGGAGTCGAAAAAGCTAAAGACATAGAGAGGTGAATCGAAGAATGATGTTTCTGAGCTCGAAGAATCGCTTTGCGAGCAACAAATGTTGCTTGGAGACCAATCTAGTGAGTCAAAATCTGATAGGAAACAATCACTAAGGTCAATATCAAGTAAAGCGTCTGGAGGATGAGATGAAGAGGATGGGATTTCGATATCGTCAAGTAGGAGTTGCTTGATGATATCTAGTGTGGAAAATTCATCATTTATTGCCATGGCTTTATTTAATTTAAAAATCTTGTAGAATTTGATGATGAAAATTTGAAAATGATGAGCTTTTGGAGAGAAAAAGAGATGCTTGCATTGCATCTAGGGACTAGAAACCGTTGTGATTATATAATATTCAAATTGCCAGGTTGCTACAGGAATCTCTAGGAGACTGCCATAGTTATTGGTAAATTAAGAAATGGTGGTTGGCTTTTTTATAAATATGTAAGTTAGGTCCCTTCATTTTCTCAAACACTACATAGAACAAGTATGTCTTGAAAGTTGAAACATTCAACTTATATAAGTATATAACCATATAAGAATATCCCAGTAGCAAACTTTATGTAAATTATTTTCTAAAATTATGAATATATAGGGTGCGTTTAGTTGGAGAACAAATTCTCTTATTTTCTATCTCTAGTTTTGTAAAAATTTGGAAGGAGAATTAATCTCCATAAAACACTTGAAAATATAGAAAACGCGTTTAGTTAATGTTTCTATTTTCTGTTTTGAAAAAAGGGAGGAAGGGTTGAGGGTTACAAAGGAAAACAACTAAAATTTGTTTTGTAATTTTCCTTGTTAAGTTAGGAAATAGGGGATTTGTGTTTTGCAAAACATTTTGTTGCAAAACGTTGATTTGAACGCAATCTATGTTTTCCTTGTTGAAGGATATTATTTTTCACATACACATCAAACCATAACAACAAGGTGGCGTATAAGTGGAATTCTAGAGAGAGAAAGTTAGAGGTTTAGGGAACTTTAGTGAGAGAAAGAAAATTCTTATTATGAGCTCCAACTCTCTACCTTGGGAGGTAGAGAGTATTTATAGTCTTACATAAAACGTCACACAACGGGCTGTGGATCAGGCATACGGTGGGTAAAGACCCGTCCGTCCTCCACGGTGTTACTTAACTAAATACTACTTAACTTAAAATAACTACGACTACGAGCTTTCTAACGATTACATATACTTGAGGTGACCGACTCTTTAATACCTGGAATTTCTAATTCCTAACAATCTCCCCCTAAGGGAGGTCACCTCAATCATGTACTAAAAATACATTGAATACAAATAGATATTACATTAACAATTGTTCTTGCATTCTTGATGTAGTACTTTGCTCCTAAGCTCGTAGTCATTGATTCTTCACATTGCATGTTTGGTTACTCCAGGTGGAGGTCTTTTACTGATCCACGTGATAATAAATTTGAGCCAGCTTTTGAGACCATCAGCTAACAAAAATCTCTGAGACATCCATTGTGGTGTTGGTATTATGTGATGTTGTGACTTTCGGACCGACATGCTCACATTCTGGATCATGATATCTTCTCATCAGAGTAGCGGAAGCATTCGTTGATTCATGATATTGGCAGCAACGTAGCAGAAGCATGGAGTGAAAATATCAGAGTCATTGATGCACTTATCATGATTTCTTGAGAGATGAATGTAATGTTAAGTGAGCATGCGGCTATGGATGGACCGCTTCATTCTGATCAGCTGCAAACGTTGGGTGTACCTGCATACAATAGTTAGCAATAAATCGCACGAAAGTGTCTTTGATCACTTTCGTTGAATTGAGGTACACGGCCCACGGTTCCCCGTTGAACAGTACAAGTACTGCCTGTGATCAGGTATAATTCCGAAGAATTTCCTTGACAGGGTTTCGCAGCTGCTCAAGCTGTTCTCAAACCGGAACGTCTCAAAGAAGACAACACGGAGTGAGTGAACCAGCGAATTTAAGTCCACTGATTGATGAAAAGAGATTTGAAAAACAATCGTGTATTGCTCAATAGAAATTGTTTTTGCAATACAACGAAGGTTTTATTGAAAATCAATTATCAATAAAAAAAAACACATTTTGGTTTGAAAAATTAGTACACGTTCAATGCGCTAAAGAAAAGAGTTATTAAGCACTCAGACCGGTTTTTCAAAGGTATCCGTCAATCCATAACCTGAACCAGGATTGATTCAAGAGATTGAATCGCCCCATTGTTTCTGTTCAGTTGTCACATGGTTGATCTATATGATAGATCTCACCTGCCACCTACCAGGAGCTTGTTTGATGTTGGCTCCAGAAGGTTTTCCATCTTTATTGTGAATATGTTTACACATCACTCAGATGTTCTGGCAATACCACAAGGATAATGCGTAGGACTCAAGATATAATCTCTCTTTTCACATTGTGTGAAACAGAGAGTCTTCATTGAAAGTGTCCTAATGAGATTTATTGATGATCTCGTGGCTCTAGACTCAATTTTGTGCATATTTGGATCCTGTGCCGGAGACTAGGGAGAGGGTCTCCTTCTTCAATATCAACAATCTCTAAGAGAAAGTCGATAGATAATGTCGGCTCCCCGTGAGAATGAAACAAGTCCTTTTAAGAGGAACTTGAGTGGTTTGGAAAGTTGAAGTGCAGTGCGTCACTGGGTCCATGACGTCTTGTCTTCAATACCGATGTTACCATCAGTAGCATATGAATTGAACCCGGTTTCTGCCCTAAGGTTGAATATATGGAGGGCTATATGTTTTCACCCTTTTCTCATTTAATTCTTTTTAATTCTTCAATCCCTTCAGTGCTTACCGAGACTTCATAGCTAGAACCTTGTTGGGTTTATTTCAGTACTAGCTCAGTCTCAGTCCGCACTCTTCCCATATCTCATTTTTCTCCTTTTATCATCATACCTAAGAACTCTACACTAACTAGTGGATAGTCCCTGGGTAGATCCCTCCGGTTCTAGCGGATCATGGGAACACATACCTAACCTTATCATCCTTATATCACCGTACATAAAGTAAAGTTGGTCGGTCTATTTGGTATTGTTCATCTGCCATTGGAACCAATTGAAAACCATTTGAAAATCAATCCAGATACTTGTGATATATTATCAAAACATTTTGTACCTGAATTATTTTTGATATTTTTAGAATAAGTGCTCCCCGTCAACATGTACATGAGTTGTTTGAAATCGTTTTGCACACGGAGGCAAGAGGAAGAATTAACTTCTTTGAATACCATTTTCTAGAAGATATCAACATCACTTCCCAAATCGAATCAAGTAGATAAAGCATTTTGAGGAAGGATGAGATTTTCATGATTTTGCTCCCCCTCAATATGTGCTTCTAAGTTTGAAAAGAGGGTTTTGCACATACTGGAGGGAACCTGCACATTGAGATAATTGATCACGTTTCAAATCATAGGTTTAAGATAGATGCTCCCCCTGAACATGTGCATGGAAAATTTGAAATCGTTTGTCACATGTGGGAAGGATAGCATGTACATCCTTATAAAACCATTTACCGAAATATCAGTTTAAATCCAATTTAAATCACACATTCTCCCCTGATCACAATTATCAAATCATTTGAGATTTGTGATCTCTTATTGATTTAAATTGATTTTGAAAGATTTTAAGGGGAATTGTGACTTGATTATGAAAGCGTTTTAACTGATAAGGATCGGATTTTTAGACTTTAAAACTCCATTGATAAAACATGCATGTACATCTTTTGAAAACAATTTAATGCCAAATAACTTTTTTGATTTAATTGAAATCATTCTCCCCCTCAATCAATGACATAGGTTGTTGATTGAGAGATAGAGATATTGACAAATAAGTCCTGATGATTATCAAAAATAGAGACCGAGTTATTTTTCAAAGCAGTTAGTTTTCAGCAGATAAATGTTTATAGAATCAGAGCATGGATTTTGAAAACATGGTAAAGCTTGGCTCTGTTCTTTCTTTGAAAATCGAGTTACTGCCTGAAATGACAATAAACCATTGTTTCTCTTTCTCCCAAAAATATATATATATATTTTTTTTTACTTTTTTTTTAATTTTAACATTCGAACAACATCTAAAGTCCCGTGTCATTCTTTGAATGACAACTCAAAGACCGTAGATATTATCGAATCGAGGAAAACATGACAAAACGACAATATTTTTTGGAATATTTCAAGATTTTTCAAGTTTTTATGGATTTTGAAGGTTTTATATTTTTCTATTTGATTTTTGATGGTTTTATAATTTTGTATTTTGATTTTCGAATAGATATGTACAAGAGATAGATGAAGATAGACCTTTACTCCTCGTCTTCCTCCTGAAGACGTTTGAGTGTTTCTGGTTGAAGGCTTTTCAAGCCAAGACGTGGAAGAATAAACTCAAAACGTTCTCTTGGAAGAGCTTTGGTGAAGATGTCTGCTAACTGATATTCAGACCTCACAAAATAGAGTTCCACCACACCTTTTTCCACTTGTTCCCTGATGAAATGATGTCGAATGTCGATATGCTTTGCTCTTGAGTGTTGAACGTTGTTGCATGAGAGAGCAATAGCACTTTTATTATCACAGTACAGAGGGATCTTGTTGAATTCAAAGCCATAGTCAGATAATTGAGATTTCATCCATAAGATTTGAGCACAACAAGATGACATGGCTATGTATTCAGCCTCTGTAGAGGAAATAGAAGTACTCATTTGCTTCTTTGAGGACCAGCTCACAAGCTTATCACCCAAAAACTGAGCACCTCCAGATGTACTTCGACGAGTATCTTGACACCCTGCATGATCAGCATCTGCATAGGCTGTTAGTGACATGCCGGTGTCCTTCGGGTACCAAAGACCCATATTGATGGTTCCTTGGAGATACCGAAAGACCCGTTTAACTGCTTCAAGATGCCTTTTAGTAGGCTTAGCCTGGTATCTAGCACACATGCAAATAGCGAACAAGATGTCTGGTCTACTAGCTCTGAGGTACATCAGGGATCCAATCATACTACGATATTTTGTTTGGTCAATCATGATCCCTGAGTGGTCCTCATCTAGTTTGGTTCGATCAATCATGGGAGTGTCAACAGGGTCACTTGAATCAAATCCAAATTTCTTTAAGATCTCAGTTGCATATTTAGATTGATTTATGAAAATGCCTCCGGGACTTTGCGAAATTTGTAATCCCAAGAAAAATGACATTTGTCCCATCATTGACATTTGAAATTTTGAACTCATTTCATTTGAAAAACGATCACATTCCATTCGGTCAGTCGAGGCAAAAATAATATCATCAACATAAATTTGAACATGAATTAAATGTTTGCCTGACTTCCTGGTGAACAATGTTGGATCAACTGCTCCTTTGCTAAATCCGGCTGATAGAAGAAACTTTGACAGTGTATCATACCATGCCCTTGGAGCTTGCTTTAACCCGTAAAGTGCCTTCTTCAAACGATATACGTGAGTAGGATTCTCTTGATTCACAAATCCTTCAGGTTGGCTGACGTAGACGACTTCTTTAAGATCTCCGTTCATAAATGTTGTCTTTACATCCATCTGATAGACTATCATGTTCTTACTAGCAGCATTAGCCAAAAAGATTCTGATTGCCTCGATTCGAGCAACTGGAGCAAAAGATTCTTCAAAGTCAATACCCTCCTCTTGACGGTATCCTTTAGCAACTAATCGAGCCTTGTTCTTCAACACATCACCATGCTCATCAAGTTTCACTTTGAAGATCCATTTAAGAGCAATAATCATAGCACAGTCTGGAGCAGGTACTAACTCCCATACATCAAGTCGATCAAACTCATGAATTTCATCTTGCATGGCATTGAACCAGCTATCTTCATTCATGGCGGTTTTAACATCTTTTGGTTCGATCTTAGATAGTACAGAGTTGAAGAAGCACCATAAGGCATCGGTTGCAAGTTGTTTCCGTGTTGATACAGGACGAGAGGGATTTCCAATGATGTTGTCTAGTGGATGATCGTGAGTCCATTTTCTAAGGTGTTCATGTGGCAGTTGTTGAGGGACTGAAGTAGCAGAGTCGATGTCTCCTGAAGAAGATGGTTCTGATGATGATTCAGGAGCAAATATGTTTTCAAATGGAGCATCTTCAGGAGTACCAAAGGGATTAACTTCTTCATTGATGCCAGAAACAGTTCCATGATGTACATTTGAAGAATGATGATTTGTTGATGAGACTGAAGGATCAGCAGTAGGCGCTTCTTGACTTAAAGATATTGAGACTGAGGGATTTACTTCATTCACAGGAATGTGAGCAGCCTCTGTTGTAGGGATCGATACCTCATTAGTACTTTGATCATAAAGTTCATCAAACATAGGATCAAACAATTTCTTTAAATCATCTTCAGATGGAGGTACATATGGAGTTTCATGAGAGGAGTTTGGAGCAAGAGATGAACCGATGGGACTGTTTTGAAGTGCGGGTCCTGAACTGGATTGTCCAGGAGCCATTTGACCGGTCAGCTCATCAAACATGACTTGAATTGTTTCCATGATATTTCGGGTTCTTTTGTTGTAGATTCGGTATCCCTTTTTGTTTGGTGCATATCCTACAAATACTCCAATTTCTGCATTAGCTCTCAGTTTGCCTAAGTCTTGACCCTCATTAGTTGGATAACATAAAGCACCAAACACACGAAGGAAAGAGAGATTAGGTTTTCTGTTGTGGACAAGTTCATATGGAGTTTTTCCATGAACAGTGTGAATCAGGGAACGATTTTGTGTGTAGCATGCAGTGGCAATAGCTTCAGCCCAGAGAAACATTGGAACCTTTGAGTAAATCAGCATTGTTCTAGCGGCTTCTACAAGAGTTCGATTTCGTCTTTCAACTACACCGTTCTGTTGAGGAGTTCGTGGAACACTTCTTTGATGGCTGATTCCAACGCTTTCATAAAATTCACTGAGTTGTTTGTTGACAAACTCAGTTCCATTGTCTGTTCTTATTATTCTGACTATTTTGTTAAGCCGAACCTGCAGCTGTTTGATGAGTTTGATGATGATATCAGGAGTTTCATCCTTTGTCCTTAAGAACTTAACCCAGGTGAATCTAGAGTAATCATCAACCACAACTAACACATATTTCTTCCCAAATATATTCTGCACCCTCATTGGTCCACATAAATCCATATGAATCATATGAAGAACTTCTGTGACAGAGTTAGTAGGTTTGGGTTTATGGGCATACTTCTTGCTTTTTCCTAATTGACATGCTGAACAAAGATGATCCTTTTCATACTTGAGTCTAGGTAAACCTACAACTATGTCCTTTCTGGAGAGATCATTGATGGTACCGAAGTTCAGGTGATTGAGACCACGATGCCATAACCATGACTTTGTTTTAGAGGCCTTTGACAGTAAGCAAATTGGAGAAGACTTCATTATATCTTCGATAGAGATGGTGTATAGATTTGAACTACGTGAACCTCTTAAAAGTTCCTTACCATCAAGTTCTCTAATGAAGCAGGTATGTTTTCTGAAGGCTACTTCTAGATCAGAATCGCAGAATTGACCAACAGAGAACAAGTTGTGACCAAGACCTTCTACATAGTACACCCTGGAGATAACACTTTTGCCAACAACATAGTCTCCATAACCCATAATAGCACCGAAATGATCATTCCCGAATCTAACTGTCCCGATGAATTTGCTCACGAAGTTCATGAGCCGTGACCGGTCGCCAGTCATATGCTTGGAACAGCCTGAGTCCAGGTACCACAGAACGATTTGAACGATCTGCAGTTGAACACAGACAAGAGTGGATAACTGGATAATTGGGATCCCCATGCAAGAATGGGTTCCATTTGGTTAGTAACAATGGTTGGAACACCCACATCAGAAAAAGAAGCATTCATATCAGAAATTAAGGCACTGGAATCATTGTGAATAGATGCAGTACTAGTGTCTGTATTAGCCCTGTTCACAGTGTGCTCACTTCTTAAGGGAATAGTTCTACCAGTAGGCATCCTTTTTCTAATGGGCATTGTTTGATTATTCTTATGACCAACAGGTATCCAATAATAGCCTATCTTACTAAATGTTCTTCCTGTGGGTTTCCACTGTTTTCAAACTTTCTTTCGTTTTTGCCTTTTTGCCTTTTTAGCATGAATTTTGGCATTAACCATATTAACTGGACAATTAACATCATTAGGCAAAACATTAACACCACATTCATGATTAGAAACAGAATTCAAGCAGACATCAATACAAGGTTTGCAAATAGTATCAGAATTCGAATTAATTACAGTATGCCTATAGCTAATACTAGAATCAACACGATTCGTTTTATTCGATTCAAGCTTAAAGTTCCTAGATTGTTCTTCTACTCTTTTCCAGTGCACATTCTTAGCTTGCGAGGTCCTATCATTCCTTGTATTGTCTTGAGACTTTGACCTGCTCCCTTTAATGTCACTGATTACTCCTGTAGAGGGAATGGGAACATTAGTTGGTTTTACTATTCTTTGCATCACCTGTTTAGATGTGCTGGGATCTGTACTACATGCAGGCACACTAAGGTTCACTTTCTTAAAACTAGAAGTGCTGGGATTTGTACTCCTAGAAGGCACACTTGAGTTCTCTTTCATAGCATTGACAAGTCTGGAATCTGAACTACTTGAAGGCACACTAAGGTTCACATTCAAGACATTGGGCATCGAATGAATATCATACTTGGCATTAGGCATCGAACATGGAATCAAAGGATTAACTCTCTCACCTAAGGACTTTGGGCATATTGTGATCAAGCATTCTAGGATTTCTTGAGATCGTTTGGCATATAAGCATGCATGTCCAATTGCATTATCATGAGGTTTCTCTAACTTATCCTCTTCAACAATCTCACGCAGACATTCTAGGCAATCCTTAAGGGATGAGAAGTATGTTTGAACAGCAAGTTTGTTGTTCCTGAGATGAGGAGGGACATATTTCACAGACAAAGCATATTTATTACAAGAGTGAACCTTTGATACACCATTCTCCCCATTGGTCATTGGCATTTTCCCTTTTACCTGACTCTTCAGATTCTCAATTTCCTTTTGCAATGAAGCTATTTGTTCGTTATTTTTGTTACGAGTGACCTTTATTGATTCAAATAACTCATTGAAATGACGTTTAACCTTTTCATTTTCTTCTAGAAAACTTTCGTTTTCCTTTTGTAATGCATTTACTAGGTTTTGAAGATGAAACGTTTGAGAATTCTGAGAATCTAAAGGAGGAGGTATTTGGGAGCCTGTCATATTGTTCGTTTGACCCTTTAATTGAGAGATTTGGGCTTTCAACTTTCTGATCGTGTTGCAATGAGCTTGAATCTGTTCATCACGTTTGTTAATTTGAAAAACTGCATCAAACTCTGGAGCATCTGAGGATGTCTTGATATTTGAAGTTTTGACATTTTCTTTAAGATGTTGATATTTTAGTTGTAAATTAAAATGCTCAACTTCTAGTTTAGAAAAATGTTTAACCAAATTGTCGTGATCATCCAGTTCAATTTTCTCGTTTAGTTCAGAATTAGTTTTTTCAAGCTCAATGACACGATCATGGGAGACTTTCAGGGCAACCGATAATTCATGAAATTTGGAAGCATTAATGGAACAATTTGTAGCAGTGAAAAACACATCTTGAGCAATACATTCAGAAATCAGGTTCTCATTTAGTGTATGCAAGTTCTTCCTCTCAATCTCATTATATTTTAGTGCTCGCTCATAGTTACTAACTTCAACTATCATTGCATCAAATTCCTTTTCCATTCCCTTAATATCAGTTTCTATCCCCTTTTTAAGACTCTCAAAGTGATCTTTTAGAAGTTTAAAGAAAGGCATGACCTCAGTCAAATAACATTCTTTCATTTGCTCAAAACCCCTTTCTCCTTCAGTTATACCAGTGGGTGTGATCCTTTTCTTGCAAGTTTTCTCAAAATCAACAAATAGTTGAAATATAACATATTGGCTAATTAAGGTCTTACTTTTAGTGGCAATTGTTCTAGGAACAAGATGCATTGGTGTATTAGGAGGATACACAGTCGCTCTAGGCATTTTCCAAAGGGGAGGGTTTGTTTCAACAATATTTTCAGCTTTCTGCTTATCTAGATCTATTTTCCAAAAAACTTGTTCGGGAGTCAACAATGTCTGAGGCTTAAACTTGTTCAAGGAAATCCAGTTTTCCTTCTTGTAATCATGGGGTGTGATCTTTATTTTCTTTTCTTTACATTTAGGATCATCTAATTTCTTGTTCATCTTTTCCCTAGTGACTTCATCTGATTTCTTATCTTCCTCAGTGCACTCAACGCAACTAGGTTTCTGTCTAGGTTTAAGGATTTCATTGCCATCATAAAGAACCTTATGAGCATTTCTAGCCTTTTTAATAACTTCTGGATTTGGTTCCTCAATAAGGGGAATGCTATGCTTATCGCTTAAGACTCTATGCTTAGTGATCATGTGAGCAGTCTGAATGGTGTTCCCTTGTATGTACAACTTGTTTTCAAGTTTGTTTTTCAAAGTTTTCAGATTAGAAAAATCTTTCAAGAGTTTTGATTCCTTTGCATTAAATTCTTGCTTAAGCATTTTCACATTTTCTTGAAGTTCTTGTTTTTGCTTAGCAGTTTTAGAAAGCTTTTCTTGCAAGGAATTTAACTCTTGTTTTAATACTTCTTCTCAAAAATTACTTTTTCTAATGATTGTACGCACTTGGTCATCCATTTCCTGCTCACGAGAGGTCAACTCAAATTTTGCACGTTGTTCATACATAGCAACACGTTCTTTATAGGCATTTAGTTCAGAAATTACAGAATCATCAGGGGCACATGCAGTGTATTCATAAAAAACATAGTTATTGTTGACTGCAGAAGATGCATCACTTGGTACAGCTTCACTTTCACTTTGTTTCACATATTGATCATATGGGACAACATTGACATTATCCATATTTTCAATATTTGATTCAATAGTTTCAGTTAATTGTACTTTGTCATGCATCTTTTGCACATCAGCATCATCGTATAGTTTTAATACCTCTGAGATGAGTTTGTCTTTGGATGAGCCAGCATGAGGTGAAGATGAGACCTTGTGAGAAACCATTGGAGAAATGCTAGCCATAAAGATTGTGTGTGCAGTAGGTCCATCATCCACATCAGAGTCGTATGCATCACAATCAGCGACTTGAAAGGCATTCTGATGATTGTGACCTATTTCCTGAATAGGCTGCTCATCCACATCAGCATCATAGGTCTTGGCATTGCCCTCAGCAAGAAACAACAACTCCTCTTCATCCAAAGCAACACCATTATCCTGAGCTTGTACAAGCAGCATCTTATCTCTGAAATACTCAGCATTCTGTGGACGCTTTGGAGATGTGCAGTTCCTTGCAATGTGTCCCTCACCACCACAGTTGTAGCATTTGATCGGCTTAGTTTGACCTTGATTACCATTCCTTCCTCTTTCTGATTACCAACATAACCTCTACCAGCTCCACCTCTTCCTTGATCAAACTGTCTTTCCTGAACTGGTTGCACCACGATCCTCCCATCTTTAACAGTAGCTTGATTGTGTGGGTTAGATGCTGTTCTGAGGTTGTTGTTGGTTTGTGGGAGAGAATTCATGTTTTGACTAATCAAAAGAGCTAGTTGATTAATGATGTTACCCACGTGTGCATCAGCATCAGCTTGTTTGAACATAGGATCAGGAATGAGTTTGTGATTGCCATTACCCATGGGTATGACTTGTGAGGCTTTGGTTGTGATTCCGATGTTTGAGTAGAAGGCAGTTGAGTCATTAGATGAGCTAGTCTCTCCCTGGTTGGTTTTGAACTGATTAAGAATCATCTTTTCAAACATGGCATGTCTCTCATTCTGAAGAAGGAAGGCATAGAGTTGCTCATAGTTTGTATTCTTCAATCCCTTAGTGAGCTTCACAGAGGTGACAAACTTGTACCATTCGGGATTCATGTTGTTCATAAATTTAGAGTTCAGCTGAATGTTAGACATAGTCATTCTGATGTTCCTCATATCATTCACCAACTTATGAAATCTCACATAGTACTCATAGACACTCTCATCTGGTTTCATCTTGAAATGTTCAAATTCGTCATAGAGTTGTGATTCTCTGTCTTCCATAGTTAATTCTGAACCTGAGAGAAGCATCTTGACATTATCCCATACTGCTTTAGCTTCAGTGTTGTGATTGATAAGCTTGTAGATGTCTTTAGGAAGACCTTGAAGAACAATGTTAGAAGCCCTGATATCAACATCGAATCTCTTTTTCTCCTTATCATCAAGCTCATCATACATCTTTGGTCTGTCCATTCCGTAAATCAGGGTTCCATCTTCAGCAGTATCAAGTACATCTCTAGTCGTCTCAACTCGATACGGTCCTTCATCAATGGATTTGAGAATGTTGACACCATTATCCTTTCCAAGACAGTACAATCTGATTCGTTGAGCCCAAGAATCATAGTCAGTTCTGTCAAGCATGGGTGGACGAGTATCTGAACCAGCTGCTTGAACATCCTCGGCAACAGTGGATATGATAGTAGGAACGTTGGTAGACATGTTAACAGTTTATACGGGATTTTATAACTCTATGATTAAACCGGGAAATAGATTCTTTCACGGGATTTTACTAAATCAAGAGAAAACCGTAAAAAAATCACCCAAGTCGCTAAAAGATAATGCACCAAGTCGCTAACACCTAATTTGCTATACTACCAAGTCGCTAAAGTCCCAAGTCGCTAAACAAATGCAAGTCGCTAAGTAGTAACTCGCTAAGCCTCAAGTCGCTAGTAAAATTTTGGCAGCAATTCGCTAGACAAGTCGCTAAAGATTCAAGTCGCTAAAGAGCAACTCGCTACAGACCAAGTCACTAACACCAAGTCGCTACCCGTAGTGGAGAGTCCACTACTTGTACTGTTAGTCGCTAGGCCTAAGTCGCTAGCTCCAAAACTGTAACTCGCTACAAAATTGCAAAGCAAGTCGCTACTAAGAAACCACTCCGTAGGTCAAGTCGCTAGCATGAAAAACAACATAAACATCACTTTTCAATCCAAAAACAACCCAACCAAGATGATTCAAGCTTACCAAATGAAAACCTAAACACTTGTGATGTTTCTAAACATAAAAGTACTAACAAAATCCAAGCTTTAACACAAGAAATCAACCAAATGATGCACAAACCACTAAACTTTTTCAAACTCAAAAACTACCTAAAAACCACTAGAAATCCAAAGATGTGCAAGATATGATCTAACCATGGCTCTTGATACCAAGTGAAGGATATTATTTTTCACATACACATCAAACCATAACAACAAGGTGGCGTATAAGTGGAATTCTAGAGAGAGAAAGTTAGAGGTTTAGGGAACTTTAGTGAGAGAAAGAAAATTCTTATTATGAGCTCCAACTCTCTACCTTGGGAGGTAGAGAGTATTTATAGTCTTACATAAAACGCCACACAACGGGCTGTGGATCAGGCATACAGTGGGTAAAGACCCGTCCGTCCTCCACGGTGTTACTTAACTAAATACTACTTAACTTAAAATAACTACGACTACGAGCTTTCTAACGATTACATATACTTGAGGTGACCGACTCTTTAATACCTGGAATTTTTAATTCCTAACACTTGTTTTTCACAAAACATTTTGTGCAAAACAAGGGTGTTTTCCCTCAACTAAACATAACCATAAACATCCCCAATTATTATCATTTTGTATGCCTACAGAAGTCATGAACTAGTAACCATCATGCAGCTTGTATCATAGGTTATAGTGTTAGACGGTAGCTCGGTGGATGTCCATGGGACCAAGCTCGACAAACTTCATATGTGCAATCCTAGGCTGTATACCCAATGCCTGCATTTTCTTTTCTTCTCTATGGTACTTTTCTCATTTTTTTTTCATGTTCTTTCCTAGCGTTTTTTCCCAACTCTTGTTATCCGAGACTGAGTTGTATTTACCGGCATGGTTATTTTTTGTTGGAATTAATAAATATTCGGCATTGACATTTTTTAATACATCGAAAAGATTTGGAAAATAATAAATCGATAATTCAAAGACCAGCGTGTGGTGGAGAATTAGGTTACGATTTTGTAGGTTTACTCGGAATTTGGTTCTAAACACAATGACGTAATCGTTGTGGTGTTCAATTTAGTTGCCCATTTTCCGATTTACAACGTTGATGAAAACAATTGTCTGGTTTTTTATGGAGACACCAATATTGGTGGACTAAAATCATGCAGGAAGAAAAAAAAAGAAAATAAATAAAATAAAAAATACGTAACTTAGTAACCAGAGGAAAGATTGATTTGCAAACTAACCTTAAAAGGTAGGGGGAACTAAATCAGGTACTAAATATGTGAAGGATAAAAAAAATAAGACTATGTAATGTAGGGATTGTATCTGTAAGATCAAAAATTGTTTAAGGGTGGCTGTTGTTATCTACTACTATAATATAATTTTATTTTTTAGAATTTTAATGAATAAAATAGACATGTGATGAATAAAAAACTCAAATATGTTTTTCTATAAAATGAATAATTGTAGTTTTGGGTTCTTATGATAAAAGTAATGCTAGTTGTTCTTTGCTTTTGTATTGCCTGCTTTATAAAATTTTATCTTATTCGTTCATGTGATAAAAAAAAAGTATAAAAATCTATGATATCTTATCGGAGACACGGAAACTTATCGGAGAAACGTTTTAAGCATGTGGCTTTTTAGGTTGAGAAAGCACTTCTTGTGGTAGTGTCACCGCTGATCAATAACATCATATTTTGTTTGGTAAGTTTTATGGAAGTTTTGAGTGTATGTTTGTCAAAATTATCTATAAGCTGTAAACTGTAAGCTGCAAAGCTGTTAACATGAGCTACAAGCTGTATCTTTATTTTTATTTTTTTTTCAATAAAAGTGTTTGGTAAATTAGCTGTTAAATGTAATTATAAGCTGTTAACAGTTATTTTATGTTTTAACAGCTCCGAGATATTTAAAAAGTTTCATGAATCAACTTTTCATTTTGAAGCTACTTGTTTAAAATAAAAGCTTGAAGTTGATCTATTCAAACGGAGCTACTTATTTTGGAGGAGATTATTTTTGTAATAAAAAGCTTACAGCTCCAAAAAAGCTGCGTACTAAACAGGCCCAAAAAAGAACTGATATTTACGCATCTTTTATATAAATAAAAAACTCACTTTTAGCTAAATCGAGAAATACGATTAACTAATGTGAGAAATCAATTTGTAATTGAGCCTCTCATTTGCCAATTGAGGATTCAAAGCAGAAAAATTTGGGCCAATATTTGAAGTTTTTATTAAAACTCCTCAAATATAGATGTGTCAAAATTTTGAAGAAAAACGCTTATGAGGAACCAGGTGTGATTTTTAAAACTTTGTATCGCAAAAGTATAAAAGATATATTCGACCCATCAAAATCGTGTTTACAAATATAAGATGGATGTTATAGAAGGTTTTAAAACGATAGTTATTTTTATCGACATTTTTTCTATATTTAAATTACGTTACGTAGATATCCGTTAGAATACAAATACGAAAACCTAATTTGGAGCCTATATATACTTGCTCAAGAAGGGTCATCGTTCATTAGTCATCTAGCCTTTGTGTCTTTGTTTTCTTATCGTAGGCAAAATTATGTCGATCACCGCACTTTCAGAGATCGATTGCACGAATGGTTAGTGTATCATCAAGGTAAAAGTCGTTTTAACAATAAAAAATTGCTGGTATTGATATGATTCTAATGGACGAACAAGTTTAATTATTTTTTCATAACCAAATCCTTTGTTTAAAACCATAGGCATGCTATGAATATTGATGTTGATGATATGTTTTACATAACAGGGTACCAAGATCCATGCAACCATCAGTAATTTAATGGTTTTTATTTCGATAACCTCGTTCACAAGATAATTATCATGTGATATCAAAAATTCAATATTAAAAATAACACATACATGCTTAAACTAACTTCTCATGCATGTAAACTCCATTTTCTAAAAACAACTAATGTGCGCCGATGTTCTGATTTTGCCGATATACAAAATCCTTTGAACTTTTTGTCTTTTGAACGCTTTTTGGAGCACAAGATTGATCCTAAGTATTTCTTCGGTAAGTTTTTAAACGCAACTCATACATAGAATTACGCGCACCTTTATTGTATATTATTTTAAATGTTTTGTTATTTTCAGATGTTATTGGTCAATTAGTTGAGAACAACTACATAACGGTTACGGATTTAGAGAAGAAACCTAAACATTTTTTAAAGTTGAAGCTTCAAGATCTAAGGTAATGTACAAGTAACACCGTATTTTTAGTATTTTTAATCTTGGTAATATTAATAATGTTATATTTATTTACTTAGTAGTGTAAGAATCTCATGCGCACATTGAAATGACCTAGCTATTAAACTTCACAACATCAACAAGGCGAATGCTAAATCAAAAGATCTTATAGTCGTGCTTATCGTTATAGCAAAACAAAGCATATGTAACTGTGTAGTTTATTTTTTTAAGTTTGTACATTGATTTATAAGCAAACGAACTAAAAGTTTGAATTACATGCAGACCTGACACAAGTTTTGATACACGAGATCAAGTCTTAAATTTATAAAGCTCGTTTACCCTATGATCTACACACATACTAACAGGCAGTGTACCTGACCGTATGTAGTGAGTCTATGGTAAATCGGAGGTCGTCTCAAGAGCTATAGGATGGTTTATCATGTTGAGTCTACTATTACTATTAAAATAATCAACTTAACTGTCACGATTAAGTTGAAGAAAATAATTAAAGTAGTAACGAAATAAAAATTGTTTAATCAAGTGGAGAAAGTGTGTTAACCTAGTTACCACTTTTTTCGCTAACCATGATTTTCGACCTTTTGCTCGATTAATCCACGAGGTTTGAACCCAACGCCACACAGACTCAAACCAGGTAAAGCCCTCCCTTATATAGAGGTTGGTGTGGCCCACTTAAGGTAGTTTGCACCTAGCAGGAATTGAACTTGAGACCTCACATATTTTAGAGTGGTAGTCACAAGCCCTTTTGTCACTAGGCCACCCTTAAGTGGTTACCTAGTTACTACTTAAATAATATATTGATTCAACTTCCTAGTGCAATGTCTATTTCTCACTCTTATTAGTGGTTCTAGTATCACTAGGCCCGAATGATCATCTGTAACCTAGCCTATAATCCCTAGTTATTGATCTGAATGATCATCGTAACCAATAGACTATATTTAGTTTTCACAAAGAACTATTCATTAAATTCCCAACTAATCTAAGTGATTTGCCAATGCCAACATTCCCACATCTTGGCATTTAGGCGCCTATTAGTGCCAGTAACAAACGTCTAACCTGAAGTGTTTAAGTATCTACTCCTACTTAAGCTATCGATCATCCTATTAACCTAGCTTTGGGATGACCACCTACTTACTAGCCTACGAGGAACTAAGTCATCCTAGACATTAACACACCACAAGGACCATGCGCACAAACACTTAAACTAGCTAATAAGAACGATAAGTAAATGAAGGAAATCAAATCAATTCATTAATTAATTCATAACTAGGATAACATATGAAGTGTAAAGTACAAATAATAAATGATTAAAACAATGAATAAATTAAACATTATGTCTGATACAATTACTTTATGTCAATTTATCTTCTATGATGTTTAATTGTGGATTCTCCCTTGAAAATCACTTTGTTGTGGCTAAAAAATGACTTGGAATGAAACCCTAGTCGTCCTTGAACTTCTATGTTGAAGGATATGCGTGTTATTAATGAACTAGGGCTTGTATTTATAGATTTCGATGGGCTCGACATGGTTATGGCGTAACCATAAGTAATGGTATATGCCGCATATACTTCTGGGCTTGAATTCTTCTAAGGCTTTGTAGTTATTACTACGTAGGTTTCAGGAGTTACCTACACCATATATCTTTCTGAATAGAATTCTTCTTTGCCTTTGATAATCATTACATCATAGAAGCAAGGTTTGTCTACGTCGTATATCCTTCTGGTCCAGAATAATGAACAACTATTCATGGTTACGACATAAATGTTACGGGCTTGATACACTATAGTTGTATTGATGTCTTGATAACCTCCTAAGTCTTCATAATGGATACAACGTAATTCTATTGATATGGCTACGCCGTATATGGTTCTTGGATGTACTTGGTGTGAACTGCTTCAAGTATGAATGCAACACAGGTAATAGAGATCAACTACGCTGTATAAGATGTCTGATCCAAATTTTCTTCGTTTTCCATCAAGTTTCTTCTCAATTTTGCATATCTTCATTCCAATCCTCGAATTAACCCTATTAGACAAATAGGAAGTAAGTAAGTACCAATTCTTATAAAAATAAAAGAAACACGAGCATATAACAAGGGATAAAAATGGTTAGTGATGAACATCCTTTGCATTAGATGCATGTGATGAGGATGTTGTCATGGAATAAAAAATTCCCACGAAGAACGACGACCTCGTTGAAATTTATTCCAAGTCTTAAGAGAATTAATTTGGTGACATTTTATTCTAAAATTCATTAATGGTCGATGAGATTTAGAAAAATTAATTTTTCCTAATAAAAAGGCTTTTTAACTTAATTATTGTTTTGCAATATTTTAATACTAGTTTTAAAAGTAAGAGAAATATATTTAACTAACAAAGAAAAATAACTAAATGATGTATGATCCAAAAACGAAGTATGACAAGAGATCAACTTTGAATTTTTACGACTTTGGGTCAAACGGACCTCTAAACATCGGATGGTCCTCAACATGTACAGGACCGTCTATCTCTTTTTTGGACTGTCAGCATTAGCTGTTTTCCTAGAGATTTCACAAATTTAGTTTGTTTTGTTCCGCTTGTTGATGCCTTACATGAATTAAAACCTAGACCAGTTATGTCTCCGGATGCCTTTTGACTATTTAATAAATTTTTACGTGAGCGAGAACTCTTTTCAAATTTAACTAACTTTTTAGCTTTTCTTTTAAGCTTCTCAATTTTAATTTTACTACCTTGACACGTCTTACATTCTAGCTCAATTTCTATACCATTAAGTCTAGACATTTTATCTTCTAAAATGATTTTTTTTCTAATTTGCTCTTAAAGGATTTTGAAGACTCATTTTCAGGTAATATTTGTAGACTCATATTGCAGAGATGTTCAAAATCATTTTCTATTCATAAAATTCTAGAAAGAGTGTGTCATAACAAAAATGTTTGGTTTCAGAATGTACCTCACTTGAAGTTCCAACCATCTGACATACTTCGTATTCGGTACAATCGTTGTTTTGTTTATCAGTATCACTCCATGCTTCTCCAATGAGTTCTCTTTGAAAATTTCTCGTATGGTTCTTGATAGGTAACATATTGTTTGAAATAAATCGAACCCAAATTTTTTAAAAGCAATCGGACTCAATTTTTCATAAAATTTTGTCACTCAACCAATGACTTGGGTCATCGATTGAGGGGGAGAGTGATTTCAAATTTAATATTTTCAAACGTTTTATCATCAAACGAATCAATTTGTACATTATAAGAGTGAATAAATATTTGTTGTTATGTGTTAGTGTATGATCTTTCGCATATTCAAAGATCTTTCAAAAAGAATTTTCTTATATCAAACATCTCTCGAAATCATCATACCTGACACTAACATCCTCCCTCGTAAATTGAGGGGGAGCGTTGAAATGTTTCTTTATCAGTATATATTAAACCAGACAACATGTTCTCCCAAATTTTCTAACTTATTTAAATCAATTGAGATCACAAATCTCAAAAAGGTTTGAAATTACTTATCGGGGAAGAGAATGTGATTTAAATATTAAATCTGATAAAAATGTGATTGTTTAAGGCTCAAACAGGCACTCCTCCCTCCATGTGCTAAACGATTTCAAATATCGATGCACATGTTGAGGGGGAGCATTTCTGAAAGATCAAAAACAATTAAAGTACAAATGCTTCGATTTGTTATCACAAGTACCATGATTGATTTTCAATTGGTTTTAAGGTGGAAAGAACAATACCAAATGACTGACCTTTCATTTACTTTTATTGGAGTTATAAGGATGGTAAGGTTAGGTATTCGTTCCCATGATCCCGGCAGAGCCGAAGGGATCTGTTAATACGAATATCGTCATTAAACGTTATTTATATTTTTGATCTTTACCTAAGTTTTGTTAACGACAAAAGTAAATTTAATTTATATAAAAGCTTAAAGCTTGTCAAGTTTAATAGATATTAAAACTAGCTTTTTCAAACAATATATTCATCATTCAAGCATTTACATTTATGATTAGTGACATCTTGATATGACTCTAATCATTATGTATGATAATAGTTTTTAGAATGTGTTAGGTTCTTAAAACCAAACACTACTTAAGTACTTGCATATTTCTAAAAATAGAAACACAACATATGACACCATGTGATGCATCATGGAAATCATTGGAAGATTTCATTAGATATTTTGTGTGGATTTGTACACTTCATATCTTGCACAATCTGACTTAGATAGAGTTGACTTTGGCAAGATTTGATATCTTGGCTGTCAGACCTGGCGGTACCAAATTGGTACACGGGCGAAACCCTTTTAAGGGTTCCGTGGTCCGTGGACGCTCCTGTCCATTTTGGCTATAAATAGCAATGCCAAGCCAAGTAGTTTTTCATCCTTTTCTATTATACTCTCATACATATCTTCTCTCTAACCTTTCTAACTCAGTTTCATATCATAGTAGTGATCTCTTTTGTAGCAAAGAAGATCAAGTCACATTTAAGCTTCAAACGAGAAGTTGGAAGTCTTGTTTGTTTAGTGTTGTATGATCTAGTGTTGATTCATACTTCATTGTTGTATTAAACCATCATAATCTTGTGAGTGTGAGTGGTTAGTATTTTAGTCCTCAAAATACATTGTGTGTGGGAGTAGTTGTACCCTTGGAAAGAACTCGACATCTAGCTTAGTGTCGGAAATAGTGTAAGCGAAGTGTAAAGGTTTTCTCCGCCGGTGAAAGGAGCTTGTTGACTAGTGAAGTTAAACTCTCGAGTGTGAGACTCGGGGAGTGGAGTAGGGCAAGGAAAAAGAGTCCTTGTAGACCGAACCACTATAAACAACTTGTTGTGGTTTGATCATTTCTTTCCTTATTTACTCTTTACATATTGCTTGCATATTTCATTAACATATCTAAGATCAATATCAATTGATCTTTTCAATAAGTTTCAAAACAAAGTTTTTAATCGGTAAACTATTCAACCCCCCTTCTAGTTTTCTACAATTGGTACCAGAGCCTCGTTGCTCAAGAATTTTTAAATAATTTGTATTTTATAAACTTGAAACGATCCATGGATTCTGAAAACTTTAAAGAAGGGCAATCTATGCAAAGACCACCACTCTTTGAAACCAATGGATTTATCTATTGGAAAAATCATTTTGAAACATATGTAAAGTCAAAAGATATAGATCTTTGGTTTATTATTGTTAAAGGGGATTTTAGTTCTATAACAAAGGACATTTCTGTTGATGAACAAAAGAAATTAGTTGCTAAAAATAATGAAGCTAAAATGATGCTTTACAATGCTTTACCTAGAAAAGAATATGAAAGAATTTTTATGTGTGAAACCGCCAAAGATATTTGGGAATCTTTGATTATTACACATCAAGGTAATTCACAAGTCAAGGATAACAAAATTGATCTTCTTGTTCAACAATATGAACAATTTGTTATCCCTGAAGATGAAACCATTGATTGTGGATTTGCTCGCTTTAATACTATTATTACATCACTTAAAGCACTTGATGAATCTTTTCGTAGTTAGAACTTTGTCAGGAAATTTCTTAGAGCACTCCATCCCAAATGGAGAGCTAAAGTGACCGCTATTGAAGAATCAAAAGATCTCTCAAAAATGTCACTAGACGAGCTAATCGGTAACCTCAAAGTACACGAGATGGTGATGGAGAAAGATTCGGAGATCATCAAAGGAAAAAGGGAGAAGATCAAATCCGTTGCTCTAAAAGCAAAGGCGGAATCAAGTGATGATGACGAATCTTGCTCCGGTAGTGAAGATGAGGAATATGCCATGGCCGTTAGAGATTTTAAGAAGTTCTTTAGCAGAAGAGGAAAGTTCGTAAGACAACCTCGAGAAGAAAAGAAGCCATTCCGAAAAGATCGGGATGACAAAAAGGGTAAAGGTGAAAGAAAGTGTTTTAGATGTGGTGATGCAAATCATCTCATAGGAGAATGTCCCAAGCCACCTAAAAGCAAAACTCAACGAGCTTTTGTAAGTGGTGCTTGGAGTGATAGTGAAGACGATGAAGAATCAAGCAAGGAAGAGATCGCTCTAATGGCACATGAGTCAAATGACGTACTTTCTGACTCTTCTTACTCTTCTGTTGATGATAACACTTTGCAAAAACAATATAATCAATTGTGTGAGCTAAGTCTAAAAATCATAACTAAAAATAAATTTTTAAAAACCAAAAAGGAATTTTTGGAAAATGAAGTTTACGAGTTAAAAGAAAAAGCAAAACGACTTGAAAAGGGAAAGGCAAATGACGATGGTTGTAAATCATGTCAAGAGCTTAATATTGAAATAGAAAAACTAAAGCTCACACAAGATGTTTTAATCGAAAATAATTCTAAATTTAAAAGGTTTAACAAAAACATCGCTCTTGCCGATGAAATAGTTAAAATCCATAAAACACCAGGAGACATGAATGGGCTAGGATTTAATGATTTATTAATTCCAAAGAGTCAAAACAAAACGGCCGAAAAGGACGAACAATCTATCAAAACTGCTGAAGTACAGCACGGACCAGACGGAACCAAAATAAGGGTTTCGTCCGTAGAAACAAATGGTGCCGTGGGTACTTCAGCAGGACAGAATGTTCGTAATACGGACCGTACTGAATTTGTCAAAGTAACAAAGAAAACCAAGGATAGTGTTAAACTAAAACCAGCTGTTACATCAGGAGTAGGACTTGCTAAAAATGAATTTAGATCAAAAACTACTCAACAACGATATAAAGTACCTTTTGCCAAACGCCCCTTTCCTAAGGGCAACCACAATGTACAACCCAACTACCAACACAATGGTTGGAATCAAAACTTCCCTAGACCATATCAAACTCCAGATTACATGTCATGGAACTCTTTCCCATCATTTCCATACATGAATCAAATAAATGGTATGTTTAACCCAAACGGACCCATGAGATATTGGGGACCAAATGCTTGAGTTATTTACTTCTTAGGTATGCTTGAAAGTTGGATT